>OZ014480.1:27978374-28472003 GCA_963965965.1 Trididemnum nubilum | reverse complement strand
TGACTAGGTCATTGTTTTTTCTGCTGTTCTACAAGATCAATCACTGAAACACAAATCAAATCAGGCTACTGATCTGATATGGGTACCTGTATCATTTGTATCGTACGGTACCGGTATTATTCCTAATCCTACGCAGTAAACTACAGTGGCTACTGGTATTAGAAAGGTAAAATCTTGTTACATAATTATAAGCTTTCATTAGTTTCTTGTTTTGTCTAAAATCTTTTTTTACACTATGGTAGCGCACCAGTATTGGGTATTGATATGCCAGATACCAGAGGTGGAGTCGAGGACACAAGGCTCGAGGCCAAGGCCAAGGACACAAAAAAAATCCGAGGCCAAGGCCAAGGACAGCCTTTCCGAGGACAGACACTCTCAAGGCCAAGGACAGGAATGCTCGAGGCCAAGGCCAAGGACCAAGGACACAAGCGCAAGTGCTCTTCAAAAAAAAAAAGGTCTACACAAAAATTTTTCAAGCGATCTCCACGAAAACACGTTTTCCAAAACATTTTTCAAGCACTCCACAAAATTTCAACAATTCAAAAACTAGTGCTGTCCTCGAGCCGAGGACAGGCCAATTTTCGAGGACTTGAGGCCTCGAGGCCAAGGACTTGACCTTCGAGGCCAAGGCCAAGGACTTCAAAATCTGTCCTCGAGGACGTCCTCGAGGCCAAGGACGTCCTCGAGGACTCCACCTCTGCCAGATACCTTAGAATACAAAAACTTTTGTACTGTTGGAGTTTTTAGAGTGATAGAGTCATTACTGGTAGTAATACTGCTGTTCAATACTTGTAGTGAAAGGTGATTGCTACGGGTAATTTACTTCAGAACTTCGCAATGTAACTACTTTGAGCTAATTACGCCTTTTTTGCGTAACACTTTTTGACTAGTAAGCTGCTATCACATGCCTTTGCAAAATCGCCTATTCTCTGCAATAATAAACAAGTCAAATGCACCAAACTCCTGGGTCTGATGACGTCATGTCATTTTTTAAAAACGCGAAAGGTAATAATGGCTACTCATTTTCTTGAAACTGAGAACGTGTATCTAAACCGGGTTTACAGCATTCGATTAGTAATAATTTTCTATTTCATTTTAAGGGCATTGCTTTGCAGACATTAGGTGGCATTTAAAGCGAACGAGGAAATTTCTGTCATGTGCCCCCTGCTTTGTCTATGAAAATTTTATAATGACGTCAAACAACTTATGACATGTTCATATAAAATTCACAGGTAGAGCACGAGCTAAATGCATGTGCGACACATTGCTTAGTGAATAAACTTTTAACTAAAAATTAGCAGCAATTTAGAATCATTAAAAGTTTTTTTCTATGATTGTCAACCTAAAACTGTAGGTTTTCGTGTTTCGACCAATAATTTGGGCCATCTTAGCGGCTAGCACTTAGAAGCAACAGTTATTCATCTATACAATTTATTATTCTAAACTTAATTTAATTTAAACTTAATTATAAATATAAATTATAAATAAATAATTATAAACTTTATAATAAATTTAAAATTATAATTTAAACTTTTTTGTTTGAAAAACGTTTGTTTTGGAAAAAGATTTTATTTGAAAAAAAATACAGGTATGTTTTTGAAAACGAAAAATTAAAAAAAATTTTTTTTGAAAAAAACTTATTTGAAACAACAACATTTTTTTTGGTAAAAATACTTTTTTTTGGAACAAATAGTTTTTTCTGAAAAAAATACTTTATATGAAAAATAAATTTCGTTTAAAAGAAAAAAAATTTTTTGAAATAAAAACCTCTGGCCCCTAAAAGTCCCGGAGCTTAATCAGAGGCGCATAAACGCCCTGTGTTTAAATGTTCGTGCATAATAGTCGTAGACCGAAAAAAAAACAGTGACTCCAAACTGCAGTGGCGTACGCAGGATTTTTCAATGGGGGGGGGGGGGGGTCAAAAGTGACATCGAAAATTTGTTCGCTATCTATACTTTGGCGAATAAATAACTTAGCGTAATGTAACAAGATGGAGTCAAAGTCACACAGTGCGTAAAGAAAAAACTTTTCAAAGAAAAAACAATTAAGCATTAAGCATACATCTATAATTAATAAGGTTTGCAACTGAACGATCAAGAAAAAATTGTTCCAAACAAAAGCTACGAAAACCCATATGATCATAAATACTGCAAAACGTGGCGGCGCGTTGCCAGAAATTCGCAATTGGGGGAGCTGTTTTGGGGGTCTGGGGACAGAGCCCCTAGCGCTTGAAAATTTTGCATTTTTTTTTCATAAAGAACTTAATTTTAGGGCTATATTGATAAACAATAATGCTTTTAAAACGAGGCATAGAAATTGGTAGTGCAAACCTGATTAAACTGTTTGCATGAATGGGCTATGTAGAAGGTGACTAATGGTAAAGTTTTAACTCTCTCGTTTACATGCTGGCAAATCATAAAACCCCATTGTTCAAAAAAACTCACACCGAGTAATCTATTTCGTCTATATGTTATAAAGAAAAATAAATGGAAAGGGGGCTAAGGAAAAAAATTTTGAGACAAGTGATTGATGGTACTTGAGTAATACTAAGCAGCTCCCCTATTCCTAAGTTAATAATATGTTTGTTGATAAAACCTATGTTTAGCATTTCTACACTAAAGCGTTCAAATTTGAGTGCTTGTTTTTGGGCATTTTTCAAAGTTTTCATTGATCTGTGGGTTTTATTTTTGACAAATTATATAGCGCCCCCCTAAATTTATGTTTCAAAAGATGTTTTAAATCACTTTGTAGTCCATTCCACTGCAAAAAAACAGTCTCAGAAGTGCTAAAAACGTGGTGTTTTTCTTATTCTGCACTTTGGTTGACAGGACAGTGGGGGGATCTTTAAACCCCCGTTTTTTTTTGTGGGACCAAAAGTATGGCAAATTGTACCTGACGAACTCAAATTATTAACTTTCAGTCAATTCAAACGGAAACTAAAATTCCATTTCATTAGCAAATATACTCTTGAGTAAGCTAAAATAAACGTGACATTATCAGAGTCATGTAATGTAAATATCTGAACTATGATTTGTTTTTATTTTTGTTGCTGTTTACTCATTTTTTTTGTTTATTTGTGTAAATGTATTTTCTCAAAACATACTTTCACGCTACATGACTTGTGACAGGTAGTGGTTGACTTAAAGACCGGACGGTCATTTTCGCCATCTCCTGGTGCTTTATTTTTCTGTGCTGTATTTTGAAATCTGATTATTTTGATTTGACTTTGAGCGCAAATAAACGTGATTGATTGATTGATTGATCCTGCCTACGCTACTGAAAGTTACTCTGTCTCGTACACGACATTCCAGAGTTTCAGTATTACACTAAGTCGCTTACAATTTTGCATTAAATAATAAAAAAAATCATTTACTATAATTAAATATTTCGTGTTAATAGGAGAGTAAAGAAGGAGCTTGTTTGTTTTGCGCAATAAGGCGATATTTCGAATGATGTACGTCGGATCAATAGGGAGGATGGTTTAAACCCCCAACCCCCTGTGAACGCCTTTGCTCATAAGTGAGCTATGTGGGCGGTGGCTAATGGTAACATTTCACTCCTCTAATTTACAAGGCGGTAAATCATAAAATCATAATTTGAAAAAACTCACAAGCATTTATATATTCTGTAGTTTATGGAGTGAGACAGTTGGAGAAAGGGGGGTGGAGGGGGCGAATGGAATAAGATTTGAATGGATTAATAATAAACTAATACTGAAAC
This sequence comes from Trididemnum nubilum, assembly GCA_963965965.1. NCBI lineage: Eukaryota > Metazoa > Chordata > Ascidiacea > Aplousobranchia > Didemnidae > Trididemnum > Trididemnum nubilum. The sequence goes on along the minus strand of OZ014480.1, from coordinate 28,468,283 downwards.
CCATAGGTGGGCACAAGTCTGTTAATCGTTAATCCGTTAATAACGAAGCTAACTTTTTCATCAACTCGTTAATCCGTTAAAAAGTTTTTTTTATGTTAACGGACTAAATTAACTTCCGTTAAGTTCTGTTAACGGACATAATTAACTTCCGTTAAGTTCTGTTAACTTCCGTTAAGGTTTTTATTATTAATATCTTGCACCATTCATTCATCGTTTGCACAAACCAGTTTGCACTGGTAACACTTGTTGCGTATTAGCACGAGTTTTATAGAAAAAGCCAAGAAAGGAGCTCTTTTTTGCAGCAAATAATAAGCTGCAGCCTCATAGGTCTATTACTTATCGCTGTTTGCGATTTCCAAAGATTTTCCGATCGCAGCTTTGTTAGTGCATATGAACTTATTTTATCTTGAAATTAGATTAGACTGTAAACTGTAACTTCCAAAACACAAATAGACCATTATAGCAATAAATATTTTCTTACAATCAGCTCAACAGCGTCAATACATGTTCTAGAAGCGAGTGAATAAAAAGAAACATAAATTACACGCAAAATATTAACGAATTAACGGACTTTATTAACTTCCGTTAATTAAAGCTAAAAATAACGGATTAACGTTAACGGAGGTGTGAAGTTTGTTAACGGACTAGTGGTTAACGAAGCTAACGTTTTGCGTTAACTTGCCCACCTTTGCTGAAACCCCATCTCCATATTTTTGATGAAGCCAATGTTAAGCATTCCTGGCGGTTAAATTTGCTAATTTTGGCAATTTTTGAAGTTGTTATTGATTTATAAGCCATATGTTTAACAAATTAACCCACCCTAAGAAACTCTTAATGCTTCAAAAGTTGCTTTAAATCATGTTGGAGTCCGTGTCATTGCAAAAAACAGGCTCAGAAGTGCTAAAAACGTGATATTTTCTTTACGGTGCATTTTAGTCGACAGACCAATGGGGGGGGAGGGGTTGAACCGCGAAAACCCCCCTGCGTACGCCCTCGCCAAAGTGGTTCGCTTACCACCACAAGAAGACTTTGTTAGTGGAATTTTTTAACACCTTGATTCCTTAAGTGCGAGTGTTGAAAGTCTTTTTTGATTAGGTATAAAGACGTTCTTCTCCCAAAGGGTTTGAGCAATGCCCATTTTCAAATGCCTGAATTTTTTGAGGAAAATGGATAATTTTTTGTAAGTAATTTGGTAGCGAGCGTGCATAATTTGTTTTGTACATTGGTTTGGTACCACATAGTCTAGCCTAGCACAGTTTGAGCTGTGAGTAAATTAGAATTATACTTTTCAAAACATCACACTTGCGGCGCAATTATTTTTTGGGGCTAGTGGCAAAATTTTCAGAGTAGGCCTAGTTGCATATATTTGCGCTTGTGACGTTTATGAGTTGCGCTGCTTACCTCTGCAAATAAGTTTAACCATTTTTGAGTCAAAAGTTAAATAATTTGTGCTTAAAAAAAGAAGCAAAAATTTTAGAGCTCTCCTATACGGCAGAAACCCAAACAACAAATTAGCCCTCTCCAAGGTACAGGAAAGAATACCGGTACTGATTAGTGAAAAATCAAAAGACACTGGTTCACCCTGGGGGCCAGCTTTGGCATATGCTCTGTGTGCAAAGACCACTATTAATAAAAGCTTGAAAACATAGGCTTGCCCCAGGCCTAACCTATAACTGTAATACCGTAAGCCTAACAGTAACCAAAATAGAAATTTCCTAGAACAAGTGACTTAACTGGAATTTTTATTTGCAATACCATAACTTGATAGTGCACGTTCAGTGCGCCAAGTCACTTAGAATCATAAATTATTGCCATGTTTTTTTAGAAAGTCTGAATTAGTATAATAGCCTTACTGTATGTCACATGTAATCGTAAGGCTATGTTAACAAAATACCGGTAGGCCTACAGTATTGCTTGTAAATTTAAAATATAAAAAGATTAAATTGACCTGAAGTTCCATCTTAGTTTAACATTGTCTTAAATGTAGGCTGTATAATCTCTTTCTAGTGTAGCCTATTCCAGATCCATAATGTCAAACAATCAAAAGAAAGTTTCCAGCTTGAAAAAAATTTTATACTGAATGTTATGTGCTCCTATTTTTTGATTCAAAGGTAAGACATTTTTGTTGATGTCTTCTCAAAATGTAATAGACTACAGCAATGCACCTATTCTACACTACAGTGCAGAGTGGGGAGTGGTAGGCTAAGTGACATTAGTGCAAAGTTTCTTAGTATATTGTGATTACATTTTATTCACCGAGTTGCCTTGGCCAGGAGACAGTGAAGGGACCTTTCGGTCTTCGAGTCAAACTGCCACCTGTCTACCACACACGGCGGAGGCTTCACACTGTCCCTTTTAATGCTGAATGTCAAGCAGGAAAGCTGTGAATACCAATTCAGAGGCGTTGCTAAGAATGGTGGCACCCGGGGCGGGATTTTGTGGTGGCACCCTTCATCGGCCAAAAAATAGGTGAAGACGAAAAAAAAAAGGTCTCTGCTGCAAAACGAGTTGGTTTTTAGCCCCAAAGTATGTTATGACCAAAAAAAAAAAAAAGAAAAGCTTTCGCATAACAATCAATGCAGAATGGGTTTTCGGTCTCGAAAAAACAAATGGTGTCACCCCAAAATGGTGACACCTGGGGCGGGCCGCCCCCCTCGCCCCCCTAGCGACGCCACTGTACCAATTTTTATAGTCTTTGGTTTAACCCGACCGGGAATCGAACCCGAGTCTACCGTTTCAGTAGCAGACGCTCTATCCACTCGACTGCTGATCGATTAATACAATCTATATAATGGGTAGGCTATCGTTAAGTATAAGCCGTCACCTTTATTTCAGAATCTCTGCGACTTGTGTATGAGCGCGCATGTGCTCTTACTCCTCTCATGCGTGCACTCATTAGGGTTAGGGCTAGATCTGGGAAATAGCTTAAATCAGAGAGAAGGAGAGTACGCTCGTGCACTCATACACGAATCGCAGAGCTGCCAAGAATAAAGCGACGACGACAGACATCCCAATCTAATTAACTGTCTAATTAACTTAATAAAAACTTCTATTGGAATAAGATACTCCTAATGATCCCTATTATGGGTAAAACAGACTGTAGGGTTTTAATTTTTATTTTTTGACATGTGTACCCACTACTGTGTTACCAGCATGTTATAACGGTAATTAACTGTTGCTATTAAACTGTGCAAATTATAAAATAACAGTTATCAGTGTAAAATTTTTTTACTTAAAAGTAAAAACAAGCATTTTTGTTCACAAAAAATACATACAACCTATCAGAGATTTTTTGCGACTATTTGTGTTCGGTTACTTCTTTTTACCTTCTAACTGTTTAATTTTGCCGATTACTTAATGCAATGAAACATTAATTCAACTAGATCAGAGCTTGCAGAGGAGCAACCCCTTTGAATGACTGACGCAATTATCTACAGATTTCAATAAAAAAGTGCTCTAGCTTAAGCCGTTTTAGAAATTAATTATTAGGATTCCCTGTCGGGGAGGTGGTACTTTTGAATTATGTCAAAATATTTGTCTCTTAAATATCTACTGATATAAAAAAAAAACTGGCACCTTACGTTAAGCCAGTCAAAAATTGATTTGGGGGGGGTCTTTGGGGGTGGTACCCCTAAACTATGTCAAAATATTTGTCTCTTAGATATCTACTGATATCAAAAATAAACTGGTGCCCTTCTGAGCCATTCTAAAATTGATTTTTTTTTTGGGTTTCTGGGGAAGTGGCTCGAAAAAATTTCGAAAGACAAAACTGAGTTTGCAACTCAACAACTTTACACAAAAATTAGTATTTGATGTTTTGTGTTTTAAGAAAAAAAGAGCATACAAGATTTGGGGTGCGGTTTTTGGGTTCTAAAACCTCTGTCATGTGATCTATTGCCTTGAAATTTGGTTCAAACACACAACTCATTAATCTCAAACTGGTGTCAAAATTTCATGTAGCTAGACCAGTGGTTCTCAACCTCTTTATAATCAAGGCCCATTTTCATTAATTGAAAAATTTTCCATGGCCCATACACTTGATTTTCTGCGTACTTTCAATGAACCTCAAAAATAGTCAAAAAGTCATTGCATCTGAGTTTGCGATTTTACTGCCACTTTTCAAGCAATCTCTGAGAGAAAAAACAAAATGAAAGGTCATCACGTCGGAATACATGAGTTTTTGCTCGATCAAGACTTTTTTGAACCAATTAGCCAATTTTTTAAAGGAAGGCTTTATTTTAGTGGAAATTTTTATCTACTTTTTTATTAATTTTTACTCAAATCTAACCTAAACTAAAATGGTTACTCTAAAACTATTTCCAAATCAAACTCTAACCTAAACCCTAATTTTAACCCCTAACAAAGCAAATGAAAAAAACGTGGATAAATATTTCTCATTTTCGTTTTATTCTCTTTAACTAGAAAATTTTCAGTGAAATAGTCACTTCCTTTTTTAAATAGCTCTGTGGCTGACTGCAAAATGCTCTATCACCCACTGGTTGAGAACCACTTTGGTAGACCAAGCTGTTTTCAAGTTCAATGCAAAAGTCTGCAACTTCACACTTGTAAGTTTGAAAATGGCCAAGTAAAAACAAAGGAACACGCGACGCGAGCTGTGATCCCTCTAACTTTATGGCTAATCGGCGAGTGCCCAAATTTTCTTTAAACAATTGTGCCCAAAGCTCTAAAAAGACATTTATGTGCCCTAAATTTCGTACCAATCCAGTATTAAAGAATACCAAATGTCATATTTCCACAAATTTGTCGAGTCTTCTAAAGCTACCGGCGTCGAGGGTGACTTTGATCAGCGGGGTGACTTTGATCACCTGGGGTGACTTTGATCTTTCCCAGAAAACAACCACAAATTGCAAAATCTGTTGTCCATATAACGTCACCTTGTACTTGGAGTTCTGTCTGGTTGTTTGGTCACATGATTAAGTTGCTTGGTCACGTAATTACTATTTTTATCGCCAAAATTTCATGTGCCAATTTTGGCTTTTAGAATGTGGCGGCTCGCCACTTCAACGCGAATGCAGATTAATTCGACGTGAATGGAAAACAAAAATAAAGCAAACAATCAAACAATATTCAGCAGCACTTTTAGCAACGTGGTACACTTTTCCTTGTCAGTCTTCACTTTCTCTTGTTAAATTTGCTATAGCTTGTCTTCAGGTCTTCTTTTTCGAAATCGAACACACATTATCAAGCCACCTAGTGCAAATGTGCAACGTAATAGTAGTTGCAAGTTAATATTGACCTCAACAAATGCTATATATTTGATTGGTTCTGATGGAATCGAACCCCTACCCTCCCGGACCCGAGGCAGATATGAGATGGCTATTACCTAAAGCAAACCCCCTGTAATTGTACTCCAATCCAATAAAAACTAAATTTTAGTCCCCGACAATTTAAAAAAAAAATGAACAAAGTCATCCTTCAGATGAGTTTACTTTGATAAAACGGTAGTTTTATTAGAGTGATCAAAGTCACCCCTGGCACTGGGTGACTTTGATCAAGCATTAGGTGGCAGTATGCTCACATCACATGACATTAATCGAAAAAAGCAATGTATCGTAAGAAAACTCAGCCACAGAGTGTTACGACCAGTCGATAGAGAAAGATAGAGAGGTAGTGTGGTAGTAAATCAGAGCACTTGAAGTTAGACGGGTGATCAAAGTCACCCCCGACGACAATATGTTTATTGTATTGCCAAAAATATTTGCCCTTGCTCCAACAAATCGCCGATTTGCTGAAAAAAATCGGCCTAGTGGAAACAGTGGACGCGAGTGTTGGTCATTCCAATTAAATCTGAAATGTTCTAAGAAGAGAGTTTTTCACAAAAAATTTTTTTGTAGTTTTTCACTAATTTTGATCTAGATGTTACCCAAACTTAATCAAATCCTGGCTGTAAGACTAACTCCAAACTCTAATCTCAACTTTTAAAAACGTAAATGAAAAAATGCAGGGATAAATGTTTATCATTTTCATTTTATTTTCTTTTAGCATAAAAATTTTTGGTGAAATAGTCATATTTCACTAATTCAGTTAACCAATTAAAACATTAGGTATATTATTCCTTTAGATAAATAGGTTTGTAAAAGAGGCAAGGTATAATGTGCAGTCATGTGGGTGCCCAACTTCTAAATAGTGTTTATACGAAGTGTGACAAAAAAAAAAATCAGACTGATGTTATAAAAATTATAATACAGTCAAACTTCGATACTATGCCACCCTTTGGGACCGAGAGAAAGTGGCATAGTAGCGAGGGTGACATAGTAACAAGGATTTGTAAAAACAGCCTTGTGATGTAACAATGTAATGCCACGTTGTATTGTACGATTATAATTTACATGTATTTCAGTATAATGTACAGTACAGTGCAGTAGTTTCGGGAAGGCCTGTGTGATGCAAGCATGCGATCGGCTAGACGACAAAATGCATGAAATCCGCAGAAAGAACATGCGCCAGCTGACGATTCCTCAAGAATTTTGGGCTGAGCTACAGTAGATAACTTGAGAGAACATATTACATGCACATACTGTATACTTTTGCCGTTTCACAGCCGTTTAATTGTTTCGTTCGTAGCGTTTATTGTTTCGTTAATACACTGCAATACTGTACCTCATGTGGCATAGTAGCAAGGGTAAGTGGTGGCATAGTAAATATATTTTCTATTGAATTTAGTTGGTGACGATCAAAAGTGGTATAGTAGCGAGGGTGGCATAGTAGCGAGGTGGCATAGTATCGAAGTTTGACTGTACAGCATCTTGTGATACTTCATGAATTGGCCTATCTAAAGTACTTCCACTACAAGTCAATGCACGTTTGCATGCGATCCTGCCACCCACAAAAGCACATGGTGAAATCCTCTTCTTTGAGTCTCTTGAGCTCCTTCGTCACTGAGGCTTGTATTTTCGTCAGAGATGAAACATGAGTCCCTTTCATCACAGCATTAGTCTCGGAAAGAGCCAAAAGTCACAAGGCGCCAAGTCTGGGGAATAGAAAGAGTGGTCAAGAGGTGTTATTTGTTTTTTGGCCAAGAACCTCTTCACACTAATTGCCTGGTTTGCGGGTGCATTGTCATGGTGGAGAAACCATGACTTGCCACTCCACAGTTCCCATCTGCTGACTCAGTCTTTAGGCTCAGTTCTTCAGATATCTTTTGTGCAGTCAACGTGCTATCACTTTGCACCTGCTGATTAACTCTAGGGATGTTTTCAACTGTCCTTGTTGTGGAAGGTCATCCCATCTTGGATTTGTCCTCCACTTCCTCGCTGCCTTTCACGAAATGTTGATGCCATTCAAAAATCTGCGTCCTTGACATCACATCGTTACCATAAACCTCTTTAAGAAGTTTAAACACTCAGTTGGGGTCTACGTTAGTTTCACCTCAAATTTCAACTTGTTCTGTAGTTCAGTTCTTGAGCCACTAACAATTTCTTAACAACCAACAGCACAGAGTGCAAACAAACGCAACAAAAAGTAACAAAATTGTGACAAAGGCTACCTATACTATGTTACAGAAAAACTTGTAACACGAAAATGAACAACCTACTGCAAAAAAATACAACACAACATAGCTAAGTAGTTGTATTTTATGGTTACCAAGTGGCTTGCCAATTGGAATTGTGTCAAGAGTGTGGTTAATATAGTCTAGTTTATTTTTTGCCACACCTCGTATATGCTACTGGTACACCAAAGAACTGGAAATAATGGTAAGCTGACAGTAAGAAATTAAGGTAAAAAAGAATAAGACATAATAAATCTTGATACCGGCATATAATTTTTTTATAAGATCAATGCGCAATTTTTTTGCTATGGGAGCCAATTGTTTTGAAGTAGATTACTGGAAGTTTTTGTCATTTATTACTTATCTAAAAAGAATTGAAGTTGGGGGTTTTTTCTTTGCTTTTCACTCAAAATTTTTCTCAGATCTGAGGCCTAACTTTGAACACCGAATTCGAGCTTTCTATGATCTTTTGTTCCCGAGATATAACAGCTTTGATTTCCCTTTAGAAAGGCTTTTATCTCTAAAATTTTGCAAGGGCTGCCTATTAAAAATAAAATTTCAAAATTGCTGTGTCTTCCTAATTCTCAATAAGTGGTTTTGGCAGAGTTGCTGTTAAAACAAAGTAAAGGGTCTGAGTAGTAAATTAGCTGCTTTCAAAATAAATTTATGCCAGCTTTTTAAAGGCTATTCTTCTGTAACAATACAGACAAAATTGCTACACTGAAGCATGAAAAAGTTATTGATTTTGAACTGCTATATCTTGAAACAAATAGACATTGAAAGTTCAAATTTCTTTAGCATGCATTTCAGGCTTTTCCCAACATTGTGGTCAACATTGAAACACTTGACTTAAATGTTCCTTTAAGCTGACAAATCAAAATTTAGAGACAGAAGCTTAATAAATGCATCATACCATGAATGGGGATGTTCATAGCCAAATATCAAAGGATTTCTAATACAATCTGAATCAGAAATTTTGAATCATACTTTTTAATCACAATTTACAGTTTCACTCAAACATCACATTAACCACATAAAACATCTTTTACTGAAAATTGTGATGATACATCGCTGTACTTCGTGTGTGCACCAAACAACATGATACGCTGTAATTGTAGAGCAACATTTAAAAAGTGATTCCAGATCATTTGCAATTCAATTTGAAATTTTAAAATGAACATCCCTAATCATGAAGCACAAAATCTCTTTGGCTGTAAAAGCAGTAAAAATATTTTTCCTTTGTGATTTTGGTTGAAATAATAAAAAAAATAATTTGCAATTTTTGCTGTGATTTTATTTTGACTGTCAGTTTAGGTACTAGTGCCATTAATCTTTATTTCGTCTTTACAGAGCATTCCTGAAGATTTAGAAAATGCTTCGACTGGAATCTTACTTGTCACCTTTTTTGCTTAGCTACTTGTCAAAATATATCAAAGATATTGAGGCTAAGGATTTGCAACTCTCACTCTGGGGTGGTGATGCAGTGTTGCATAACCTGCAATTTAAACTGGATGCTTTGGACAATGAACTGGGAAAAGCTCCATTTAGTTTTGTTAGCTGTCATGCTCAAGAATTACAAATTCACGTTCCATGGAGTAAGTTAGCTTCTGAATGTGTAGTGGTGACTCTGAACACTGTTGAATGTGTTGTAAAGCTAAATTGCAACAAGACTTTAAAGAAGACAAACACAAATTTAAAAGATGAACCTCCCCAACAACCATCTTATGTCAACTCTTTGCTGAAAAAGATCAAAAATAACATTTCTTTGATTGTGAACAATTTGATAATAAAATATGTGGAAGATGACGTTGTCCTTTCTGTAAACATACACTCTGTTTTGTATCAATGTGTCGATGAATTATGGAGACCATCATTTGTTGAGATCACTGAGGCTGATCCTGTTTTGCGACGGGTTTGGGAACTTAAGGATGTGACAGTTTGTCTTGACAAACGAGGTAGTAGTGGTCTTGTGGAGTCTTTTGAAGACCCTTTGCTGTTTCGTACTAATTTTGTCTTTCGAGAACATAATGTTTACCCCTCGCCTGCATCAAGGAAACCCTTGGCAACCAAAATCAATTTAATGATTAATCGATATGAGTTAAATATCAGTGAAAATCAGTTGCCTTTGTTTTTACATATGTTTGAACTATGCTTTTATATGTATTATGGAAAACTTGATGTGTATTTCCAAGAAGCTAATGATTCAGGTGACGGTTTGGATAAATCACAGAAGCAAGGGTGGGCATCCTGGGCTTGGTCTTATGTCCCCCCAGTGCTAAACTATGAGATGGAAGAAAATGAAGTGAAAACCTCAATTTTTTCATTTGCAATTTACATAAAAACAATTGTAATTAAGTTAAAACCTTCAAGAGCAGAGCCTTTGAAACAATTTCACAGTACACACACAGATGACAGTATGAGACCCTTTCTTGAAATTTCAGCTGAAGGATTTTCGTTGATACTTGTTGCGAAGGGATTAGAAATTTTCTCATGTGTTTCATCATTGTGCAATGGTTGTATCAGGTTTTTGGGTGGTGTTCCTTCATTCTTAAATAATCAAGTATTGCCCCATTTTGATAATGACACCAACATTTTGCTGGCATCTGGTGGTGGGCCAATGTTTGGTTTTTCAGCAGATTCATTGTTTGACTTTCGATCTCCTGAAAACAACAGCACTTTATTTGACTATGCTCTCACAAAAGAGGCCTTTTTTGCATCTGACAGTCAACAGAGTCAAGACAACATTTTCTTTTCTCAGTATTTGTATATTGCCTCTGATGGGAGAGACCAAACAGATTCTGAACAAGTTGAGTTTAGTGACCATTTGAAAACAGCTGTGTTGACTGATGTTTATGAGTGGAAAAATGTTCAAGAAAAATCATGGAAGCACTTTTGCATTGGTGGCAAATCATGCTATGTCCAGATCAATAGTTACACTCTTTTATGCATCGACGTTCTAAAATCATGGGCTAGCAGTCACAACATCAAGGCATATCCATTAGCTTCTCCACAAAAAATATATCCACCAAAAGTGCTTGAGAATTTGCAATTCATTCCAACTCGCAGCTCCACATTTATCTTGAAAAACGTTCACTTATCCGTTTGTGCTCTTCATCTGCAATCTCTATCTTATCAAGAAAAAACGTTCTCTTTGATCAGTGCTCTTGATGGTTCTGTTTCAAAGGTGTTAACAAGTCACAATGACAAATCCACTGCTTGTCTACCAACTGTAGTGTTTTCAATTCCCACAGTTAATATTGCAATGGTTCAACCAATGTATGGTTCCCATTTGGCTGCATACACTGCTATATATGCATCACCACTGCCTAAACTAACAAAGGCTTGCAGCACAATCTATGAGTTAAAGATTCCACTTTTAAATGTCTATCTGACCCAAACTGCATCTGTTGCATCGGAAGTAATGGTAATGCCGACTGATTTACAACCATTACTAACTTTAAAAATGCTTGCCTTGGACCATGCATCTCTACAAGGAAAAGAATTTTGGCAAAAACGTTCAACTATGGTTCAAAGTTGTATCAAACTTGAAGTGCAACAGGTGTTAGCTGAATTTGATTTGCAACAGCTGGAATTTTTTCTACATCTTTTGGATTCATGGTTAGTTTTGATTTCTAAGCAAAATTCTTTAAATGTTCTGGATGTTTGTCAAGTGAAAGAGCTACTTCACCATAGCAGTGATTTATTTTGCCATGTTGATTTTAACAGTTTTTATGGTGAAATGTTAGAAACATTTGCATGTATGTCACTTTTTTGTTCTTTGAAAAGCTTTGATGCATTTTGGCATATTTCTCAGTTTCAAATTATACCAATTGTGCAGTGTACCAGTTCTTCTCAACCTATGCACACTCCTGAGCAGTTTTTGAAGCCTTCAGCAAAGGAAAAATCTTTTGAATCTCGTTATGGAATGGATGGCTTGGACAGCAGCAACCACTGTGTCAGTTTTTATACACAACTTCCTTATTCTTTAAACAGTAATGGATGCATTTTGTTGACAATTAAACCATTTTTTGTGAATGTTGATCCACATGTTTTAAGCATTCTATCACAAGTGCCTTCAGTTCCTCTTAAATCATTGATGCCAAGCTTACTTTCTTCTAAAGTTAAAGAAGATAATTCTAAGGACCAGCTATGTTATGTAGAGAAGATAAAATCTAGATTTGCTGTACAGATACAGAGCCATGGGGGACAAGTGTTTTGCTTGCAGTCTAGTCATCCTTGCTTACTAAACATGTATAAGCAATCGCCTGCAATTGATTTAGTGAGCAAATGTATCCTGCAAGCAAATGCAAAAGCTGTGTGTATTTCAGTTCCTTCTTTAACTGCAAATACTGGCGGTTTTAAACCAGTGCAAATCTCAACTAAACTTTTAAGCACAGGTGTCCTTGTGAATAAGTTTACTGAATTTGGCAGATTCAATTTCGGATTGGAGAATGCATCAGTGTTCATTGTTCTTGCAGGTACTAATGCAACTGCTGATATGAAAGTGGTTTATGCTATGAAACCGTGTGCTGCAGCCTGCACAATTGTTTTTAAAGAGATGAAGGAATCTAAAATTAATGCTGCTTTGCATGTGGATTTGGAATCCATTGCAGTGGATTTGTCACTATCAAAAATTAGCCTACTTATTGAAGTTTTACATTCAGTTTTGCACTCCGCAGCTTGTATAAAAAAGAATTGTTCTTTATTTGTTAAACAATCTCTTAAACCCTTGACTGTTGAGCGCCCTGCTGATGGTAAAAGAGAAGATGTCACTGAGTCAAGAACTACTATGGACCAACTGGAAGACAAAGATGATGACTTGAAATCAACTGCCAGTTTTTTAGTGCCTCCAGTTCCTGCAAGAAATTTGCCTTTTACATTGTGGATGCAGTGTACTCTTCCGAGATTCATGCTGTCTGTGCATTGTGATGAAGAAAGCAAAGTGGTTCTGTATGTAGATGATGTCAGCATGTCATTGGATTGCCAGTCTGTATACTTAAAGCTAATGTTGTCATTATCAACCTTTGATATTGCACAGTGGGAAAAACAGAATCAAGGATGGGTTAAGAGTAATTTACTTGGTTTGATGTTTAATCGCATGTTTTCAGTTCTTCCTTCCTTCTTGCAGAAGTTTCATATACCCAAAGAATCTTCACCAGTTGATAAAGCTGAAACTTCAGTTAAACCTGGCAAGTTTCTTGACTTTACCTTCACTCAAGCTTTAGCCTCAGATTATCGACGGAATGTCCAAGATGAACCTGAGAGTGTTGACCAAACAAACTCTTCTCTTGTGATTGCTGCCAGTGAACCTGCAGTTTCTGCAAATGCCGTCATATCTGAAATCATCTGTGTTATGCAGCCTTTTGATATTTTGTTGTGTCCAAAACAAATGACACGCTTGGCTGAAGTCTTCTTGCCACTTTTGCAGTTTGACAGTGATCTAATTTCACCTTCAGAGAAATCTCTTGCTCAGCAAGGAATTGTTTTGCCTGTGGTGTACATAACAATCAATGGCGCAAGGTTCTTTTTGCCTGATGATGCATCTAAGCATCTCTCAGATGACGTCCTTATGCTGTGTTGTGGAAAATTTGAAATTAATCCTTATCCTCAAAACCCGTTGTCGAGACTTGTCATATCTCCATCTTTATTCAAGAGAGCTAGCTCAGCTGGTTTGTTGAATTGCCCAGGCAGTTTGTTAGAAGACAAGCAATTTGAGTTGAGTTTCCAAGACCTTAGTCTTGGTACAGCAAAGGCGACAGATTTGGTTTCTTATTTGAACAAACCCTCATCACTCTCAGAAAACCCTGCTTTGCAGTGGAGCATGCTTAAGCAACTGCATGTAACAGAACCTGTATTTCATCCAATGATTGAGCAATTTAATTTGAAAGTGACATTTGCCCCTTCCATTTACCACACCAGCCAGTCTGGAAAATGTAGGATGGTTTGTGGACCTTCTTTGGAAGTTGGCTTCACAACTAATCTTGTGGTGCATTTGACAAGCATGCAACTTAAGGTGATCTCGGAATTGCTGAAAAGTTGGTCAGATCAGTATAAAGTCATAGCTAAATCAATAATGTCAATGACTAAAGCCCAAACCTTGTCCATTGAAGCATCAAGAAATGACAGCGGCTTGAGCATCGGAGATGCTGGCAGCCATCAGACAAGTGAAAAACGTGTGCAGCGAAGAAGTTCTAAGCTTATTGGTGACAATCTGATAACTGGCCAAAAGATGGAAGTTTTCCTGTACAAGTTCAGTAATGATGATCATGATGTATGTCCACTTTTGCAGTTAAAAATTGATCAACCATCTTTTGTGTTGCATATTTCAAAGACTCAACAGAAATTAGTGCTGCAGTTTCACAATGCTCACTTGAGTGTCCCAAAATTTAAAACAAATCATGTCAAAATCATTCATGAACAAGATAGCTTTCCTGTGGCAGTTTTCGAGACCCTGCCTGGAAAATGCAATAAGAGAACTGGAGTTCCATTTTCTCTTTGTACTCTGACAGTGGATCATTTTCTCACAAACAAAGCCAATCTAAAACTGAGATTTGGCAAACCAATGAAGGCCACTTTTAATGATTCTGTTATTAGTTCAATGGCAGAAGTACTGAAAGAAGCACAACTGCTGCAAAGCCCAACTTCAGTATCGTCAACAGAATCTTCACACTTTTTTGAAAAATTTGCCACAGTTAGTTTTCACTCTGGTCAAATTGTAACTGAAATTGAATCTTCTAGTCACATTCTTCGATGTTCCGTAGCAAAAATCGATTTGAATACCCAAGCTTCTAGAGTTGATGTGTTGGGGAATGTCAATTTATTTGGAATATCTGCTCGAATTCAAGCACAAAATAAATCCTTCATTCCTTTGCTTTACCCAGTATCTTTAAACACTACATTGAAGTACTGTAGAGCTGATTCATGTGGCATTTTGTTTTTAAGCGGAAAATTTACTTCTGCCAAATGTGCATTGACTTCTGGAACACTTGTTGGATCTTCTGCTGTGTCAAAAACACTGCAGAATTGGAAAAGTTTTTTGAGTGCAAGCACACAAACTAACTCAACAACACATCAACCTGTTTCTGAAATGCCAAAAATATTTCAGCTTAAAAATGATGATATTCGGAAAGGGAAGTACACATATCTTAACACAACCAAAGAAACCTTGGTTCCCTTACCTGGGCAGATTGTGTTTTCTTCGCACTTACCAGTTAGCTCGATGTCATGGTGTTACGACAAACCACACACTATCAATCGAGTTTGGATTACTCCGATTCCTTTTAATGAGATTCTGGGCGATGGTTCTGATGTTTTATGCTTTCTTGAAAGTTTCGATGAATGCCTTCTCAGTTATGTGTGTAGGAAGAAGTTTTATGTTTCAGAAACAAAACATATTGACTTTACGTTGCATGATGACAGTACACCGTTTCATGAGATGATCTTTTCAACAAAGTGGAGAGTCAGTGTTCACAACACTGACAGATGCCATGTTTCTCCTCTCTCTCTTGCTGCTAGCATGAATGTTGAAGCAATATATAATTCTTCAAGTATGCCAAGCATTGCTGTTTCAGTTACTATTCCAACTATAAAATTTGTTGTCACTACGGCTGACGACAAATTTGAAAACATGGAATTAGAGTTATCCAATTTCAGCACATCACTTGAAATGTGGAATGGCACAAATAAAGCCATTAAAGCAAATGTAAGAGCCTCTTTAGCACTTCAAACTCTTGAGTTTCACAACTTAACGTGGATTCCCGTCTTGCTGCCAATGCGTACTCAAGTTAACATGTTGCAATCTGAGACAGGTTTGAGCATTGCTAGTAGTGTGCCACAAAAAGCTGAGATTCATGTGAGTCCACGCATTATTCAGTCTCTACAGCATTTGATTGGATTATTTTCCAGCTCAAATCCTGTCAGTCCCTCTCTTTTTATCCTGGAAAATCGCACCTCACAACCAATTTTGTTTGGGCAAGCTTTAACAGATGAGTGTATCACTCTGGGTAGTAATGCTGTTACAACATACACGTGGAGAACTAATAAAGTCGAACCTATGCTTCATGTATCAGTGGATGGATTATACCACTGGATTTGGTCATCTGCTTTCTGCCCTTACACACAACAGACTGTCAACTGCTTGATTGACAGTTCAAACTCAATCGTTGCCCATATCAGCCGTAATAGTTCTCATCAATATCTCATTGTTCTAACAGGATGCACCAGAATTTCTAACCATTTAGGTGTTGACTTGCAAGCTTGTTTGACGATTGAGGGTGTAACAACGTATGTGAATTGTAGCTCCACTGTTTCTGCCCAGCAGGAGTTTCTTTTTAGCTTGAAAAGTGTTTCAACAATATTGTTAAAACTTGGAAACCATGCAGCATCGGAATCAATTTTTGCTAATGAGCTGTTGGATTTGCCTGGTTCATCAAAACTGATACATTTTTCAACTGATGAAGGGGTTGTGAATGCTCAAGTGTATTGTCTTAAGGATGGGTTTGCAGATGAAGTTGTCATTATGCCCTTGTTCATTGTTCGGTCATTTTTGCCAAGTCCAGTTATTCTTCATGTTAAAACAAGAGCCAGTGGCACTACTGAATCAATCAAATTACCTGGTTGTGGGAATCAGATCTATCTGAAATCCTTGTCACCTTTTGCAACTCATCATTTAACAATCCAATTGAATGAAAATGAGTCTCCCTTTGATGCTACTGTTCCAGTTCACTTCTCTTTGACAGATACGCTGACTGAAAATGATAATTCTGATGTTTCTTATGATGATCTTGTCAAGTTTTATCCTTTTAACTCTGTGGATTATGATGGAATAGAAGATGAACAATGGTTGGCTGGTGATGGGAGTATCCAAGCAAAGTTGTCTCTTCAATCAAGAGCATTGATGGTTGAAATTATGCCATGGTGCTTAATGTCTAACCAAACAAACACTGTGTTTTGCATCACATCTCCTGATGATTGCGTGAGCATTATTCAGCCAAACCAGATCATGACTCTTCACCATTTTTCTGGATTATTTAATATCAGGTCAGTGAACTCAAGCTGTAGTGAATGGTTGACACTGACGATCAGTCCAGAACTGGA
This sequence comes from Trididemnum nubilum, assembly GCA_963965965.1. Lineage (NCBI taxonomy): Eukaryota > Metazoa > Chordata > Ascidiacea > Aplousobranchia > Didemnidae > Trididemnum > Trididemnum nubilum. The sequence goes on along the minus strand of OZ014480.1, from coordinate 28,451,677 downwards.
TCATCCTTCCAGAGCTGACAAATTGAAACTAAATCATCTTCCTTACAATGGGTATCGAGCGGTTGCTTTGAAATCAAATAGCAGCATAATCGAATTAATCTTGCGCTCCTCTGTTCACCATGGTATAAGAGTGGTTACAATAGTGCCACGATGGAACTTTGTAAACCTGGCAACTGAATTGGACCATTTGAAAATACTTCCTTGTGTGTGTGACCAGCTGATGAATTTTGAGCAGAAAGATTGTGTGTTAGATGCCCAAAAAGATGCTCCTGTACCTGTGCTATGCTGGAGAACAGAAATTGAACAGGAAATTCAAGTCACAAGTTCTCAAATGGTTGAAGAGCGTGATACAGTGAGCGTTGAATCATCTATGGAGAAAACCAACTCATCATTTTTGTGTGTGGAAAAAGGGAACATAGAATCAGTGCATGATAAGCGAATTTTATGTTTTGATGCATCACAGACCCAAGCTTTGGTGTCAGTAAAAGAAGGCTTCACAAAGAAAATTGTTGAATTTCATTCTCCATCTAGTGAAAACTTGCAAATGCAAATGTACATGACAAAACACAATTACCATGGTTGCTTTTATGTTGTTCTTAGAGAAATCAAAAATGAAAAGTACAATTTGCAAAATCGTACTGACATGACTTTATGTTTGCGTGAATGCATTGATGGCCAGACAGATGCTCTTGAAATTGTGATTCAACCTAACTGCACTGTTAAGTACGAAAGCTCAATGGATGCTGAGGTATTTCCTTTATGCTTTAGAAGATATCGTGCTCTCAGATTCCAGCTTCGAAAAATTGATCATGATTCGTGGACAGATGTATTAATTTCTGCCAAAGAATCTTGTGAAAAGATTTTGCTACCTAATGCTAAAGTACTATTTGTTGACATTGTTTCTTGTAATGGTGATATTCAAATCAATTTTTGTGAATCACCTAAATCATTGCAGCACAGCGCAAGTGATAGATCTTTAAACTGCACCCTCAACATCAAAGAACTTCAAGTAATTTTGATGGATGATACCAGCAATCCTTTGCACAGTATTGATGTAGTCCAACTTCTATGTGATGATATTGATCTCAGCTTTTCCAGAGAGCAGGCTAACTGGATTGCAAAAGTATCGTTTTTGAGATTTCAAGTTGACAATCAAGTATTTCCAGAGTCTGATTTTCCTGTGTTTTTGTCATCTGAATCAGAAAACCAAGCAGCATGTTTTACTCTAACAGTGTTTTTAAATGACAACAACTTTCTAAATAAGATTGAAATTTTAGCTGAAAGAATTGAATTACAAAGTGAAGAAGAATTTCTGCAGTCACTCTCTCGTTTGCTACAATCTTATCTTGCCTTTTCTCAATTACCTGGTGAATCTGCAACAAGAAGGATGGTACCTGATATACCTGGTGATGTTGAAAAAGAAATCAATGTTTTGTCAAATCCCCTACGTTTTCAATCAATTGTTATTCATCCTGTAACACTCCTGCTTAGTGTTAGGGCTTCAATGACCCTTAGCTTATCTGTTGATCGTGGTGCAATTACTTTTGCAAAGTTTGTCCGTCGAGATATTGACACAACGCTACATGAAATGGTTCAGGAACTTACTAGACATTATTTTGCTGAGGCTATCTATGGTGCTGGATGGGTTCTTGGCTCTGTGGATTTACTTGGAAACCCAGCCAGTACGATACGTAGCTATGTCAAAGGAATAAGTGATTTTATTGTTTTGCCTTATCAAGGAATTATTAACGGCCCAACTGCATTTTTGGGTGGAATTACTAGAGGTGTTGCATCACTTTTGCGTCACTTCTCTGCAGGAACTTTAAGATCTGTTACAAATATTACTTCTGGGATTTCAAGAAACCTAGGATCTGGTACAAAACAACTATCAAATTCTTCATTGCAAATCGGTGCAACATTTGGTGAAAAGACATCACATGAAAAAGAAAGTGCTAAACCACAGAGCAGTTATGTATATGGTGTTACCAAAGCCCTAGTTGGTGTTGTTGCCAAACCACTAGGTGGTGCAGCTGGTTTGGTGTCCCGCACTGGAGAGACAATCCTCCGAAAAGCAGGTTTGGAGGAACACAAAGCTGTTCGTTATGCCTCACTCTCACATGCCACATCTTGCTACCAAAATTCTCTTTCTAAATATTCTGCAAAAGTTGTCCAAGAAGCCCATGCAGAAAGTCCTTTGAGTCTGGTTTCACTAGATTGTCAGATCATTTGTTTAAATGGAGTGGCATTTTCTGCCACTCTTGTTTTGTCACCTACTACCCTATACATATTTCAGTTAGTAGATGACATAATGGAAACATCTATTTGTGTTGAAGACATTGCGCTACGTTTGGAAAAGAACCTACAAAAAGATGGTTATTTACTTGTTGTTCTGAGTAGTGGTGCTGACAGCCCAGTTCAAAAGAATTCAAACTACAGTGAAAAAGTGGCTAATTATTTAGGCGTAAAATCTTCACCTCAAGAAAGCTCTAGCACAAAACATGAACATGTGAAATATACAGCTGAATTGAAAGACTCCTTTGAAGCTGACTTGTTTTTGGCCTATTTCGAAGTTGTAAGACAAACTGCCAATAAATTTGAATGGTAAATTGGACAAACAGACTGCCAAGGTAGTTTAGCTATTTAAAAGTTCCCTTTAATAGACAATAAAGCATGCAAATTGAATCAAAGTCATAATAATGTACCAGCTGCTAAACTGATATTATTCATTTGTTCAAGTTCGCACAACTTTTTAATTGTATTTAAACCAAACGTTTTTTAGTTGGGTAACCCATGGCTATTTTCTTTGTAAATTCTCCAGTATTGATTCAATTACAAACGTAATGAACAGCAATATTAACAAGACCAGTTCATAAGTTTCCAGTTTTCCAATTTAGATTAAAATTTGGTTCCTCCTCGATAGCAAATTCATTTCTTTGTGTTCATCAGTTTCTAATTATTGTTGGCTTAAGCTATTTAAGTTGACGTCAGAATTTGCATTAAACTGTCCTGCTATTCTCCTGCGTCTTTCATCGCCATTGATCTTGCTGCTAAAACTAAACCTTTCTTTTCTTTTCCTTGCAAAATTAATAAGAAAGTCAGCTTTTTTTCAACAAAGCATGAACAAAACCTTTCTTAAAACTACTTTTTTTCTGGAGAATACTAATAATCCTTTGCGTCTAGACTAATTCATTACAAATGTATTCATAGTACTTTTTGCGTACCGTAATTGTACTGGACGATATGGTATTTTATCTGCTTTTAAGGTACGTCTTTTTTGTTGCTTTTCGTGTGGGCCCAATGCCAATAATTGTTGGCTTTTTTGTACAGTACCACAAAAACAAATTTATGCTTGGGTTTAGATTGAGGGAAAATTAATGACCTGATGAATTTAAGTTGAGTTTTCACTCTTTATTAGACTTTTCTAACACGACTTCAGAGACAATTTCAGCTTTTAATTTTTTCAGGTCAAGTAAGTTTTCATTGGTTAAATTTACCAAAATTTAAGACCCGATTAAAAGATCCTCACGAATAGAAGGGTAGTAGTCTATCACATCAAATTTTCGAAAATGGTAACTTTATTGAATCATTCGACAACACCTTTGGTGCTTTTCCATTGCTAATGTCCAGTGGCATTAAGGATGTTACTATTTTAACTGCTCCAGTATGACTTATGAAAGTTTTAATGAATGTTACAAACAGAGAAAACTCATATTAAACTTGAGGACTAACTGCAACAAGTAGACAACTGTTCGTTGGAATCGTAAAACGAATTTTCTCAAATCCTTAATGTCTCAACAGTTTCTCTTCTTCTTTTTTTGTCAAGTTGAAACAGCCCTATTAATACTGTCTCAAAGTGTATGAGGTTTTCACGAAATTTTAATAGATCACCATGAAAGAAAAGTAGAGCATGTTTTCAAATCTTGTTCATTGAATGACCAAATTTTGTTTATGTTTGTGATAGTGATGATTTCTCTGATTTAAAAAAATTATCCTTTGTTGCAGGACTTGATGTACAGTATTTAAGTGCATTGCTTTTTACTCTATTGGTATGTATTTTAAATCTTTGTTTTGGTTCTTTGTTGCTGATAAAGTTTTGTGCTTGCTGTATATTTTTGTGCTCACTTCAAGTATTTGTGTTATAGTTAGTACACCAAACTTGAATAATGTATCATGAAATTTTGTTCTGTGTATTGGTATTGATTTTCAGCAATGCTAAATTTCTAACAAATGAACTTCTTTTAAACGATTGGTCTAGAATTTATGCGAGTGCTAGATATTCCATAATGCTTGGCGGTCATTTGATCATCTTAGTGTTGTGTGTAATCTACAAAGCAGCTATATTATATTTTCTGATCAGGTTTTTCAATGCAAGACGTTTTGATGCGACTGAGTTAGGGTTTTGTGTGAAACGTCTTGTGAACGAAAAGTGGATGCAAAAAATTTCTCTAAGCAAAACTGGCCATGTCAAAACTTTGTGGACCTTTATACTTCGTAATTTCAGTCAATAATTTGCACCCAATGGAAGGCAAAAGACGGGCGTTCAAATGCGTGATTATGTAATTGGACATTTTCCGAAAATACAATTTTTTTTTTAGCTTTCAGAAGTGCATTCAAGTTTGGTAGTTTCTAGAAACGTAAAAGCACTAAACCTTGCATCGCAACTTTAATTTAAAAGCTTGTCTCCATAAAACGTTACAGATAAAAACCCTTATTCTTAATGGTAAGCCACAATTTTTGGAAAATTTCTATGCCTAATCTGTATCACTGAAGGAATACTAAGTTTTATAGCTTGTTATGAATCTTTTTGTTTGAGTGTGCATTGTACATATGTACAAGAAATTTTAGTAAAGTTTGTTTAGGTTTTTGTTATTTTTCGTTAAACTCTTTGGTGCTTTAGTATTCACGATAGTATGTTGTTAATGTTGACTGTTGAGTTGGTAGCTCTTATATAGGTTGGTATTTAAGAAAACCTAGTCCTTTTTTAAAAATATTTTTATTACCAATTCATGGCATGCGTAAATACGCGTGATATCTTGCATCTGGACCCAGTAAAATGACTGACTGTAATTATATGTTTTTTGCCGAAAAAATGTTAAGATAAAAAGTTTTAAGCAAAAACTACGTCATCAAGTGGTGGATGCAGAAGCGATGAGGATGGAAATGGATGCGAATTACAAATTGACGCTTCCACATTCCTGATTTTAAGAAACAAATTTACGCAGGATCGGTTATGTTCGTGAAATAAAGCACTGTAATGATATTGTTTTGAAATCTTAAGTGCTTATAAAACATAAGCAAAGTATAGGTGGCATATTGCTTTTTATTATTTTACGTGCTTACGCTGTGTTATTTGTTGTGCTGCAGTATGTTTTGAAGAATTTAAGAATAACTATTGTTTTAATTTAATTAAGTCTTGTATTTATTTAGGTACAGAAGTTGAATTATAATTTTCTATTTAGCTACTGTAAGTTATGGGAATTGATTTATTGTCTCTTGCTTATGCCGCTTCAATTGCCGCTGGTGGTTTAGTTGGTTATTTGAAAGCAGGTTTGATTTTTAATGAATGTTGTACTTTGTTTATAAAGATTGGTACTGTTTCAAGTCCCAGTATTCATTGATACAACTTTATTCTTGTAATTACTAGGCTTGTTAAAATCGCAATGAAACCATGTGGGACTGATAACAGAAAAAATAGAATTCTTACCATTAGAGAGAGAGAGAGAAGTGGTTTATTGTGACAATATACGGTGCACAACACAAACATTTTACACACACAAAAAAAAATAATGCAGAAGCCATCAGTCACTTGAGTTGGCGCTTAAGACCATGGCTCCGGTCCAAGACATTGCCATTTGTAGTCCTGTTTTTCAGTCTCGCATTAACATTATTCACGAACTTAGTTGGTGCGATTTTAGTTTTGCCAGTCAAGTTGGATAATTTTTTGTACACCAATCGGAAAAAGATTATCTTGTTCTCCGCATTTTTTCTCACTTTCAATTCTTTTTGTTGAACAAATTTCAGAAGCACAATGTTGCCTTTTCGGTTTCCAGCAATAATTTTGTATTCTTATTTGATGTTTTTTTCAGGTAGTACAGTATCTCTTGGCGCTGGTGTACTATTTGGTGGATTGGCTGGTCTGGGTGCATACAAGTCTTCAGTTAATCCTGGTGATCACTGGTTGACGTTAGGTGAGATGTTTAGCATTACTGCTTTTGTGTATTGTGACTTGCTGTTGAAGTTGCACATCAATTTATCCTCCTGTCAACGGACAGCGTTGGACGCTAGCTGTTGGATGATCCGCCCACTTTTCATTGCGATAACTACTTCTTATTTAGAGGAATCCGCACCTGCTTAGGAATTCCAAGCAATCCAATGTTCCTGTGGATTTGTTCAAATTCCTGTCCACTGAATTTGCTGCCTGGTCGAAGCCACCAAGCAGCGAAAAGTATCGTAAAGCGTCTTATCCAAGGATTCAACAATGTGACCAGGGTCAAGATCATGCGATTTAGGTCGCCGTAAAAACAATGCTATTGTCCTCGACCACGCTACCGACTTTATGTATCTGTTATTGCGTTTTGGTGTGTAGGGGTTTGACTTTGAATCTTATTGCATGTGAAATACTTTCTGGAGTTGTTTGTCAGAACTGGTATTTGAAGTACTGCGATTCTCCGAAAGTAGTCCGATCGCGACAAGTGTGTGTTTTTGAGTGATTAGGCTTATCTTGCTGCTTGCAATATTCAATCTCTGTTTGAAACTGAGTAAAATCAACGGAAAGAGGAAATGGATTCGACATCCCCTGTGGTAATGCATTTTTCGAGTTTTTAAACTTCATAGCGGTTTGTCAAATACAAGAAAAGATAATGTAGTGAGGTTTCTTGCAGACATTTCTTTTATTTTGCAGGAATTGCCTTGTCTTTGAGTGGTTTAATGGGAGCACGCTTTTACTCTAGTGGAAAGTTTATGCCTGCTGGAATGGTAGCTTTAATGAGGTAATAGAAAAAAACTTCATTGACCTTCACCAACTTTGGACTCTGTCAAGTCGATATGAATTGCTTGAAACTTTTGAGTCTAGATGTTAAAGTTTTTTAGTGTTTCCATTTCCTCTCTTTGTTTCAGCTGCTGGTGCAAATGTTATAGATTCTATTACAATGTAGTTTTGCTAATGGCAGATAGTTGGTCTCTTTTTTCCAAGGATCAACTTGATTTTTTAATTAGCTACTACGTAGTTTAAGGATGGATTAGATCAGCAATCGTAGTGGCCGCGGCCAGCTTTTCCCCCTAGCCAGCATACCGGTAGCGGCCAGTCAGTCATCATTTCACCAATGGGTAACTGTAGTAGCTTCAATATGTTTTTGAATGCATCAAAGCTGCTTTACTGCTTTAGTATGAAAAATATTGCGATTGATCCCAAAACAATACCTTGCCTTTTTTATACTTTTCCAAGTTTCTGAGGCTTTTTTTTTTTAAAGAATCAAGTAAGTGCCAAAAAAATTGACGAAAATAATAAAGGAAAATGCAAAAAACGAAAACCTACTTATATTTCTGTTTTGTTTTTCAGTATCGCTATGGTTGGAAGATGTGTTTATAGTTTGAACGCTTCTGGAACAAAAAGTGACTAGCAGTCGAAAGACTTATCAAAAACTTTTTAATTTCTACAAACAATATTAAAACATGTTTCAATCTCATAAGTGGTTGCGCAAACGCACAACTCCCAAAGACCTGAATAGGCCAGATTACTTACAAGCTCTTGTTACTGAATTTCAAGAAACACAGGACAAAGAAGCCAAAGATCAAATCTTGGCTAATCTTGCCAGTTTTGCTTATGACCCAATCAACTACCCTTACCTACGAGACCTACATGTTTTGGACCTTTTTGTTGATTGCATCGAAACTGATGAAGATGTAAATGGCAATATAGTGCAGTTTGGAATTGGTGGTTTGTGCAATGCAGTTGCCGATTTAACGAACCGCCAACAGGTTTTAGAAAATCCTAGATCAATAGAGCTTATAATACGTTGCTTGTCTAGCGCAGCAGAAGAAACTGTATTATCCGCGATTACAACTTTAATACAATTGGTAGATGACTCATGCATGCATCGTATTGTCACAAAACCAGTTATTGAAAGTATGAAGCGCTTTGCCGCTATGTCTAACCCCAGATTCAAAAATTTAGCCCAAATATTTTTGGAAGACTATTGCCAGTCACGTGAAAGAGCGAATACCTCCGGCGCTGGGAATTCTGGTTCATTTTAGCATACGTATACTATTATCAGCTACTAATTAATTTAAGTGCTGATGTTTTGGCGTTTTCCATCTGGCTATGCATTTTAATTGTTGCATCGCAATTTTATGTATTGTAATGTAAAAAGTTTCTGTGTAGAGTGTTGGTATTGTACAGGATTGCTATAATGATTTCTCCTTTGCTACCAGTAAACAACTGGACGTTTGGCGTCCAGGGTAACGCAGATGTCCTTGATTCTCAAATTAAGCAAACGTGTATTTCCACATATTGTGGTGTGGATGTTGGGATTGTCTTGTACCGAAGCCCAATCTCAGTTTGAAGTACCAGCTTTTTGGTCGATTGATAATGTTTACGATAATCATGCCGTGTGTTTCAGAATACGGTATTATTTGTCAGATCTAGGATAGCACTTATTCTGTATGTTTGAATAAAGGAGCCTTGATTCTCTACTTATGCCGATGAGCGCAGGAGGAAGTTACCAGTCAACTAGTTTAAGCAGCTCTTACAGCAAAGTAAGTAAGAGGAGAAACTCTGCACTTCTAAGCTTTTTTTTGTGCAATTCTTCGATTTGATTTTTAGTTTGAGTTTCATTGTTTTTGTTAGTTTTGATTGGGACTTCGCAACGCGCGCACGTCTGTAGGATCTTTGTTTGTACTCGGTGTTTCGCTGCGTATCCGTATTTGAAGTTCATTATTTCGTTTTTTACTCAAAAGCGGCTAACGTAGACGGGTGTAATTTTGACACAACACGGGCATAAATGGAAACGCCATGCAATGAGGTTTCGTGACTGCAGTTTTGGAGTTGGCCAATTTAGCAATAAAATTTTCTTTAGTTTGCTTATAGCTCGCAAACGACTGATCGCAGAAAGGTGAAACTTCGACACAAGACTGAAATTTTTTGCGAAGAAGGACATCCTGACGCGACCGACCTGACGCTAGACAACTCACCCCGGGAATCCTGACGCCTGGGACATCCTGACGCTCGGGACAACCGGACGCCAAAAACTCCAAACTTTCGCTCTGTGCTTTTTTTCTTTTCCGTGCTACGCCATGGCTACGCTTTTTTTCTCGAAACGATTAACGTTCGGTCATTGTGACGTAAGTATATATAATGTTTTCCTGTAACTGCAAACTTCATAAAAATCTCGGTTTTCCTGAAATAACTCAAACGCAAGTTGTATTTTCGCGAAAAAAATCGTGATAAAATCAAAGCCAAGTTCGCGAATCTGTAAAAATCCTGGCGATAAGTTTCAAACGATGACCGAATGCCGCGATTGAAAGTAATCTTATGTTTTGCTATTATTAAACGACCACGTAGATATTTCATAAACAATAATATGTGTGGTTAATTTACAGAGAAAAATGCTCTGAAAGGAATTGTATGTTGAAAGAAAATATTAAAAATAAAGTTCAAAGTCAAGTATCGCAAATCGAAGTCAAGTACCGTAAATCGAAGTCAAGTACCGCAAATCGAAGTCAAGTACCGCAAATCGAAGTCAAATACCGCAAATCAAAGTCAAGTACCGCAAATCGAAATTAATGCAGCGATTAAATAGGCAGAACTAATTTAATAGTTCTAATTTAAATAGGCAGAATTAATGAAATTGGCAGAACTAATTTAATAGTTCACAGAGACATCACGTCTTACAATCCTACTACTTCATTAAAATTGATTAAAAACGGTTTGTAATTTCTCGACGCACTATTATTGCTGTTGTTGAGGTGCATAGCTATCCTCCTGTCACCGGACAGCTTCAGACGCGAACTGTTGTACGATTCGCACACTTTTAATTGCAGTGACTACTTCGTGCTTGGAGGAATCCGCGCCTAAGGCGGATTCTTATTGGCCACTTTTTTTTGACAATGCCTGTTTGAAACCTCATATGGGACTTTTTTGTGATTTTAGATTACATTGCACACACGTCGGATATAATAATACCATTGATGCATTTCGTTAAACATTTAACTGTTTTTATGAAAGCGTATGGAAAAAGATTATTTCGTATGGGATGTGACATGTTAGCCCCCAATTTTTTCGACTATTTTGACCACCTCCCAGGATATGCTAACCGTTTTATGCTATGCATGTATAATAGGAACCCAAACTTTGGCTAAATTATGATGTGGTGCCACGGTTTAATATTGTCCAAGTTACAATTTGAATTAAAGGGGGTGTGGCATCCTGATAGGATTATAAGTAAAATATACAGAAAACTTATCTTCACCAAATTTTAGTTTTGTACGACCTATTGTTTCGGAGATGTTTTATTTCAGGAGATCTCCCCAACAGTGTTGCCATTTAAAATGTAATATTATAAAAATTTAGATTTCCTACCTAAGTTGGAAACGTATTAATGTTGTAACACTAATTCATGCTGAAGAGTTGCATTCGAGTGCTTTGAAATTAGTTGTGAAAGATACCTTGAGCATTATTTTGGAAAGGAAATTTTAACTGGCAACACTATAGGAGGGATCTCCGAAACTTTGAAATGAAATATCTCGAAACAAAGAGTTGTAAAAAGCTGAAGTTTGGTGAAGATGTGTTTTAGATTATCCTTCATCTTATGCACATAACCCGAGCTGCATGCTTCACTCCCTTTAATTAAACTTTTCTGAATGAAAATTGTTTTTGTTTCTTCTAGTCACTGGATTCGAGCGAGGGACTATCACATTCTGGAACTTTCTCCAGTCCAGAAATCGAGACTAAGCTTAGCAGTGGCACGATTGGAAGTTCTTCCAGTAGGTCTAAAGGATCAGGTAAGAGGTATCGTATATAACAGGGTTGGATATATCGATTAGTAATCGATAATCGTTACTACTTCCTTTGCTTTTCTCTTACCAATTATCGCAGACTCGATTTGCTTTCAATTTTTTCTATCGATTATCGCCTTTTTTTGTGCCTTTTTACATGTTTTCAATTGGTAGAATCTTTATGCTTTACTTTCGTTTTAGTTGAGTCTGCCTAAGCTTACATCGTTTCATTTCTCTCATGCTAAATTACGCTATATAACTATCATAAAAGTGTATTTTCTATATCGTTTATATTGCGGTAATTATAGTTTTTTCACTCACAAGTTTCATTTAATGGTCAATACAGCAAAAATTTTAGTGTATCTAATGAAACATAGAATAAGAACTTTTGTTGGCATTTCGGCATCGATTACTAATTTTTAGTCTTTGCTTTTTGTTTCTGATACCGCCTATCGACAATTCGTTCCTTTTTAAATGAATTATCGTTATCGATTCGTCTTAGCTTTAAAACAGCATCGACTTCCAACCCTGTTATGTAATTTGTTGCGAATATGTAGTGCTACCTACCGATAACCAACATATCAGTCGACTGGTTTCGAGATTTTACTGTGATTGAGATTTTATATAGTACCTAGCTCAGCGTCTCGCTCCGTTTGTGGACTGACCTGCACCGGTGTCTCAGAAATCTGCAGATCTTTTACGATTGCGCTTGTGGTCTGAGTCTTGCTTGGTTGTTGTGCGCATTTATCCTCATTTTCCGGGCAGCATCAGACGCTGATTATTGGACGATCTGCACACTTTTCATTGCGGTAACTACTGCGTGTTTAATTGGAGGAATCCACACTGCTAAGAAGTTTTCAATGATCCAATATTGCTGTGGATTTCTTCGAATTCTTGGCAACTGAATTTGCTGCTTGTTCGAAGCCTCCTAGCAAAGGTAATCATTGTAAAGCCTCTAATCCAAGGACGCAACAACGTGACGCTGTTTCTCGGGTTATATTAATCATGTTTGGAAGGGGTAATGCCCAATTACTCCTTTGGAAACAAAATTTATTTACTGAGTTGTTCAATGTGTTTAGATTCATCAGGTCGACATTCGGAATTTTCGTTAAAAACTCTTGGAATTTTAGAAAATGTTACTGGACTCGGAGAAGGCCCGTTGGATGTAATAAACGCTGTAGATGTTGCACAGGTAAAGGTTACACTGAAGTGTCTTGTTTTTGTAATGCAGTTTTCAGAATGAAAATGTTACAACTTGTTCTAGTGACATGAAATTTATCTTCTGGAAATTTTATCTATTAATATGCAATTTATGTTTGATCAAGGATTTTTAGAATTTTCAGCCGTGTTGTTGTCACACTCAGCGAGTTGAAAGGCTTACCAGTTCTTTAGAAATTTTGCTGAAACGTCATAGTTGACAGACTCACTTTTACTAGCTATTTTATGCAATGCCTGCCTGGCAAAAACAGCTTTAGTTATTAAAAAAATGCTTTTCATTTAAAAAATAAAGCTTTGAAGTAGGTGAAAATATCTGTCTTTTCTGCTTCAAGATTTTTATTGTTTTTGATCGACGATATGTAGTATTTTGTTACCGTTATCTACAAAGCTGTATTTTACAAAAAAAAAAAAAAATTACTGCGTCACAAAAAATATGATCTGTTAGTTATTAAGTGTTCACTATCTGTTCTAGGTGGAATTTGGGCTGCTGATTCCGAATCCGAAGTCGGTTTTGCTCTATCACGTCAGAATTTTGAGTTACTTGCATTTTTTAAAATATATATAAAACTAAATGGTAACTTGCTGAGAAGCAATCTCAGTGAACGACCGACGCATGTTGAACAATGAGATTCTCAAAAAAAAGTTTCTCTTACCCGTTAAAAAATTAGTCAGAAATATTTTCTAGGAAAAGAGGGTTTGGAATTTTAAACATTGTCAATATATATTTAATTGACAACATAGTGACTGATCGTATTGAAGAAACATCCTATCCAAGCCTAAGCCATTGAAACTATGTCAAAATATTTGTCGCTTAAACAACTGCTGATATCGAAAAACTAACGCCCTAGCTTGAGCCTTTCAAAAATTTGATTTTCGGGGTACCATTTGAGGTCTCTGGGGGGTTTCCCCCAAACTATGTCAAAATATTTGTCTCTTAATTATCTACTGATATCAAGAAAACTGACACCCAAGGTTAAGCCGTTCAAAAAATTGATTTTGCTGGGGGCTACCCCCCAACTATGTCAAAATATTTGTCTGTAAAATATCTGCTGCTACCAAAAAACACTGGCACCCAAAGTTAAGCCAGTCAAAAAATTCATTTTTGGAGGGTTCCCGGGGGTTGGGGGGGGGTGGCACCCCCGAACTATGTCAAAATATTTGTCTCTAAGTATCTGTTGATATCAAAAAACTAGCTCGCTAGCTTGAGCCGCTCGAAAAATTGATTTTTGGGGGGTGTATTTGGGAGATCCTCCTGGGGAGTGGTACCCCCAAACTATGTCAAAATATTTGTCTCTTAAATATCTCCCTGATATCAAAAAAGCTGGCTCCCTAGCTTAAGCCGTTTAAAAAGTTGATTTTTTGGGGCCCCATTTTTGGGGGGTTTCCAGGGTAATCGCCCCAAAAATTTTCAGGAGAAAAAATTGCGTTTGCAGCTCAACAAGTTTACACAAAAATTAGATTTTGATGTTTTGTGGTTTAGGAGAAGAAGAGCGTACAAGGTTTAGGAAGAAAGAAAAGGAATAAAAACGGGAAAAAAAAGAAATAAAACCTCATCGCGGCCAAAAGTGGGTGGTTGGGATGAAAGGGTATCTTCAGACATATAACGTGTGAAATATTTTTGCCGTACGTAAGCCGTTTTTGACTGAGACCGCTTTTTAAGACAAACTTGCTGGGCGGTTTTCGGGTTCTAAAACCAAAATCACGTGACTAATTGCCTCGAAATTTGGTACGAACAGATAACTCAAATTTCATGTTGCTAGAACTAACCGTTCTCGAGTTATAAGCAAAAGTCTAAAACTTCGCTCTCGTTAGTTGGAAAATGGCGGAGTAAAAACAAAGGAACAAGTGGCGCGAGCGTCGGTCGTTCCAATGACGTATTTGTTGAAAAACGACGTTTTGTTAATGTAACAAATACACATTTGATTAATTACAACTTGTTTGCTATTGAATATATCATTGCTTAAACGATATTATGCCTTGCAACGTTTTTTAAACTGTATAATTAATAAAATTTTAACTTCCACTAGATATAAAACTGTAGTACCACAAGCACTATCGCTTACAGTACATTGCAAAACATTACTAAGGCCGTTACCAGCACATGTAACTGAATGAAATTACGGTATTTCTAAAGGTTTAGCAGCACTTATAACAAAAAATCAAACTAAGTAATAAACACACTAATCCAAAAGTTTTGTTTAGAGTTGAGTCAAAATTCAAAAACACATGTTTAAAAATGTTGAGGAGTCTTCGTCAGTGTCTCTCTTAAGAGACCAACAAAAATCGACCATCATGACAGACTAACGTTCCTCGGTGCCTTTCTTCAAGGAGTTTAATGTCCAGGTGGAATCTTTCTCCTTGCTCATCGCTGACATCACCATTACTTATAGTTACAGAAAAAAATTCTAAATGAGAATGCAAGAAATGCATTGTTAATTACATTCGAGCAGCCATTTCTTTGTAGGATTGCAGCATTTGGTCAACATTTTCTTTGTAGTTGGTTGCTTTGTGCTTTCCTAGGAAATTTTAAACCACCAACTCCAAGGCATTCCAAGCATCATGTTCATTGGGACTTTGTTGATTATTGAAATTTATTGATTATACAATTTAGAAAAGTTACGTTGCGAGGTGCAATATCATTTAAGCAATGATATATTATTCAATAACAAACAAGTTGTTATTAATCAAATGTGTATTTGCTACATTGACAAAACGCCGTTTTTCTACAAACACGTCATTTTATGCATATTTAAAAAAATGCAAATAATTCAAAATTCTGACGTGAGAGAGCAAAACCGACTTTAGATTCGGAATCAGAAGCCTGAATTCCATCTAGAACAGATAGTGAACACTTAGTAACTAACAGGTCATAATTTTTTTGTGACGCAGTGATAACTGAAGCGTATTTTCACCAAGTTTGAGCTTTCTTGTTTAAATAAAAATAAAATTTGAATCTAACTTTCGGCAAAGTCGACGTCGTATGTTTTCTCGCTATAAGTTTTTCGGACAGATCTAAGCCTGCTGTCACTATAAGATTTACGATGGTCTCGGAAGATCCTGCTCACCACATATCAATTTGTATAGATCGTAACTAAAAGATTCTCTTCGAAAAGTTAATGAAGTCGACTTGAATAATTGAATTGTGATGTTTTGACATCATGTTAATTAAAAGCTACTATAAGTCGACTTTGCTGAAAGCCATGTTCAAAAATTCCACCACCTCAAAATTGTTCATAAAGTAAATTTTTTGCGATTTTTTAGCGAAAATAATCTATTTGCCTTCTAGTTAGATTAAACGCTAATGCTAATAAACAAAAACATCATCAAACCCTAAGGCTGTTGAAGAAATGTAGGATTGGAGATTCATCATCGAAAAATAGACTGCACTTTTTTGATGCTTCTTTCTTGTTTTTTGTAGCAAGAGGAGCAACTACCATTTATCGCTGATGGGGACGAGGTGTTCATCAATGTATCGATGCATGGAATTCAAATTTCATTAGTCAACCCCCGGGTAGGTTGCTCTATTAACTCACACTGATAGTAGAAATGGACAGTTGTGTTTTTTTTTTAAACTACTACTGGAATTGGAATTCATGCCCGCACACACCAACTACTGTATATTTGATGATGCACGATATTTTACATCTGGATAATTTCTCAACGCATTACAGGCGTTGAACAGAACGCAAAACACCACCATGAAAACTCTCTTTCAACTCTGCCGCAGTTGTGTGTAATATTTGACTATTACTTTTTTCAACTTTACGAAACATTTTAAAATATTGACTAAAGTTGTACCAATACCTAGAAATCCTTTTAGACATTAGTATGCTAAACTTTCAGACATATTTTGAGCGTCAAAACGTGGGTTATGAGAATTACAATGTAGCGTATCTTTGCTAAAATATCGGAATACTCAAGTCTTATATTATTTTTCTCCTTGTCGCCGGTTAACTATGACGATCTTTTTTTGGGGGGCAAATCCACATCGCGTACCTAACTCATTTTAAAAGTGTTGACTGTATTCATACCAGGAAGCATCTTGACTTGATAACGGTTTCTCTATGTTCCCTGCTATTTTGCGCATAAAATGTATTGTTTGCTTATTATTGTTTTAGTTTGTTAGTATGTAAAATAAAACTATCACTCTCTCGTTTTAATATTACCTCATTTCCAAACTTATCGTTCAACATCAATCGAGCAAGTAAAGAAAAAAATTTGGCTTGAGTGGACTGGTGGAGCCATTAGAAGAATAATAAAAATTCTTACTAACAGAGTCATTCGACTTAGCTTGCATCAAAAAGCAAGACAAGGGCGAAGGTTGTGTTTGCTAGTAACTATTTTTGTTTTACTGCCTTTTAAATTAATACTGAGGGAGCCGTTATATTAAGGATAGCTTGTGGCTGTTCTTAATATAATAGCCCATCGGTTTTTCACTTGTCCTTTTATGAAGTGCCACAAGTGAAAAGTTGATTATTCCTTGTAAAGCCTCTGCCACTGTTCAGTGTGCAAGCCATTAAGGTTGTCTCAGTTTGGCGGAGAAGTGGATGGAGAATACTCTTGGTTTAGATAAGCTGAGGGCTGCTGATGAGACCTAAAAGCTCGAAACAGCTTTTCTGTACAAATGCATTTTTTGGGATTTTTAAACAAGCGACCAGTAATACTTCGTTTGTCAACACTTACTAATATTTATCACATTCAGATCGTAGTGCATCGCATTCCGCTCCACGAGATAGAGAGACTTGTTACTTACGATGACGGTTTGTGTGGTAATACCTTGCTGGCTGTCAAAGTGAATATTAACAAGAACAAAGACTGCTGTAACTTGCTGGTCTATCAGTGTCCTAGTGAGGTAATTTTTTTTTTATAAGAACCAGTAAAGTTTGGGTTAAGGCTGGTTGTTGCCACTTTTTCACAAATTTTCAGCCTAACTTTGTTCTTAAAATTCGTTGGAGAGTAAACTGACATAGATACATTCTTGCCTGTTTAAAAGTTGTCGTTTGAATATTGTTAAAATCAACAATAGCAATATAAAAGAGTTCAAGAACACTAGTTCGTTTTACTAGCCAGAGTTGTATATTTGTTTTTTCATGCAGAGGCTGGGTTCTTAAATTTTCAGTTAAAATAAGCCTCGTGTTCCTAAAAAAGATGAGTGTAATCTTTACTGAAGTGTAGTATTAATCAATTTATATTCAGATCAAATTTCAAATAAGCAATCCACATACTTTAAGCTTTTAGTTTTTAAACTAAAGTCTCTCACAAGGATCTTGTTTTTTTTTTGTTATAATGAGATTTCGGGACTGAATTAGAAATCCCGGGCTTGATATTTTCGTTACATAATCCCATGATTTCTCGGTATTGACATTGCATAAAAACAAACAATTTCAATAGCAAAATGAACAACGTTTTTAGCAATTTGATTTAATCAAGTCCATATTATGTAATAAGCTTATTGACCAACCTATATGACGAAACCCTGCTTTTTCGTCCTGAAGGAAGTATTAGCCTTGGATTGCTGCTCTGTTTCGTTTTGCATTTTTGAGGTATAGCTCATTTTTCAACCATTTTCAGCAGACTTGATTTTACTATTATTTTAAGATTTCAAATACGTACCGGTAGGTAATCTCGGTTTTGATCTCATCTGATTATAAAATTGCTTGACTAAATATGGAGGCTTGAATCTGCTACGGTTTGGAATGTCATTTCCTGTGACATTCGAAAAAAGTTTTCTTACTTTCCAAATGAACCTGAAGCAATTGCTTTACAGTTCGAGTAACATCAAAATTACTTACATGAACAATTCAGTTACATGCCTACCAATGATCTTTGTGAGGTCATTTCATTTCTCCCTGCTTTAGAATATTAGCATTGTTCTCGTAACTAGATTATGCGTTACCTAGACCAGCGGTCGGAAACCACCGGTCCGCGGACTAGTCCGTGGAAAGTCGTTACCGGTCCGTATACTTTTCTAGGCTAAATACTTTGGAATATATTTGTAACATTTTGCGATAAATAATTCCAGCTCTCAGGAAGTATTCCGATGATGCAGCTTTGTACAAAACCTCTGAAACTCCCATATGTGTTTTTGTAATGATCAGCCCAAGATACGGAAAATTTTGCGCGACCCGAACCGAGGACCTTTTTTTTGGAGATCACTTAGAAACCTGGGAAAGTTTGCTACTCTACGGACTGAAGACCTCTTTTCCTTTTTTTTGGAGATCATGTGTGTTCCCAAAATGATGATTGTTTTTAAAAGCCGGTCCGCGAAAAATTTTCCGTTTTTAACCGGCCCGCATTATAGAAAAGGTTGCCACCCCTGATTTAGACAATATAAATCTGAAATTATTAATTGAAATTCTTGGAATCTCAAGAGTTTTTCCTTTGTAGTAAAAAAATTTCTTTTCCAAAAATCTTTCATCGTCTCGTCTTTGCTTGACAAAGCTTACGGATCATGTACCGGTACTCTTTTTGACTGCGTTAGTGAGTTAAAATCAATCATTCGAAATGGGTTTTTAGGAAGCTGGCCAGAAAATCACTCAATCATTTAGTCATGTGCTCGCTAATGTGTTGTCCACACCAGCAAGGGAAGTAGTAGTGGAAAAAGCGAAGGAAGACACATGACCTTTACGGTAAGTCACCTCTAAGTGTAGCTTCGCACTGTCCCATGTTAAGTGCCAAGCAGAAAGCTTTAAATACGGGTACTTTATTTTTGAAATTGAACCGTAGTTAACATTAAGATGGCAGACTTAGCAATCAGGAAAAAATTGAATGAAACGTAATTGTGGTAAGGTTTTTCATTAATCACAGTTTTAAGCGGTTTGGCAAGTACAGTATCATTGTACCCGTCAGCGTAGTTGTAACGATGAAGTTGTTCTTACACTGAAAATAGAGCTTTCGTAAGTTTCATAATTCCAGTTAAGGTTTGTTTTGGTCTTCACAAAAGAATTTGTCGGGGAAAAAAGTGCTCATTCGTTCTATCCGTCTCGTCGTTTTGCTATCCGATCTATTAAGCTGGTCCACGGGAAAGCAAAAGCTGAAATTTCGCCTTTTTTATAGGATTTATTCGGTAGGAGAAAGGATAACATGATTGCATGGAGTTGAGAGGTGCATCTGGACTGGAAAAAAATAATATGCAATTAGAACCTGGAAGACGAAAGCGGTCTTAGAATGACGAACAATTGAAGATGTTCATCTTGGCGAATTTTGCAATAAATTTTATTACAAATATGAACAAAATAACTAGACACAATGATCGCGATTGTATCGAATTCACGCAAATTGCCAGTCATTTTACGAGTCGAACATTACCAGTTACTACCAACAAAACAGAGTTTTGTCGGACAAATAGCTAACCAAATTTCCCCTTGATGGTGCCAGGGTTGCCACATCCTGGAAAAGTCCTGGATTTTTTTTGCTGTCCTGGAAAGTCCTTGAATTTTGTTTGTAAGTCCTGGAAAGTCCTGGAAAATGTTTATAGAGTTTTCCCGTGATTTTCCAGGACAGAATGTGAAGTTGTTTTTTTTATAATAACTGGTACCTTGTAATTGTACAAAGCTATTTATTGTTGAAATAATTTGCATTGTGAAGTTGGTTAAAAATCTTTATTGTATTGTGAAAAGACAGAGCTTATTTGTATGCTGGTGCACAAACAAAAAATCGCTATCCTAGCCCTAACTCAACTCTAAATCTAACTCAAACTGCAACCCTAGCTCTAACCTAACAGTAATGTGAGCCCCATTCCTCTGCTTTTTGCTTTCTTGTTCGTTTTAAGCAGTTCTTACTAGTTCTTACTGTTTATTTTAAGCAATCTTACTAGAGTGCAAATAAGCACTTCCTCCAATTAGCCAAAATTTGCACTTTGCAATACAATATGTATAAATTATTGAATATTATTAGGAAGAGTGAATTCATGGGCATTAATTTACTGCAATGTGATACTGTAGTAGCAGTAGCATAGCGGGCTATTGCTCTTCATTGGTCCACAGACCAAAATGCGCAATAAGAAAAATACAACATTTATCGCACTATAATTCTGAGGCAGTTTTTGCAGTAATATGGATAGTAAAGTAATTTAAAGTCACTTTTGGAACATGATTTTGGGAAGGGCTAGTATTGGTCAATAAGAAACCAGTCACAACTAACTAACTAACTAACTAACTAAAAATGGCTAAAAATAAACAATTAATTCGATCGCTTGATGCAAAATGCTTAACGTAGGCTTTGTAAGACAATTATAAGGGGTCTATTCAGTATTTAATTCTGTTAATTACCAATCAACTCTCTCAAATCTCGTTTCATTAGCCTCTCCTCCCAAATTATATGTTTATCTAGCGTTATAAAATACAGATGATTTGGATTAAGTAATACTTGGGAGTTTTTTCAAAGGAGGTGCCTATTTGCACTCTAGCATGCAAAATGAGCTCTGCTCTTAGAGAATAAGAGAGCAAAAGTGGGTGCTTATTTGCTCAAATACTCTTTTTTTGTAAATTATTAACGTTAGTGGTTAGTTGAAGTTTATATTTTGAGTTTGGGTTAGGATTAACGTTAGGGTTAGAGCTAGGGTTACAGTTTGGGTTTAGTTTAAGGTTGGGGTTATGGCTTGGGTAGAGTTTTTTTGTTTGCACCCTGGCGTTCAAATAAGCTCTGTTTTTTTCAAATAGTAAAATTTTATAGTTCACTGTATGGAAATAAAGCTAGGACTGAAGTTTTACTATTACCCATCACTAGAGCTCGACTGATATATCTATCGCTCGGCTGATATATTTTGCCCGATATCAGTGCCAAGCCGGTATATCGTATCGGCTATCTACCGCTGATTAAATATCGGCTTAGCGCAATTATTATACCTTAAGCTGTATATTTTTTTAGAGCAAGCACAAGTGTTCTTGCGTTGATTAGGACTGGTGTTTGCAATAAATCTTTCTTTGGAGGAGGATTAGTGAAGCTTTTCGTGTCAAGTCAAGTGAAAATATAGACAAAATTTGGTAGTTTATGAGTTATATATTGGTATCGGCCTAAAAAAGTCATATCGATCGAGCTCTAGCTTTCACCCACATCCTGTAACCCATTTATGCAACCAGTTTAATCAAGTTTTTGCAGTGCTAATTTCTATGCCACGTTTTAAAAGCAATAACTTTTACTAAACTAGGTCTAAAATTAAGTTATTATTGAAAAAAAATTGCAAAATTTTCGAATGCTGGGGGCTTTGCCCCCAGACCCCCAATGGCTTACAGCGACTTGGGGTTGCCCCACTCCAAAAACCACAACCCTCTCGTTGCAAATTTTTGGCTATGCACCTGGATAGTGGTCAGTACTAGGAATGCAAATGCGTTACATCAAAATTTTTCGTCAATCACAAGTACAAAAGAGTAGGTGCATGAGAGTAATAGTCAAAATTAAATTTTAAGTCCTGTAAAAAAAATCTTAAACAGTCCTGGAAAATGACCTAAAAAAGTCCTGGAATTTGATTTTGCAGTTTCTGTGGCAACCCTGTGGTGTTGTATCCACTTGCGATAACTTAATCTGCAAAATATAAGATTTGCTGTAGTCAAAAACTTATCATTGGGACACCACTAATCGATGACAAGCTAGATTATCGCAAGTGCTACAGCACTGTTAAAGTCAAACTCCGGCCTAGCGAAATTACGTAGGAAAGAGAGTTTCTACCTTTCTCAAACTCGAATCTTGACTCTAAAACTAATCCTAAACCCTAACTCAAAACCTATTCTTAACCCTAAAAACAGTGAATAAAAATGCGCGGATGGATATTCCTCGTTTTCTTCTCTAACGTAGAAATTTTCGGTGAAATAGTCACTCGTAATTAAGTTTGTGTTGCCTGGCGCTACAGTAAGGTTGATGAATAACTCTGGATTATGCGGATAGCTTAATCGTGGAGTTTTTTAATATCCGGTCTTAGTTCTATCGGTTAAGCAGATAAAACCGTATTGTTGTCCTAATGCATTTTACCGTTTAAATGTTGTTCACTATTCTATTGTCTTACGCAGTATTTTCAATTACCAGTACATATATTTTTTTTTACGATTCAGTATATTTTGGTATATTTTTAAGATTCAGATTTGTATGAGGACGAAAATTTGAGATAATTTAAGACTAGCAAGCTTGACCTTGCTGTTCTTAAAATGTCACAAATTTTTGTCCTCATTATTGTTCTTGAATTTTATCGGGAAATAAAATGACTTAAACACAACTCTTGCTTGGCCGAAAGTTGTCCTTTTGGTTATAGATGCGATTCTTTTAGCATTTAGAAAAAGCAACAAGGGTAATTCAGAAGACCCCAAAAAACTCTATTGAATACTGGCAAAATGAATTGTACTAGACGTTGTTTTCAAATTCTTTTTGTAGGCTGGTAGCGTTCAGGCCAGAACAAAGTCAAAAGTTTTCCCAATCGATTGATTTCGCTTAACAATTAAAAATGCTTTTATCTAACCAGACCCCTACCTAGAGAGAAAAACTAACTACACACACTGCACAGTTAAAGCGTAAAATCGTAGAATTAGCGAGTAAGTGGTGAAGATTCATCGACTAGAGCCGGTATAACAAAACCTTATTGTTGATACCAAAAATTTTAAGCGCTACAAAGGCTGTTAAGGTGTATTATTTCCACGTTGCTGCAATATAAATCAAAACTAATGTAATGTAAATAATAGCTTTTATTTCATGAACACAACACAAACTCGGGGAAATTTAAATGACTGAATGCAATTAACAATACACGTACGCCTGTTGTAATAAAATGAATTGTTATATTCTCGTACCTTGAAAATATTTAGCTAAAAGGGTAAGTCGCGACGGTCATTAACCGCTACTTAACGGCAACGCGTCAAATATTCGCCACTTCGAGGTCAAAATGCTTGCACATGCGCTTAGCAGTCATGCACTGCACACGAACTGTTGACGTGTTTTACGAAGTATGGTTCTTTCTAAGCAGTGGCGGATTTAGGGGGGGGATGCATCCCTCCCCACCAGCCTAAAAGTAACGATTTTGGCCGAAAAATCAGCCTCTGTTTCGAATAATTCGGCTCCATTTCGGAATGCATCCCCCCCCACCGACCTAAACGTATCTAATCCGGCGAAAAATCAGTCTCAATTTTGGTGAAGACCTTTTTTTTTTTTTTTTTTTTTTTTTTGGAGACCACCTGAATTTGGGCGAAAAAAACGTTTGAATTTCCGATTTCGGCCGAAAAATCACTCTCAATTTTGGTGAAGACATCCGAATTTTTGAGGTTTTGCGCTTCAAATCCCCCCCCACCAAAATTTTCTGGATCCGCCACTGTTTCTGAGGTATACCTCGTAGCGCCAATGTGGACACAAGATAGAATTTTATCAGCCAAAATGTAATTTTGAATAAAACTATAAAGAGATTATGGTCTATTTTTCGATCAAGTCAAAAAAGCAAATAGAAACAGCGACTTCCCCTTTCAAGTTAAGTGAGATTTACCTCGATTTCGATAAAACTCACCAAATCAACTTAGATTTCATCTCAGTACTTACTTTTGTCAACGATTTCAAACAGTAACTGCTACAAAATCATGTCATAACTAAGTCATATAAGTACTGCGGTGACGTCAGCAGCAGCTGAAACGCGTTGCTTACATCATATTGGAAAATGATTATTGTAGCCAAAAAATCGGTACGGGGCACCAAACCCTTAAACATTTTAGGAGATCGAGTCCAAGGTTACTCCCACAGGTAATCCAACAAGTGACCATGGGAGTAGACATTTGAACTAAACAAACAAATCAGGGGCAGTTTTTGAAGAACTGTCTGCCATGAACTAGTTTCGCTTAATTCCAATACTCATCAGCAGGGTTGCCAAAACCCTTAATACCGGTAACCCATGATCAAAAAACCAAACAATCCTTGCAACTTAAGGGACCAACATTAAAATTTCTTTAACCTGTACAGCGTACACTGGATAAAAGGTTGGATCAAGTAGACAACCAAACATAAATTGCAAATGGAGAAAGGAGCTGCCCGACCAGATGAAATTAGTTACAAAGCACATAACCCAGGGACATCTCATTCCACGGACAGTTGGTTGATTGGGTGCTGCTAGTTGTATTGGATTGCATGTTGTTGAGAAGATAGGTTTCTGCCATCTTTTTCACTAGCTGGATTACCTTTGAAATTAGTCCAGTGCTAGATCCCTTAAAATGGGTATATCACCATAGTTTGAGGGTCTGGTGCCCCCTACCAATTTTTGATTCTGATTGGCAATTGATTGAAATCCTCCCCCGTCCTTACTGCAGCTTTGTGGCTTTTTGGTACCATGATCAACTTATGGACATAGACCAGGAAATTAAGTCCTGATGCGCGCCATAATTTCATCCGATTGGGCTGTTCCTTTCTCAATTTCCAATTTGTTTTTGGTTGATCTACTACAACTTGATCCCGTTGTCCACTGAATAAGTTAAAAAGAATTTATTTCTTGATTTCTTAAGTTACCAGGATTGTTTCGATTTTGATCATAGGTTACCAGTATCTTGGTTTTGGCAGCCCTGCTGATGGGCTTTGGAATTACGCGGAACTCTAGTCCAGGGCAATGGTTTGAAAAAATTGCCATTGATTTGCATCTTAGGTTCAAAATTGTCTAGTCCTATGATCAGTTGGTTGGGGGACTTGGTGGTTGTGTGGATTGCATGCTAGCATTTTCATTAATAGCGTAAAAATAATTTTTCATTGCACAGAAATTAATAACATAAATAAATGAACCTACGTATAAATACAACATGTAAGAAATAAAAAGTGTTAGTCGAGAAAGGTTCACAAACGTAAACTATGATATTAATAGCAGTGGTACCTATGTAACTTTGTTATTGCTTAGTCTCCAGATTAGGTAGACCTAAGGATACCGAATAAAAAATGCCGGCTCGATCTTGGTCTCGGTGTTGAATCAAAAGTCTCGCAGGCAGCTGCTCTCTGACTTGAAAAAATTATCAAGGCTTTTGTCTAGAAGCATACGGTCTAACGCTCAAGCCCAGAATTGAATTGAATTTAGCTTTTTTAAAGTCGATGAATTTGAAATTAAAAAGAAATAAACCCCACCCTGCTACTGAATTTCTGATAGTAGGTAAGAATATCAAATTAATAAACAGATAAACGAAATTCTTTTTTGCTCTTTCAGCAAATTGGTCATTTTCGCAGAACACCAGCGATCTCCAAATAATTTGGCGAATATTGGGAGGACGAAAAACCAAAAATAATGAAAAATCACTAACAAGTTACTAATAATGAATACAAGAAAATACAATCAAGTACAGTATGAGTATTGAATTGCGTGGCGAAAATAAAAGCACAATGCAAAAACCTTTAGGCCCACACTGCGTGTTAA
Organism: Trididemnum nubilum; assembly: GCA_963965965.1. Classification (NCBI taxonomy): domain Eukaryota; kingdom Metazoa; phylum Chordata; class Ascidiacea; order Aplousobranchia; family Didemnidae; genus Trididemnum; species Trididemnum nubilum. The sequence goes on along the minus strand of OZ014480.1, from coordinate 28,426,116 downwards.
ATTTTGAGCGCATAAGCGTATTTTCAGTCTATTTTAAATCAATTCGTACCACTTTACCAGCCTACAAGCTACCAGTTGGTTTAAAACAAACTAAGGGTACGCTCGTACGCCCACGATTCTACGCTCAATGTAAACTGGGTGTTTGTGAGAAATAAACTAAACAAGTAAACGGGTAGATCTAGGTTTGAAATTTTAGAAGGGTAGTAGGGTGACGCATGAAAATTACCATATACTACATTGGGTTAATGCTTTTGTATCGTGAAAATGTACTTTTGCCCAGCTTCTGGCAACATACACATTCAACAGAGTAGACTATCTTTCTTCAGCACCGGATTTGAATATCAATTCTTATACATTTCAAGGCTCTGCTTGCTGACTTTTTAATAATTGACTTGGCATGGCGAACATGTTTCCGGTGTGCTTGATCACAAGTGTGCTCTTATTTTACAAACACTTTCGATACCGCGCATACGTATACCATACCTGTCAACATTTGAAAATGCCAAATCGGGAGATTTCTTGCCAGCAAATTCAATAGCTGGGAAGTTTTGCCCTCCAAACCTCACTCCTGTTTCTACTGCTTGAATAATTATTATCTTCTAATGTTGGTACACATTACCAAAATTTTGACATTATCATTTCAGGTTCTAGCAGTTCTTGCTACTAAAAGACAGGCTAATTAAACCAAGCAGTCTTTTTATTTTGGATGCGGTTAGTACCAAGTGAAATAACCGATAACATCAGTACTGTTTCATACACTTCACTGACACACAGCATAAAAAGTCATGATATATTCAGCGCAGCAGACGCTTCCAAAAAAATACTGAACGATAAAAGTGAAAGATCATTCAACCACGTCTACTTAACCAGACCCACAGCCCCCCAGAAAAATTTTTGCCCTCCAGCCTAGACAAAATCAGTTGTATGTGAATAATGGTACATTAATTAGCGCCCCCTCTGAACTGGCTTTCGCCCCCCACCCTTACCTTAAGCATTTGCTTCTACTTGCGGGCCTGACTTTAACTCTTGTGGGCTTGATTATATTTGTATGTGCCTTTTTGGCAGCATTCAACCCTACTTTGGAAGGTTTAAAGCCAGCTGCACTGCGGTCACAATTTATTAGGCAACTGAAAAGCGCGCACACAGTGTCATTGTGCAAACTGGCTCTGCTTTCACTTACAATCTTCCGCACCATGAAAAAGGTTATTTCGCGAGATGCGTTTGAGTGGGGTATGCACAGGAGCGATTTTATTAATGCAGCAAGATTGCTGAAAATTCGTTCACAGGCTATTTTCTTCCACCCCATAAAGCCCCAAAACTTGACCACTTGCAGATCTTTGGGCAATTTAGCGTCATCCTGCAATTGGTACTATAAAAAATCATCACAAAGGGTATCTTCATCCAAGCCAAGTTGAGAGAATGATTGAGGCAACCTCACATCCAGGCGCGTAGCCAGGATTTGGAAAAGGGGGGGGGCTATTTTGAAAGAGTGAGAAGTGTGCAAACGACCTTGACTCGAATTTTCACTGATCTTGATTCAATTTCAGACGGTTTGTCCTAAACTTGAGGCGAAATGTCTCGGAAAGCTAGGAAATTCAAAGCTTTTTTCCGCCCAAAATTAGGTGATCTCCAAAAAAAAAAAAAAAAAGGTCTTCGCCAAAATTCAGAGTAATTTTTTGGCCGAAATCCGAAATTCAAAGCTTTTTTCCGCCCAAAATAAGGTGATCTCCAAAAAAAAAAAAAAAAAAAAAAGGTCTTCACCAAAATTGTGGCTGCTATTTCGTCCAATTTCGCAAACTCAGACGTTTGAGGGGGGGCTGTTTTCGAATGGGGGGGGCTATTTTCCATTTTTCACAGAAAATCGGCCTCAAAAGCACAAAAAGCATGCGATTTTGCATACTTCACAAGCTAATGGGGGGGGCTCGAGCCCCCCCGCCCCCCCTGGCTACGCTACTGCTCACATCTGCCATGTATAGAATTTACGTCATAAGTAAGAAATAAACTGAAGACATATTTTTTCTGTTCATGTAAAGTTTTGGGTAGACTACTTCGATTTTTAAAAAAAATTAAATTTTACAGCAATCCCAATCTTTGTAGACCTTAATAATATTATTTCGACAAATTTTATCTCGCCCTTTTTTCTGCTGGTAGGCCTGCAATTTAGATTTTTTTAATTGCCTCTCCTCTTACCTGTTATGATTTGTGAAGTTTTTGTCTTTCCAGCTGAATTTTTTTTTGTCAGCTCGCTGTTTGGAAACATGTCGCTGACGATTTTCGAAAATTCATCACAACTGCTAAACTGTAAGTTGCTCTTCATTACGAACAATGCAAATTTTTTTCCGCATAAATAAGTTGATCCTCTCTTTTGGTCTCTTTATCATAAAGATGGTTATCCTTTGATTTCTTTTTTCCTATGTAATGTTCTTTTTTATGATTTTCGGAGGTGACGTGTTTCGTTACGTCATTTTTCGCTCCTCGCGCTACGCTAATGTAATTCTAATTACATTTTATTCATCAAGTTGCCTTGGCCAGGAGACAGCGAAGGGACCTTTCGGTCTTCGAGTCAAGCTGCCACCTGCCCACCTGTTTACCACACACGGTGGAGGCTTCACACTGTCCCTTTAATTGCTGAACATCAAGCAGGGAAGCTGTGAATAACAATTTTTATAGTCTTTGGTTTGGCCCGACCAGGAATTGAACCCAAGTCTACCGTTTCAGTAGCAGACGCTCTATCCACTCGACCACTGATCGGTTTGCTATTAGAACTATTGTCTATTAGAACTGCAACAATTACATTTCGCACATTCATCCCCTCTATGGCTTCTACATATAAAAGGATAATCTTTCTCACAAGTTTGCTTATACTTGCAGCTATACTTCCTTTTTTTTACTTTTACCCGTCTCATCTTGCAACACTCGCTGACCATCTCCCTTGCTCTTATTAGTACTAACACTTTCTCCGACAGACGCCATTAAAAGAGCTCAGCTCTTCACAGTTGCAATGACCTATAATGACCGGTCCAAAGACTGCAATTTGTGCAAGCTACTGCTTCTTGTTACGTAATCAATTCTTAACAATTCTAATTGACGTTACTCGTTATGTGAAAGCAAGATCACACATTAATTTTCAAATCAAAACTCTTGAAAAATATAAAATAAGTCGAAGCAGGGGACGAAGTGTATTCTTTCCCTTTCAGAAAAAAAAACACATTCGCGAACAAAATTAATTAGTTTTTCAAAAAACTGATTAATTTTTAAATTCAAAAATTCTTGAGCGTGATATCGGGAGATTTTTCGTTGAGATCGGGTGATCGGGAGAAATCCTCGAAATCGGGAGTCTCCCGACGAAATCGGGAAAGTTGACAGGTATGCGTATACGTACAAGTCAGGTTGTTCCGAGTTCACTTTGCTAAAAAGTTGAAAAAGTCATGCATTACTGCCACAGTTTCTTGCAATAGGCTTTTGTCCAACCACAACAAAGGAAAGATGTGGCGTGAAGGAACATCAGAATCAAGCCTTTTTTAATTCCAAAATGACAACAGTTAAAAGCGAAACATTTAACCACCTAGCTAAAATGATTTGAAATTGCTTTGAAATGCACACTTGACATTTTACCGAAAAACGCACCTAAGCAAAAACATTTAGTTCAGTGCATTGGGATAAATGAAGAAAAAGAATATTTGGATAAAATAGCGTACAGTGCTTACAACACACGTTAGCCTGATGACAACAAAACGGAGTTGTGACGTAAAAGGTATCGACGTAATAAATGACAGACCACAGGCTGGGTGTCGAAAAGGAGCAGGTCGCAAAACGGCTCGTGCAATTCCGGAGTTAAAAAGCAAAACTAAAAAACGAATATACAATTAAAAATGACAGCATTAGTAACAGTTCCACTGGCGCAACATTTTTTCTCAACCGATCAGTGGTCGAGTGGATAGAGCGTGGGCTACTGAAACGGTAGACTGGGTTCGATTCCCGGTTGCGTAAAATCCAAGACTACAAATATTGGTATTTACACCTTCCTTGCTTGACGTTCAGCCATGTGGTGCCTCCACCGAGCCTGGTAGACAGGTTGCAGCTTGACTCGAAGACCGAAAAGTCCCTTCGCGGTATATTAACGGAAACTTAGTGAATAAAATGTAATTACATTACACTCTTTGAAAAAAGCTGCGCCGCCCCGGTCTACTGAGGCGGACGGAGATGGGACGGACCCGCAAACATGTCACGGGCTTCGGCCAAAAATCAGCGAATAGGCCTATCATAAAGATTCGATAATTGCAAAGATAGTGCAAAAAAAGTAATTTATGCATATAGAAAGAGCCACTTTACTAAGTTAAACACAAACTTTACAAGCAAATCTCTGCATTAAACGCAAACATTTTGCTTGAAAAGTAGTTGCCACTGTGCAGTGCGCAGTTTAACTGAAAGTAGATTTGCAGTATAGCTAGATCAGTATTCTGTATATCAAGTTACAGTACTGAGTTACTGTGTTCATTATAACCGTAGTATGAGTTTTACAATATGTTTTGCTATTTTGCTTATTGTAGACGTAGGTATGTTATAGCTTGTTAAAGCCCATAATTTTGTGAATTGTAGTATATTAATAAATGTTATATTGATGATTTGGCTTCATTACACTGTAGGAGGTCATTGGCGAGACAATACCGCGAATTGCTGTATGCAACTGCAAGTTTTTAAGTTAAACGAATGATATACCTAAGAGATTGCTAAATTTATGTATAAGTACACATGTAAAAATTTACCTCCCAGCTTCTCTTCCTTTTTTACCTCAGTCGCCTCGGTACACGCTCGATCAACACATTTGGCGTCATCCCAATATAGTTTGTACCAGCCCATATATAAAACACTTACATTACAGAGAAATATTAAATTCCAAGGTGTCGAAATTTGGAACGCGGTACCTTTAGAAATAAAAAAAATTACCGTTCAATCAATTTAAAATACAATATAAGAAGCATTTGCTCTCAAATTATACTTGATGCTTTCAGTTTTATTTTATTTGGAATTTTGATAGGACTATATAACTTCTGTGACTATTTTCGGACCAGTAGCTTTACCGCATAGGGATTCGTCCGCAGACCATGTTGGAGGCTGGCTGGTGGGTTGCGTCATGGTCTATAAATTACATAGTCTGCCGACGCGCGTAGTGGCAAACTTTTTACTTAGCGCCACCTATTGACAGGTTAGTACTTTTGGTTTGCAGAATGCGAGAGTGGTAGGTAATTGTACAGTCAGTAGGCTAAGTAGGTCTAGTTAATCTGTAAAGTGAGGTTGATACATGATTACAAACGGTAAAAATTTCAGAATTTATGTTTAAAGAAAACAAAAAGGTTACAAAGACAGTGTCAAGTCCCTAGCGTAATTGATTAGCAGGAAAATAGATGGTTTTGGATACTGCCAAACCAGCCTACCTTCAATGCCAGTAAGCTTGATAAGGAGAATATGAATTTGGCAAAAAAGTTGAATCAGTAGGTGTTAAAGTGTAGGCCTATTCCTTTTATTGTGACGGATTGTCAGATCAACACCAGAACCTTCAGAACTGAAACAAAAGACAGGATTACTTTCCCTCTGAAGTAAATTAGTCAACAGCATATTACCAGTCTGAGCTAAGTTGAAAAGCACCTTACACTACAGTATGATTCAACATGCGGTTTATAACATAATTTTATAGGCCTATTAGTACTACCTGCTAAAAAATGTAGGTTAGTTAACAAGGACTATCTTTTGTAAAAGTAACTTGGAGAATTACCGGTAATTGAAACTGAATGTCATTCATTATTGTACACTTTTTTATGTAATTATTCCATAATTGAGAGTACCGGTAATTGTTTTCATGCAGTTGTAATTTTAAAAAAGTTTTATAATAGGCTATAGGCCAAATCATTTTTTACATTTAACAAATTTTAAATTTGCTGCTGTGCATTTATGGGTTTTTAATCAGTTCAAACTCGATGTCTTCATCAAATTTCTCAGCTGGTAAATATTGCTGCTTACCTGGTTGCACATCATCATCCTACACGCCAAATGTATCTTTGTTTGTTGTTCCAAGTGGCAAAAAAAATCGTCGGTATGGAGATGCTGCTAATATGCAAACATGGAGTGAAGATTTTTTAGAAATTTTGTTCAAATATCGTGCTCCATCAGATAAAAATTTTGGAAAAAGGTGCAAAAATGGAACTGCGTATATTTGCAGTGTTCATTTTGAGGATATTCATATTCAGAGAACAAGTAAAATGAGCTGGTTGAAGTATGGAGTATTACCCTCTAAGAGCATGCCTCAAAAAAGTATAACTACTAAAAGTCCTGTAAAGAGAAAATCCATTGTAAAGCATGAATTACCGGTTAAAGCTAAACGAGTTTGTCAATACAAAACCTTGGATGAAATACGGTCACGTTTTTGGTCTTCGAAAACTATAAGTAGTCGTTGGGAGCTTCAGTATGTACCAGCAGAAAACATTGCGAGTTCTTCAACAGGAATTCCATCAAAGTCATTTTTACGATTATCATTCTGGAATCCGGTTAACTATAGAATTAGAGCTGTTCCACATTATACAGTATTGATTTATAGTAGTTTCGAGTTTCAAATTTATATTGACAGTTTTGTTCTTCCCTCTGATCATGATCTTTATAATTTGTCACTAATTGGAAGCAATGCTGCAACAGTTAAAGATGTTTTATTGGCTACTGAAAATTATAAGCTATGTGATGGATATTATGCAACTGCTGGTCAACGATCTTCAATTCCGATATTAAAAGAAAGTTCTGCCACTACATCTTTCTCAACATTGCATTTAAGGTAAGCTGATAACTGTAAATGAAATTAGACAACCTATAAAAAGTAGCCTACTAATTATTTACCGATATATAACTTGTGGAAAAAATTTATAGCCTACTTGTGCTCCCACTTTAATAAAACAATGTAGGGTGTTCCTGAGTCCCTGGTTAAGTACGTTGCAAGTTGTAAGTTTTTCTCTATCTGTTCTTTAGTTGCAACAGTTCAGCCATTTTAAGCAAATATGCTTGCATGAGTTCTTTAGCTTAAGGGGCTGTTCATAAAAGACGTCCGCACTCAGGGGGGTAATAGATTTGCGGACAAGGGGGGAGGGGGGGTTTCTGGAATGCGGATCTCCATATTTCAACTTTTTCCGCATCGGAAAATCGCAGATTGTTTTATTCCGTTTTCAGTTTTTCGGGCCAGTGTGAACCACGCGTAAAACGTACAGTCAGATGATAGCAATCACTAGAGGAGGGCAGTATCACCCAGAAGCAGCTGCAGTGTATTTGGCCAAAGGAGAAATTCCAAATGGTTTGTTTAATCCAGTAACACCTGCAGAAAAATTAAAACCACGCTTGTGCTCAGTATGCCATGTTTACTTTCCATCTGCTGGTAAAATTAAACTAGACCTAACATAGTTCTTAATGTAACAGGATGATTGTAATCTGTTATTAGCAACCTTCTATATATTGAACTTTTGTTTCTTAGATACATTAGCACTAGCTGCGTCATTGGTTTGAAAAAAAAATTATCTTCTGCTACATGTTCGAACTGTCTCCATCAGTGCATGCTATCTTCTCTGTCTGATGAAAGAAAGAAAAACTTGGTGAGCACTCCATTGCTTCGCACTAATAACTGCAGTATGGAGAGAGCTAAATATTCTGCTCTTGTCAGCACCAAGAGGTATGTAATCATGCTGGCATTACTTTATTGTGTGTGTTCATCTCTTGCATTAATTTGAGCATATCATTTCTTATCATGTTACTCTGTATGTGTTGCAGTAATGTACAAAGCAGCATATTGCACAAAAAATAACTTTTTGTAGATTTGAAGAATTAGAAAAAGAGTTGGCAGTTAGTGGAGCTAAACCAAATTGCTCAGTTCAAGCCATTGTTGAAAATGTGATTTCAAGCAGTGAAAAGGATAAGCATAGCTTCCTCAAAGAATGGTGGGCAACTCAGTGCGCAAACCTTCATGTGCCTAATCATTTACGTCGTTATCCTCCATCAGTGATTAGGTATGCATTAGTTATTGGAAATTCAATCTGTGAAAGAACTGCAGTTATCAATATAAAGCCTAGATAATACAAAGCCTAGATAATATTAGCATTTCAACAAGTTAATACCGCTACATTAAAGCCTAGATATATATTTTTGCAGTTTTCATTACCGGTAAGTTTATTTAGTTTTACCTCTGGAGCCTTTACCTTTGGCAATATTTAGCATAGTTTGGGCTAGCACGTCAGCATTGATACAGGGGTGTAAAGTAGAATGTTGCATCTAGACTAGCGTACAAGTTGTTTTAGTAGAAAGCTGTTAGAAAAGGGTTATATACGTTATACATCTTCCAAGTAGCTAGCTATATCTATTACATTGACATGAATAGCGAGAAAGCAAAGTACATAATATAACTTTTTAAAATTAGCAAATATTTTGTATGGTTTAAGGTATTGCCTTCGCCTGTACGCCAAAAGTCCAGCTGCATATCAAGCAATTCGTGATGTTTTGGTTTTACCATCTCCTTCATCACTTCGGTTGGAACGTAACAAGGGAGGTGTTGTACAGCCTGGGATTCAATTAGATCTTTTGCAGCGATTGACTTGTGCAGTTGCTAAAGTTGAGCATACACATGAAAGAATGGCTGTAATGATAATTGATGAGACGACAATTAAAGGTGGGCTTTGTTTGTTAGTTACCGAAAGTTGATTTTGTCTTGAGAATTTTTCAATTTCCTTTTATTTTTTCTCACCTAACCTACCACCTTTTTCCACAAGTCGGCCTTGGACCGTTAATGAAAAAAAGAAGACAAATTGGAAAATTTGATGCCAACCAAATAATTGCCCGGGCCGGTACACAACTGTTGCATATTACGTGTGTGTTGGACATACCAAGCAAGGTTACTGGTACAAATATTATTTAGCTGAAATATTAGCACCATATAAACGCCCACCTATAGTAAGCGCCATCGGCACACTAAAAACTGTGTAAACTTATAGAAAACTCCGGTATTCTTCATTTTGTTTTGGGTTGTGACCGTAACACAAGCTTGCTTTATTGTACAGATGATTTAATTTACCGGCCATATAGTAATGACGTCATCGGTTATGCTGATACAGGTGATGACTCGATCAATTCAATGGGATCTTCTGAAGAAAAAGTGGCTGATCACATGTTGGCTGTGTACGTGAGAGGTGTGTGTATTAAAGAAACTGTTTCTCATATCTGCATGTTTATATTAAATGAGTCGATAAAACCAGTGCATCTTTTTTTTTCTCTCTAAATGCCGGATTATGTTTGCGCTTTGTCACTGTTTGGTAGTGTTAATTTTTGGCATGGAAAGAACCTGATGGCTGATGTGTTTAGGAATCACCAACAAGGAGCTGGATGGCATTGTTGCGTTTTACCCCACCAAAAATCTTCGATCACTGCAGGTAATGTGGATGATATATAATGCTGTGGTCGAGATTGAAATGCATTCTGAGATTTTGATTTGCGCTATTGTGGGTAAGTAGACTTCGAAACTATGCTATTGTCCATGAGTCAAGAGACAACTTAGAACGAAGTAAACTACCTGTTGTGCTGTCATGCTCTTTAATGATATAAAAGCCTTCTTTAAAATATGCTCCACATCTCTTGCGTGTAGATGCTTTATTGTTCTGGTGATTAATTAATTTTGTCAGCACAGTTATATTCATACGTTAGTTCGTCAATTCTGCTAATGCCTTAATGAATATTTCTTTCTTTGATTTTGTAGGCGATGGATTGTCTACAAATATGTCAGTGTTCAATAACTGGAGTCAGGAAGAGTCAGATGGTGTCAAGTATCGAGCAAAACATCCTCTTGATGACTCTAGGTACGATTACGTCCTCGCTGGGATGCTAAATCTAGCATATATTATCAGGCTTGTTCATGGACATATCTATCTGTTCCATCCTATCCCATCCCATAGCTATTCATGCCTGTCCCACTCCATCGTATCGGATTCCCATCAGAATGCAATTCAATTAAGATAATTAAATTCATGAAAATTTAAGTATAATGCGTACTAGATAGGACTACATGTACAAAGAAGATTATAAAACAACAAAATTTATTGACTTTGTTACTTTAATTGAGGGGATAGGCCTACAAGCTTGTAAAAAAATGCTAAGAGAAGATCTTTTATAAAAAAAAGACTAAAAAGAATTGTTTAAGGTAAAAAGTGTAAAACGTGAAGTTAAGCATGACGTCATCAAGAGGCTATCAAATGGCTACTGTCCATAGGTCCCATGGGGATGGGAAATGCAATGCGTGCTATCCCATCCCATCGGACATTTCCCATGGGAATCCCATTTTCATGATGGACAAGCCTGTATATTGTATTGCGTGTTAGGTGGTATAAGTAAGAGAAGTAGGAAGTAGCTTTTGCCGGAGCAACAACAAATCTTCAAGCTATCGGAAGTTAAACACTAGATAAAACTTAGGTATTTCTGCTGCAACCAACTCTGAATCTTTTGTTTTTTTAGATATTTGTATTTTATCTATGACCCGCCTCACCTTATCAAAACGGTTCGAAACAATATTTTAAATTGCAAAAAACGTTTGTGGAACAAGTCCTACTTTGGTTGGAACGTCGTTAAAGAAATTATCGAAGAGGATCTGCTGCTTGGTGATTTGCGTTTTTTCCCCAAATTAACTGCTTTGCACGCTAATCCATCTTCTTATGAAAAAATGAAAGTTAGTGTTGCAGCCCAGACTTTATCTCATACTGTTGGGTTGGAACTTAAACGGAGAGGTCACGAAGAGTTTGGGAAGTTTGTTATGCTCATAGATGAATGGTTTGATATGATGAATACTAGCTTCTATCATGCACAACGCAAAGGAAAATCTAACATGAAACCCTTTTTAGTAAATGATCAGTTCACAGCTGAAAGGCTTTATTGGTTGAAGAATGAATTTATTGGATATTTTCGTAGTTGGAAACATGAAGTGCAGTCAACTAATCTTGTTTCATCTGATGCTGATCGCAAATCCATGTTGCTTAGCAAAACGACAGAAAGTGGTCTGCTTATGACAACTAAAGCGATGATTAATTTAGTCGAAGATTGTTTCTCCGCTGGCGCTAAATTTGTAATGACTTGCCGAATAAATCAAGACCCCCTTGAATCTCATTTTGGGCACCAACGTCAACGTGGAAGGAGATCAGATGCACCAACAGCACCCATGTTTGCTTACAATGTCAGGGCTATTAATTCTTTTAGAAAGAGCGTGATTGGGTCAAACGTGACGCAAGAAAACTCTTGAAAGAGATGTAATCTCCAGTCTACATCTGGTTATACACTTTGTAGCGCCGTTTTAACTTTTATCATGTTATGCCTTGAGAATCGAACCGGGCATTATGGTTTAGCCCAGGGGTCTCAAACACATGATCCGCATGCGATTTTGCGTTTAAAAAAACAGTACCTAATTGCTTGAGGTTTGTAGCCTACTTTCTCTTTAACAGCAGCACCATTTTTTCAAAGCACAAAAACACTTTACTGAGTCATATCCCCTAATCACTTGTGTATTTTTGTCTAGTTTATCACTTGCTTTATATTTTGTCGCTTCGCAAGTCGTCATGAAAGAATGTAACATACATTGGCATTATGAAACAATGAATCAAGAGTTCAAGCCTATAGTATCGACGCTCTTTTTCTTGTATGGCTGCAGTGCATAGAGGTAACGACATGGTTATTAATGAGAGAAGTCTGGGACTCTGGTAACTAAATTCTTAATAATCCGTTGGTAATGCATGTATAGATCACTATAATTGTTAAGCTCTTTGTTTATGCATGCGTTTTAATTCGTAGAAACCGTTGGCGATCAATATAGAATCCTGAATTCATAAATTGGTCGTCGACGCGTAAATATTTGTAAGAACGGTAGAAAGTAGGGTTGCCAACTTAGTGTTTAACAATTCCGGGTCACGAGACGCTAGACGTCAATTCCGGGGCTGTCCCGGCCATTTTGGGACGTTTGGCAACCCTAGCAGAAAGGCAGGCGGATTACTACGTCGTTACGCACTTCGCCCGTTTTATTCATTAATTTTTCACTTTAGTGCTATTCTGTTAAGTTGGTGTGGGCCTACTTTATTGCTTCTTTCTTTAACGCTGATGCATTTTCCTCGATACGGCACCACCTGAATTTTTTCGAATCCAACTAAATTCACTCGAGTTGAAATAGTCAGATGATCGAGTTATTTTGCTATCCCATTTCCGGATATAATTCTGGCACTTTTCTGTGTGCAGTGGCAACTTACTTATATTCATATTTATGCAGTCTGTCTAATATTCCAGTTTTCAATTTTTAGAGTTATACGCAAGTCTTAACGTATGTTGTTTTGCATTATTTTTAGCTCTGCTCGTATTTGTGTTTTTGTTATATCGTGGCTAAAAATTAAAGGCTATTACTATTAGTACTGCGAAAAGTGTTTTTTTACGTTGCCGAAAGACGTAATGTTATGATAGTTGTACTGTAGTTTTATCATCATTGCGTGATACGCTGATGCGTGTCACGAGTTAGCGGTCCCCATCTCCACTACTTAGCACCTAGGCAACTCAGCTACGCACGTAAAGAATACCTCAGCGATTGAATCCCTGGCAGCAGCAACACGTCGCTACAGTTTAGGTACAGACTCACACAAGCAATCCAAATATTTCAAATAAAATTTTTTTTGCCAAAATAATAATAATGTACCGGTCCAGCACAATTGTGCCACAGTAAAATTAAAAAATACAATTGTCCATCATACCAAATAATCGTCCATCATACCAAGTATATAATATCATCATACCAAAAATATTCATCAACTATGTGAGTATATAATATCATCATACCAAAAATATTCATCAACTACTCGACGCGTTTCCAATATAGACATTTGCACTTTCAACCATTGGTTTAAGCCATCTCTCTTTGGCAAACAAAAGGCCGCGACTTCTGATCCTCCATTCTACGATATCTTTGACCCATAAAAAGTTCCTCTTTTGAGAATTTATGATGACGTCATTGCAGGTCATTTGTGGTTTGGGCCCCCCCAATCAAAAATCCTGGCTACGCCAATGTGTCCTGAAATATTGTAGTGGGGTTAATTTGGACTGCGTTCGTAATACCTTTGAAGCTTTGCGCAATTTTGACTTATGCTAAGTTTAATTTGATATATAACACGATAGCATGCGAGCGCAACGAACGAATGGTCATTTTTACTGCCTTCTGTTACAAAAAATTTAACGCGCTTGCTGCATTTAGCTAGTAGACTACGTATTAAACGCTGCTAAATACTAAACTGATCATTTAATTGCAGTGAAAAAGCGCATGAAAACGGAATGAGCGTTAAAGCATGCTAATCTAAACTGACTTGGCATGGTTGCATGACCATGAGAATCAAAATATACGAGCATTAAAAAACAAAACGCACCACCTCAAAAACGATCAAACAGCATAAGTAATACTGCAAGGCGAAAAGATCTAAGCAAGTACACAAACTTAAAATCACCTGCACTTCAACATTGTTCGAAAGAGACTTGCACTTATCATTCGCAATTAGATAATTTATCCACAAACTTTAGTGCTAAAAATGTGATAGATCGTTGGCAAATGTTTAATGAATAATATGATGACAGAAAGATTACTGTAGGCCTACTACTTATGGTTGAAATGCGACTTAAATTTTGACTGTGATGCATGTATAAAAAGTGCAGCACTTTATTTCTAATCTAGGCTTTATTACAAATTATATGGAAGCATGATGGAACATAACCATTGTCGCGCATTTCTTTAAAAAAAAAAAAGATCAAATGAAATTCTATAGAAGTTTGTCGCTTTATGAAGTACTTTACACACACTCTTTCCAGGTAGTCCTATTCGCAGTTAGTGCAAAGTTTTAAGATTTTTTCTAAGCGCACTAGTCTTTAACCGTTTCTTCCGCAATTGATTTCGAGCACATTGTTTAGCATGAAAGTAAGATCGCATGCGCACATATCGTCTCATCATCAACATTAAACATTTATCATTCACTTCATCCATAAACTTATGAACTTCAATCTGTGAAATGATTTCGTCTTCGGGCACTTTTTTTGCACTTCGCATTGTTCTATATTTGTGTTCCAGTTCCAAAAGAAGGTTGAGAAATTCTGGCTTGGCTGTAATTAATTTGTCATCTCTATCACGCTTAGCAAATATCTCATGCAACTGAGAATGAGGCAATTGTAACGTCGCACACCAATTCCTGCAAAATACGATGATTTACACAAATACAATAAGCTAGCTAGCAAAAACACAATGATCCGTCAACTAAGCTGACAAATGTTTTAAAATCTGGACTGCGCAACAACGTGAGATGCTAAAATAATAAATCCTCCACCACATGGCTGTTTGCACTGAATAGAGGAGCTGCCTTGTAAGCAGTAGACCCAGGGTTCGATTCCAATTCCAATCTCCTGACTCGATAATTTACATGTATTCCATAAGAAAAATGATTTTTAAAACAAACTGCTGCGTGAAACTTCGCATAATGATAATCAAACTGGTTACAATAACACAAAGTATTTAATATCACGTATGCCTAATTGTGCAATGGCATTTCATGAATTACAGTACATACCATACCTTTCTTTTTCACAATGATAATCAAACTGGTTACAATAACACGAAGTATTTAATATTACGTATGCCTAATTGTGCAATGGCATTTCATGAATTACAGTACATACCATACCTTTCTTCTTCAGTTATCCCAGGCTTTTTTTTAATCCAGTGAATTAAACTTCCAGCTAGGTAATGAACAACGTGCCGATCACTCTCTGTAATTTCTACTATTTTATCAGAAGTTTCTTCGTTTAACAGCTTACGATTCTTCATTGCTAATAGTTTTGGAACAACTTTTCCAATAACACACTTGATGTGGCGATTAGAAAATACCTGCAATATATTCATAAACAGAGACAGTGACATAATTAACTTCAAAAAATAAATACTGGTAACAGCTTTAAACATGTTAAGCAAGTGTTACTTAGGAAAACTAGAATAAGGAAATTACCAAAACAGGCATATGCTAATCTAATTACTCTACACATCTTAATTAGATTGTGCAAAAAAGCAAGCAGGCTACTAAATTAATGTATTTGCGTATTCATTGAGGAATCAGTCAGTAATTGAAGTAAAACAATAAACATGCAAATCAATTAATAGTAAACAAGTGGATCATCTGGTGCATAATGAAAGAGTGAAAATACTTTCACTTGACAGTGAACACAAAACATAAGTTGAAAATAATTGCAATAGTTGTCTTCCTCTAATAAGAAAACAATAAAAGTGTGTAGGTATAAAGCAACCATTTAATGAATATATTGACCATTTTGGCAGATCATAACATTACTTGCTTTCACTTGATTCTTTTAAGTGACTGCAATTAAACAGTATATTTCAAGAACTGCATGAAATTAATGCCTTTTCTAAGGGTGCTGTGCCTTTGTACTGAACATAGAAATGGAATTTGGAACCTGTGATCATGTATCAAACATGCACAAACCATTAAATGATGCGGTTAGATTAAAAATATACATTTAAAATTATTTAAATATCTAAAAATGTAGTTAAACCATATAATCAAGTATACACACCTTGCCATCATCATAAGAAATGTTGATTTCAAAAGTTTTTTGCATTAACTTGCCGCATGCTTGCAAGGCTGCTTGCTCCGTTGCTGTGTGCAATAATATTTCTAAATCATCTTTCAGAACTTTGTAACAACTGTCTGCAAGAGAGCAAGAGTAGCCTCTGTCATCCAAACTAACTTTGATCAATTCGCGTATTTCTTCATCCTTGAAGCAGACTGAATGGGACCCATCACCAGCATTTGTTTCTTTCTGCATGCTTCGATTCACATTGTCACAAAGTTCATCATCAACACTGCTCATTCCTCCATCATCAAACAATGTTGCATTTTCTCGTTCATTAGTGCAAGAATGCTCATCTTCATTCAACAGAGGCGTTTCAAGCTGAAATATTGCATTCACCTATTATGTTGGTTATTATGTAGGTACTGTATCACAATATCACAACTGGAACTGTCATTACAGCCCAACTATTATTAAAGCATTTTTATGCTACATACCAGAAAATACAACGACAAAGTGAAAGTAAGAAATAAATAAAATAGTAAATGCAGTAAGCAATAAATGAATAAATTAAACACTACCACACCAATATAGGCTACTGGTATACCATTCCCAATAAATCAATTTAAAGATTGTCAACAGGATGAAATGAGAGTAACATCCAATTCAATGAAATTCAAAAATTTTTATGCTACATTAACTTTACAGATTTTATGCTACCATTAATTGCGAGATGGCAGAAGACCAGATCACCACATAGACCTTTTGCTTTCTTTTACCAAATAGAAATTTTTATGACTCCTTTACTGTGTTAACATTTTCTTTTGTAAATTAAATATCACCACTTGGTAAACAAATAAACTAGATGTTATCCTGCAGCGCCACAATCTCTAAAACTGAAATAAATTAAATATCTTACTGGTACTGCTATGGTATAGTTACCTGATTAAGAAGATCCATATCTTCATCATAAATCATATCTGACCACTGGGTAAAATTACAAACTCTTTTTGGTCGTAACATCCTTAAAAATAAGTCTTGAATCATCTGACGCTGTCCAGTGACAGGAGGATAAATATGTGCTACAACAACAATTGTTATCAACAAAAAGTAACTTTATGAGCACAAATGGGCCTAGGCTATGGTGAATAATTCAAAGGTGTAAAAGAAGGCAGTGGCTATTTGGTTTGCATTTGGAGGCAAAATAGCCTAATGCTATTTTGCCTCAGTGCCAAAACAGCCCTTATCCTAGCTTAACCTTAACCCTTATCCTAGCCCTAACCTCGACCCTAACCCCAACCTTAACCCCAACCCTAACCCAAACAGAGGAAAAGTACTATTTTGCCTCTAGAGGCAAAATAGCCACTTTCGTAAGAGAAAAAGTTATCAGCAGACATTTATACAAACATAAAACCTGAAACCACAGTGCATTTTTGATGAAACACACATTCACAAATAAACTTTTAAGGCTTTTTAAAATGGCCTAGCCAGTTTTGCTTTTGGTGCTCTCATGGTTAATTTAGACACCATTGTCTAGGCTACTGAATTTAACTACCGGTACGCCCCAATCCAATTCAATTGAGCAGTTACCAGACTACTCCTACTCATACAACACCGTAAGTTTCCGTTATCAACATTTTATTTTATACTAGGCGATCCTTTCATACACTCAGACTGCAGGGATGATGCTTTAACTGTACTTTAAGTACCGTAGGTATGCCAATGTGCAGTACAGAGTAGGCCTATTCGATATCCTAAACTAACATACTAATAAAATCATGTACAAGGTTTTCTTTTCCATTTTCATTACTCTAAATTTAAATTTTCCTCAAATCAGTGTTCAAAATTAATAAAAGTACGTCAATCTTAATTCAAACATAACTTTATACTTTTAATGTGCCCAACCTTTTCTACCTTTCCTGCAGCCATACTACAAATGTAAGCAACTTTTACTAACCTGTCAATAGGTGGCGCTAAGTAAAAAGTTTAAACAGCAAAAAAAAGCATCAGCCGGCAGACTATGTAATTTATTGACCATGGTTGCGTCTCTTCGCTCGGGTTCGCTTCGCTTTACCTAATGAGTTTTCGTTAAAAATGTTTTCATCGATGGTGGAGCGAGGTTGGCGGGAGGGTGAAGGCGTGTTCGCTTGGGTGGTCTTCGCTGGTTTTGTTGGCGCTTCTCGTTGACCATTTCACTGCTACTTCTCAATTAATAAATTACATTCGCACTGCACGATTGTTACGTTCATAGGTGGCTGCTCGACTCAATGACCGAGATGTCCCTTCGCAGCTTCCTGTTACAGCTCGGCTCCATGCTTTTTTGTGCTGTCAGTTGTTTTGTGCTAAAATAATCCTGGCATCAACGGCGATGCTCTATGACTAGGACGTGGGGCAGCGTGGCCGAATGGGTAAAGGCGTCGTTTTTAGGACGACCCTGATCGAATGGTCTGGGTTCAACCCGCACCCTGGTCACGTTGTTGCGTCCTTGGATAAGATGCTTTACGATGATTATCTCTGCTTGGTGACTTCGAACAAGCAGCAAATTCAGTGGACAAGAACTCGAAGAAATCCACAGGAACATTGGATCATCGGAAACTCCTAAGCAGGTGCGGATTCCTCCAATCACGAAATAGTCGTTGCAATGAAAAGTGTGCGGATCGTCCTATAAGTTAGCGTCTGACGCTGTCCGGTGGCAGGAGGATAAATATGAGCTACAAACAACTACAAGAACAACAACGTGAATAAAATGAACATCCGTTTTGTTTCGCTACGTGACGTCGAATGACGTGACTTCTGACACACTATTCAGCAAGAATCGACACAAGTTTTGGCAAAAGTTGAGTAGTCACATTTGGCTGAGCCTGTTTCGAGTAAATCGCGTTTAAACTTTTGAATTTCCATTTGGCCCTGTTGTCAAGTGCGACATATTAAGCTATTTATTACCGAAAATTGATTGAAAATTAAAACAATTACTTTCTCAGGGAAATTAGTTTTAGTAAATAAAAATCTATGAAAAACTCATTTTTGAAAATTGTCATTCATCAACTTTTGCAGCAACGTGCTTCAATTCCTGTGAAGATGCAAAGAATGACTCGGTACTAGGGAAAAGTGATCTAGAGTGCGGCAAAGCTGGGTCACAGAGAAAATAAAAAACGTTGATAAAGGCTAGTAGCGATAGCAGTTACTTTAGAGCAGATGAGTGAAGAAGGTTAAAATAATTGATGACATTTCGGTGAATATGATGATATGGGTTCTAGTGAAGAAGCCACTAGCCAGCCGCCAGGTGTAGGCAGGGTTGGGAATCGATACTCTAAAATGTAAAGATTTAATCGATATTCGATAGTTCATCAAAAAGTAAAGAATAATTCGATTTCGA
The DNA here is from genome assembly GCA_963965965.1 of Trididemnum nubilum. Taxonomy (NCBI): domain Eukaryota; kingdom Metazoa; phylum Chordata; class Ascidiacea; order Aplousobranchia; family Didemnidae; genus Trididemnum; species Trididemnum nubilum. The sequence goes on along the minus strand of OZ014480.1, from coordinate 28,407,086 downwards.
TGGCACTTCAAAAAAGTAAAGAATAAAGAATACCATAATCGATATTAGATTCCGGGTATTTGGGAAAATGATAGATGGAGAGCGATGGAACATGCAGACGCTTTTCGCTCACTTTAGCAATAAGCATCAAAGTATCGGAGTTCCTTGCTCAAATCTCAATCAAAGCAGTCAGACAAACAACAGAAAACGAGCCAATTACAGCTTCCACATCATAATAAAATATGAAAGACAATAAATGGTTTCAGCTGTCTAAAACCAAGAAATGCAAGTGGTAAATGTAACAATTAAGCTATCAAAGCAAATCTACTCACCAGAAATCAACTTACTAACGTTAAACTGAATCGCAAACTTCTTCCTTTTTGCTGCTATTTGGCTACTCTGAAAAAAAAAATCGAATATCGTTTTAACCTGGAAAAAACTAAAGAAAACAGCATATTCGATTCTCATTCCAAAAAGTAAAGGATCTGGTGTATTCGATTGAAAAAAAGTAAGGAATATCGCAATCGAATATCGATTACAATCGATTTTTCCCTACCCTGGGTGTAGGGTGTCTGGAGACGAAGCCTCTAGCCGCTGCGCGATTTTTTGTAATTTTTGTGGAAAAACTAGCTATTTTGATGCCATTGGATCTCCTTTCGGACGTGTTCAGAGCCATTTGAAAGAACTAAATTTTCAACATTTGAATGCCAATTGAAATAATTAAATTGTTCAATCCTTCTTTTACTTACAATTTAAGTCTACAACATGTTTAAAATCTTGTATTTTGGGGTTAAATTTTGTGAGTGATTTGGCTCAGATAGCGGGAAGCTAGGTACATTGCCTCCTGCAATACTTTAGCAGTAATAACAGTCAAAGATTTTTCTGAGAGACTTTTGGTTTGTTATGAAGATAACCAGTTGTAATAGTACATGTACGGCCAGGGACCCCCAGGCCCCTTCAATTCGAATTCAATAATTTCTTCAACGAGCATTTCCATAGCTAATTTATTTTTCAAAACTATTTTGTCGCATAAAAACTGGTGAGGTGGACGTGAATTGTTCCTATCGAAAAATGGTGAAATAGATGGTTACGCCTACTAGCCATGTATTTGCCCGGGGCCCCTAGCACTTTGAAGATTTTCGCAAAATCTTTCTGCCAAATATAGGTGAAGACCAAAAAAAGTTTTACTTTTTGAGCGCGGGGCCAATGGTACTGTGCCATACATAGTAAATCCGGCCCTGGTTATTGCATTGCGTTCATAAACAGGTTAGATGAGGGGCTGAGGTAGCAACCCTTAGAACAAAACCTTAATTTCACGTGAGTTATACATTTAAGTTGGTTGGCAAAAATTGAATTGATGGGGCCCGGGCCCCCTGGGGTTACTGTTGTATGCCCCTGGTCGTCAATACCGTTAGTAATTACTGTTGTATGCGTGTACTGTTGTACTCAAAGAATGTTAAAAGAACTTGAAACTGAAAAAACATTAAGAATTTTTGTCGCGTTTTTATCATTGCTGGCATTTCAACTGGGGTGAGGGGCTCTGCCTCCCTTGACTACACCAATCCCCCCTGTTCCTGAGCTTATAGATTTCTTGATGAAACCTTATAATATGTTAAATATTTTTAAGTACGCGATCAAATTTGAATATCGATTTCGGGCCACTTTTCAGAGTTTATTTCGGAATTATGAGTTTTATTTTTGACAATTTAGCCAGCCTCAAAACAAACGGGTTAAAATACGCCTTAAATCATTTTTTGGGTCTATTCCAGTGCCAAAGATAGTCTCAAAAGTGCTAAAAACCCAACATTTTTTTTTAGAATGCAGTTTCGCCAGGCCACCGAAACAACAAGATCTTTCGCGTTGTTTTGAAAAAAAAAACGATGACGTCATAGCTAGTAGTCCGTCTGGCGAGAGCCAGGCTCAGCAGAGCAACGTTTAAGTCAAAAAAAAGTACTAACAAACCTTGGAGAGGAAGGAAGTGGAAGAAAGACAGCGACAAAACGATATTCGTGAAAACATGCAATCACACAATAGTTACAAGCTTCATTAATCACATGCAAAAAGCAATGACTAGGCACAGTCGCTGAACCTTACGTAGCAATCACATAATAGTTAAAAATAAAAAAAAAAAAAAAAAAAGCAAATTTGCAATAACCTATGTACAGTATAAAACATGATCAAGGATATAAAGAGGGTAAGGACGTTGGGGTAGGGTTTAGAGGTGGACTGATAGTGATGGAGTGAGTAAATAGTATAGGGTGAGGACATGAGGCATGCTTAACGTTATATAACTAATCCTTTTTTACTAAGAAATCTTGCAGTAGCAATTTAAATGTGGTTAAAGATTTTACTTCTCTAATTGATGAAGGTATTTTATTCCATATCACTGGCCCTTTATACTTAATTGATTGCATTGTTAAACTGATTCGATAATATGCAGGAAAGTATTTAGAGTTGCTTCTGGTTTAACGCAATTTAGTTTAGGAGGATTTGGAATTATTTTGCAGTAAGAAGACCTGGCAAGCCAATGGCAGTTTGCCACGATCATATCGATGCATGAAGCAAGCTAATTCATTTTCAAAAAGCTGGTTGATTGTTAATATGTGGTTTTGTTGCATCGTATTTTTTACTCTTTTAAGATAATTTAATTTAAAAATGAGTCTAATGAACTTGTTTGCTGCTCGTTGTAGAGTTTGTAACAAAGTCTTATTGTCATTGCACAAGGTCAGAATACAGTACTGCAAGTGGCTCTTAACCATGGAGTTATAGAGTAGTAACAAATTTCTTGATTGAGATAGCGAGGCTTTTTGCTTTCTAGCGGTTGGTGGCTGCTGTGAAAAGCTGCATTAGTCAACACTTAATTATGAACACAATACAATGCAAAAAATTATGGGTGCATATAATGATGCACCATATTCTTGTAATATTGAAAAATTAAAAGAAACAAACATTCATTCTGTTTTTGATCTTAGCACAGTAAAGCACGTAATGATTTGTGCAGTTGTATAAGTTAATCTTACTTCAACTAGTACTAGAGATAAGAATACGAATATCACAAATCAAAGAATTGTTGTGTAACAACAAATACTGCTTTTATACAAATACAGGTTACAGTAGAAATACAGCGATATACGATTGTGATTAGCAAAATTGAACATTGTAACAATAAACCAAGTATTTAGCAGCACAAACCTTGATCTCAGCGACAAACCTTAATTGCAGAGTTATTATTTTAACTTAAAAGTTATGTTGAAAATGGTCCCAGACGGTTCTATCTTTCTTTTTTGAAATTACTCAACTAACACGTGTAGCTGATCATAACATTAAAGAAACCAAAAACATATTTGCACTTATTTTGTAAAAACCTACAGTTAGTACACTCATGTCATTTCCAATTTAGTTACTAAATTTTCAACGCAACGAATCGACAGAAGTTGATGGTAGCTGTAACACATAAAATCAATTGAGAGAAAAAACAATTTAATAAAAGAGAAAAACATTACTGTACCGCGAAATAATTAATACCGAATGATTGTAACGTATTATACAGTAAATAAGCCATTGAAGAGTTGCCAATTTCTTTTTTTTTGCCAACTTTGCGGCCCTTAATACGTCGGTTTTTATAAAGCAATGATTGTTTAGAAATATGTTAACTCAAGAAGACTCAATTTTAATCAATCGAATTGACTCATGATTGGATAACCAGAGAGCAAAAAAATCGAGCAACAGCACTTCAGTTCATCATCCAGTGCGGCTAAAATGAATTTAAGGAAAGAGTACGCTGTGAATTTAACCGGAGAAATTCTTCCAAGCACGCAATCTTTTGAATTACCGTATAGCTAATGAGTCTTGTGAGCATAATGTCAGCATTAGGACATAGAAGATTATCTTCACTTACGCCTCTGATCAAAGAATGATTGAAGCTGGTTTCGTCCTCATCGTTGGATGGACACAGTGCGAAGTTTACATCCTCGCAGTTTAATTTCTTCTTGATGTTATAACAACAATAAATGCCAAAATAAGCAATCACGGAAATGATGTCGTTAGCAAAGCTAATGTCTTCCTTAACAGCAATTTTTCACCAGCAAGCTGTCTGTACTGTCCGAATCGGATTCTAATTGTTCGGTTTGAAATTTGCAAAGAAAAACGTAACTCAGATATATCTAGAAGACCATAGTGTGGTATAACAAAGCACCAAAAGTTTCTTTTGTCAGCTTTTCACCAGCAATTTGAAAATTAACCCATTCGAAGTTGAAAATTAGCCCATAATTATCTTATGCGCTACATCTATAAGGCATCACTACAAAAGGTAAATTCACAGTGAGAGTAGGTTGCCTCATTTTAACTGCTTAAATTAAAGTTCTGTCCTGTAGCAACAACAGGAGTAAACTGAAAACACAGGCAGTATTACATATGCACAAAACTTAGTTCAGCAACATTTGCTAGCTACTGTATTCTTGTCTTAACTCATACATTCAATATTTTGCGTGCATGCTGATGCAGGCAAAGATGATAGACGTTCTTGTTGCAAGCGATTTCACCCAACACAATAATGAACGTGATCTAATTAATTGAACACTTTTACACTATTATGGTTTCACAATTTTTGGCGGTTTTGCTTACTCTAATCATTTTACTGTGATTCTAATTATTTTTAAAACTATTGCACGCTGCCAATCATATTGTATTTTTAGTCGTTGCTAAGGATTCATGCTAAAATAAAATGGCTTACTTTGCAAATAATTTATACACTGGTAGTAATCAAGTTAGTTGCTGGCAATAATTGAGTAATTTCTTGACATACCAAACACTAAGCCACATTTCTAAACACGGTGAACTTTAACAACATGCAGTATTTCTTTTTCTTAACTTAATACTATAAGCTGAGTGAAACATTTTGCTAAACTGCTTCTGTATTACCATAGTCGTTATATTTGAAGTCTGGAAACTCCTTAAGAAATGTTGTTGTTTGCACCGCCACCTAGTGTTGGTGTCCTAAAGTGACTAAAATTACTATTGGTAGGCACAGTATAGATAACATACTGTAAAGTAGTTTCACTCTGCAAATTTGGCTTCCATGATTTTAAATCGGTGGCCGCCACTTTCCTGGCTGCCAATACAAAGTGAACATGCAAACTTCTCAACACTAGAGGCACTAAAGAATTTTCGAATGTTATATTTCGTTTTGCGTTAGGTTATCTTCATCGCTAGTTTTCGCTTTGTCGGTATGAAATGAAATAAACTACAAATCTGAAAGTGTTGTGTCAGTTCAAGGCACACTCGAAATAGTCGCGATGCCATTATGACATCATAATAACTTGACAAATATGCTGATTTCAAGGGATTTCAGCGCAATTACTTATTGTAGATTGATAACAAGGTCTTTTTGAAGCGGCTGACAATGTTACACCAAGCGACGTGATCGAGACCCTGTTGTAATGTCACAATGTATTGACGTTTTTTTTTATTTTGTATTAATGCTTGCCACTAAAAGCTTTTCAGTGCTCGAATTGAATAAATAAAAAAAGTCATTAAAGATAATTTTTTGAATTTGCTGCGTGCTCTGCCTTGTGTTATTCTTAATGCAGACTGTAGTGCTATTGTCTTTTTGCACATTAATTTTAATGTGGCCTTTTGCCTCATTTTAAATTCTAAGCACAGGGTGCATGAGCTCGTCACAAGATTGTTTAGGGTGCACCATAACTAAAAAGGCTGATAGAGCACTACTCTTCAACCTCCAACCTTTTTGTTATTTTGAAGGACCATTTTGGGGCGTTTTTAAACAATTTTATTTAATTCAAAACATTTAGTAGACAAGACTACGTCTGTAGCTCAATTTCAGTCAAAGAAAACTTAGCATTCAGTGTTGTGATGTTCAGAAGAAAAGTGTTTACGATTTAAGAAGAAAAAAAAAAGGACAAAAAACTCATCGCAACCAATAGTAGGTTGGTGGGAGTGAAAGGGTACAGGCTTGACCATAGCGAAGGGGCAGTTTGGTCTTCACTTTTTATGTTTTTGCAGTTTTGTGTTGGTTGACTAGACCTAAGCTTTAGCATGAGGCTTACCTACCAGATGGTTTTATCAACCAGATAACTTCCCAGTACCTTCGCATCCACCTCGTTGCTACACTCAAATTAATTTATTTTAGAGTTATTTGCTTCAAATTGAGTAGCGCTAAAAATTATTTTATCGCTGATGTAAAATTTGAGCATGACTGTAGCCTTCAAAGAGACATATTGCCTAGATCAAAGTGGGACCGTAGTTTGCTAAGTTACGACGTACTACTATTCAACTGGAATACACGTCGTGAAGAGAGTTGTTTGTTTTGTTTGATCTCAAATTGTTCCTCCACTTAGCGACTATGAATGAAGCAAGAGGTTTGTTTGAAACTTGTGCTGAAAAGTTGCATTTCGTTTTTTTTTTGTTATTACTTCTTTATTCACCAAGTTGCCCTGGTAGAAGTCTGCAAAGAGACCTTTGCAGTTTTCAAGTCATGTCTCCTGTTTAAAACCCGCGTCAAAAACTTCACTCTGTCCTGTTTCATTATGAATGTCAAGCAGAAAAGCTTTAAATACTAATTTTTACAATTCTTGATTTGACTTGATTGGTAGCAAATGCTCCATCCACACGACCAATGGTCAGTAACAACTAACATGAGATCTGGTTATAATAGGCAGACTGGGAGAAAGGCTACTTAAGGAAAATTATGACCACCTATGTTTTTTCAAAACCTCTATTTTAGAATATTGTTTAAATTTTCGAGGGTGATAATATAGATTCAATAATTCTCCATAAAATACTTTCGGACTAAAATTAACTGAAAACTAAGTCGTATGACTAAGTTTATCCACTCTGTATGAAGTTCAGCTCGTTTCTATGTGTCCAGATCAGACTTATTGATTTTTTTTGTTGGTATTATACCACATACCATTACCGACCGGTAAGTAACAAAACATTTTATTGTTTGATCTTTTGCTTGACATTGTCAGCTAAAATTCCCCCAGAGTTGCTTAAAATTTGATTGACTTTTATATTATGATTTGTGCAGTTTTATCCAGTGTTATTCATGAGTTGACTATATGTCGCTTGTCAGTATGTTCGTTGAACTTATCTACTTTCTAGAAACTAAACGATTCATACCATAATTTGATGATTGATTTTGTTTGTGTTTGAGTGGTTTGTTTACGGTAAGGTTTTGCAATAGATAGGTTTTCCTAATAGTAATGCAGTACTATTGCCTTCAGAGTTGTAGGTCGTGCGAGGCTTTTCGGGTAGGGTTTGGGCCAAAAGTTGAGAAAAAATTTCGGGCTTGATTCGAGCCTGAGACGGGGTGCACAAAAATATAATCAAAATAACTTGGCAAGATTGCTAAATTTTTCAAACCTAACTTAACTTTTGGGTTTTTGCGGACTTGATTTGGGCTTCTAATTAGTTTTCGGGTTCGAGTCAGGTTCGGGTTTATATTTTTGGGTTCGGGCCGGGTTTGGGCCTGAACTAGTTTCCTACTCCGAATGCTTTATTGCTGTGTACTTTTACTGTTTATTAGTAGCATTAAAATGCTTCAATATTTATAGGTTCTTCATCAAATTATGATCAAAGAATGATAGATTGTGGTGTTATCCTTATCTATATCCATTTATATTCAAATCTTTACGTTTTTCAAAAATCAGACGCAAAAAAATTCGTTGATTTCAGATACAGCGAACCACCAGGAATACTAACAATAACATGGAATAACTAATCCTTCTCAGCTCTAGAACACTTATTTTTATAGTCGCCAAAGCAGATTTGTTTTAAAAGATTGTGCAGAAGCGCTTTATCGAGTTTTGTTATGACTTCTTTGGCCGACATTGCTCATGGCAAGTCCGCCTGCCTATACTCCACGATGAACTTGGCAGCGGAGTCAAGATTTTGTGGATTGATTCTTGAAATTGCAATTTTAAAGATAGTGCGAGCCACGTACAGTACTTGCAGGTCAAAGAAATTTTGGCGTTACTGATATCAATTTGGCGTTACTGATATGAACTTGGCAGCGGAGTCAAGATTTTGTGGATTGATTCTTGAAACTGCAATGTTAAAGATAGTGCGAGCCACGTACAGTACTTGCAGGACAAAAAAATTTTGGCGTTACTGATATCAATTTGGCGTTACTGATATGAACTTGGCAGCGGAGTCAAGATTTTGTGGATTGATTCTTGAAATTGCAATTTTAAAGATAATGCGAGCCACGTACAGTACTTGCAGGTCAAAGAAATTTTGGGTTTACTGATATCGATTTTGTGAAAAAATTAGAAACTTCTACGAAATCGGAAACTTTATAGTAACGCAAGGCCTTGCCAAATCCAAACATTGATTATTGGAAAGTTCTTAGACCGTGAAATTAGATCTGAAAAATGTGTAGATAATTATTTTCCAGTTTTAAATTGTTATTTGCTTTTCGCTATTTTTTGTTGATTTATTTTCGTTTCAGTTCATAATGGACGAGACCTTCAATGCCCTACCTTTATTGCATCCAAACGTGTTTTCGATGTTGCTCAAAATGAAGCCAAAGTTTGAAAAGTAAAGGGACACTCTGTGATTATAAACTCTTAGAGTATTTTAAAAGTTTTTTTTAACTTGTAAAACTTACTACATTATTTCCGAATCTGAACTCTTTTATTTCTCACCAGATTTGATTTTTAAGTCCAACTTAAAGGTTTGTATCCAGGGATGAAGTAAAATGATACCGATATTAGTTTTCTTATCAATAATGTTGGTGTTTAAAATGCGTTGACTGCATCGATAAAAATTAATCTTTATACGCGCTGGATTTGTCTGGAGCGTGTAACGAAGTTGTCGGGGACTATTTGGTGTCATTGCTCCCTGACGAACGCACTAAATACTTGATCAAGTGTTACTTTAGTAAGATTTAAGTTTGTTTTGAAATCATTCAAACTCTAGTTAAAGAACGGAAATCTGATTATTCCCACGTAAAGCTGCACATGGGCTGTGGGATATACTTTCCATTCAGTCTTCATCATTGCCTTGCTAATTTCCTCGTTGGGGCGTAGTTAGCGGACCGTGACTATAAGGCGCGGATCGATTATGCGGCCGCGCTGAAACTTCTTGAAGCAAGAGCAAAATTTTTTTCTACACTTTTTTGAAGAAAAAAAAAACTATTCGAAAAAAGTTTTTTGTAAAAGAAAAAAGTTATTCTGCTCTAGCGCATGATTGGACCGCGCATAAAAGTTGTTAATTTTGTAATTTGAAATAATTTCAATTTATCTTTTTCAGATTCATTTCTTTAACCCTATGCTTAATACAGACATGGAGCAAAATGTGCAATGTGTTTTTTACTTCCAATCATTGTGCCGTATATTGTGCAATTGTTCGGAAATTATTGAGAAGCTATGTGAAACTTGGAAAAATAAAGTGCTGCTAATGGCATGGAGTACGTAAAAGTGGTTTTGATTTTATTTTCAATTTCAAAAAACAAGATTTTAACAGCATTCTATTAAAGTTTCAAAAGTGATACAAGTTCAAACCAGCACGAAAAAGTTCAGAAAAAAAAATTGCTAACTTTATATCAGGTTTTTCCAAACTGATGCGTCGCGTTTTTCAGTTCTAGCTTTTTGTTGCTTTTTTTTCAGTTACATTTTTCCAACTATCGAGGATAGCATATTTGACCATCAAAACGAGAAATTGTGTCCCATCGTGTCCAGAATATTTTGTTGCGTTTTAAAAAGCAATGACAAAAGCAAAGCTAATTACGCTTTAGTGGTATATTATTGGGACGGATAAATAATGCTATATTCGATTACCTTGATCTAACTAAAAACCACGTAAAAATTTAAGTCCAAGTTGTTTTTAACAAACAAGTTTGAGGTAGTTCGTAAATGAAAAATTTTTTCGTCAGCGTTATTTTCGTAAAGCCTGTTAAAATGTTTGATTGCAATAGCATCTCGATTTTCATCTTTGTGCTCTACTGTAGTTGGGACGTTTAGTTCAACCAAAATGTTTGAATTTTGCTTATGAAAATAGTCATGCAGCTTGGCTCTTAATTTACTTGGCCTTAAGTGTTTTAGAACCAACAAAAATTAAATTCGAAATCTTCACAAAAAATGTTGTAACAATGATGACCCAATATAAAACGTGTAAGAACATTTCTAGTAATTTCTGACCATACCCTAAATATAAGTTACGGAAAAAGTAGATGCTCTTACAGTTAGCGTTTTATTTCCATAATAATTTTCTGTAGCTTTTCACTGTTTTTCATTTCAATAATTCTCTCAAAATCTGACTTTATCTTGTTTCACAGTCTTTAAAGCATTCTATTTGAAAAATGTTTTAGTTTGCTGTTGTTGCTGAGTATGTGTTGCAAACGCTGCGTAATTTATTCCGTCTTCAATCAGACTGTCTTCTTGAATCTTAACCACCTTGCCAACTAGTAGTTACTGTACTTGCTAATCGTACAAATTGTAAACACTACTCGCCAAAACGTATAAATTCTACGCTAATTCTGTAGCGTAGCCAGAGGAAAAAGGGAAGAAGCAGGGATGGGGCTATGCCTCCCCCATTGGCCAGCCGATCAAAATTTGTGTCGTTTAACAGGGATTTGATCGGTTTTAACCAGAAAATAAACATCTCACTTTGAAAATTTAGCTGACAGATGCGATAGTTGTGATACAAAGAATAAAAAGTAGGGAACGTGACGATGTGTTCGAGGTGAAACATCTCTTGAACAATTTATTAAGAACAATGTACCAAGAAAATTAATAATAAGCAATAGACAGTATTCAGAGTTTTAAAGGCACAATCAAACCTTTGATTAACAGCCTAAGACATACTGTTTGAAAATCGACATTTGTCTTTTATTCCTCGTCAGTATAGCTAGGACTACAGGCAGGCGCGTAGCCAGGATTTGGAAAAGGGGGGGGGGGGGGGGGGGCTTTTTTGAAAGAGTGAGAAAAGTGCAAACGACCTTGATCCGAATTTTCATTGTTCTTGAATCAGTTTCACACGGTTTGTCCAAAAATTAAGACGGAGTTTCTCGGAAAGCTCGGATATTCAAACTTTTTTTCCGCCCAAAATCAGGTGGTCTCCAAAAAAAAAGGTCTTCACCGAAATTGAGACTGATTTTTCGGCCGAAATCGGAAATTCTAACGTTTTTTCCGCACATAATCAGGTGGTCCCCCCCAAAAAAAAGGTCTTCACCAAAATTGAGACTGATTTTTTGGCCGAAATCGGAAATTCTAACGTTTTTTCCGCCCATAATCAGGTGGTCTTCAAACAACAAAAAAAGGTCTTCACCGAAATTGAGACTGATTTTTCGGCCGAAATCGGAAATTCTAACGTTTGAGGAGGGGTTGTTTTCCTCTGGGGGGCTATTTTCAATTTTTCACAAAAAATCGGCCTCAAAAGCACCAAAAACGCGCGATTTTGCATACTTCACAAGCCAATGGGGGGGCTCAAGCCCCCCACCCCCCCCCCTGGCTACGCTACTGACTGCAGGTATGAACATGAGCGTAGAAAGGCAAAGAATCGCAAATAAACTAGATCATAACACAGGTTTTTTTCTTTCAAAAAATATTGAGTAATCACAATATTACAAAAGATAATTAGAATAGTTCAATTTAAAATAATTTCCAATAGCATGCCTTGGACAGCTGTTTCGCCCAATCTCAGGGCTTGTCAGCAAGGCTAGCAAGGCCAAAAGGACAAATATCACCAGTGATAAAAACCTTCAAAACATACATCTTTACCAATTTATCAATTAATATATGCATCTTCACCGATTATGTTTATAATAACTAAATTTTTATTCTTTACCCATCAACTTAACTGAAAAATCTTCACCTAATGAAAGTAAAGCTATTAATTAAATCTTTACCAAATGAAATTATCTGCTATAAATCAAGTCTTTACCGACTAAAGTACAAATCTTACCTTACATCTTTCAGAAGAACGATAGGCTAGCTAACCCTCTACTCTCCTCATAGCTCGCCTTAGATGGCTATGCGTCTCCAGTAAGCTGAAAGACTCAACACTAATACCAAAATTCAGACCATAGCTAAACTATGCTAACAATCTTTAGAAATGAAACGCTATCGATACCCTCTGCTCATGGTTAAAGAATAATACAGTTTAAACGCAAATCTAATCCAACAGTATTTACGCAGAACATTATTCTTTTCCTCAATCTTCTTTTTGAAAACAACGGAGACGAATGTTGTTAGCTAAAAAGTTTTTTAATTCTACAAGTTAGTTAACCCTTTCAAGGTGAAGCACTTAAGTGTTTTGGGTTAGTAGTGTCGCAAAACTCAACGCAAGCTGAGGTTTTCTGGCTTATTAAACGAATTCGTTTTTTTTTTTTCGATATACTGCAGACTATACTTGCCATATATGATTGGTCCAAATATTTCGTTTCCTAACATTATCAGATTATCGGTTTAAAGTCTTTGATTTCAAGTATATTTCCATGGCAGAAAAGGTGTGTCTTTTGGTTCTTTGTTTTTGTGTCTGTGTGTGTGTTTTTTTTTCGCCCTGTTTGAGTTAACTTTTGAACTTTGTGCCTTGTTTCGTGAATTAGCATACGGATAGCCTAAATTGTTTTTTGTTTATGTGGGTGATTGATTAAGTGAGCTTTAAGTGAGCTTTGCTCTTTCGCTATTCCCACGGTGTGGGACTTTGGGGAGCACGTTATACAGCATTTTGTACTGGAATATGTTGCAGCTTGTTTTGTGTTGTAATATGTACTTCAATTTTATTTATACGGAAATAAACCTTACAAATATTTTGTCGCTAAATGACAGCAGAGATTAACAGAAATCCAATTATTTTTGTGCTAAGCAGATATTAGTAAAAGCGGCCCAATGGTCATTGAGCAGCCATTGTAATTTTTTGCAAGATTTATGAAATGTTGTTTAGAATAAGTTTCTTAATTCCCAAATTACCTCGAAAAAGTGTATTTGTAGTAAGATTTGAATACTAACATAAGTAGTCAGAATGAGCAGCTAGCGGTTCATATTTGTACAACCAGGAACCAGTGCTGTCACCAGAGCAAAGGAAGAGAAAGGGTACCAGCCAAAAGTGGCGGGGGGGGGAGGGGGCACTAAAATTTGCTTATAAAAACTCATCTTCAGATCTTGTACGGCTACAATTATGCGCAATTTTAAAATAAGGCCGGCAGCGTTTCTTAGCTCGTTACGTCTGAGGCCCAAAATTACTTAAAAAATCTATCTACAGCAGTGAATGCTACCAAACGTGCATCCAGGATTTTGCTCAAAGGGGTGAACTAAAAGTTCTTTTTTTTCTTTTTGCACAAAAACTGCCTGATTTAGCCACCGTGCTGAACAAACTGCTGCAACTCAAGCGTGTCATAGACGGGCAGAGTCACTAAATATTTAGTGACTGTGGACGGAGCCCAAGCCTAAAATACGTTTGAACGCTAGTATTTTGAGATTAAAGTTTTTAAGGGACTTGGCTGAGGGGGCTTAAGCCCCTTCATCCTGGTTGCGCTGCTGACTGCGACCTATATATCTTGAGTGTGCTCTAAAGATCAAAACAGCTGATCTTTGCAAAAAATGTTTTCACGTAATGTTTTATGTCATAATCCAGGGGTCGGCAACCTTTTTGTGCTGCCGGGTCAAAAACAAGCTCAATAATTGGCCGCGGGCCATACATACGGTTTCCACTAACTCTGAATGAAAAAAACACAAACATGTTCATGTTGTCGCGTCAAGTCAATGAAACTGTTGATGTTGGATTTGTTATTGAAAGTTTAGGTAAGGTAAGAAGTCAAAAACATTTTGTGTTATGACGCTTGATATTGTACTCTTCATTGACAGTAATAGATTCATTGCAAATCAAACAAGCAGGTCTTCTAAGGTGATTTACGAAAAAAATGTTTTCCCACTCTTCTTTAAAAGTTCTGAATTTCTTAACAGCTTTTCTACGTTTTGATAACATTTTAAGATTGTTAAAATGAATTACAAAAGCTATGTTTTCTAGCTATTGTACCGGTAAGTAAAAACAACATAGAAATTCAGTAATTTTTAAGCAAACTGCTCAGTGGCAAACAAATACATTAGATAGCATGTAGCTGCAATTCCTGTAAAAACGCTCGCTCTCTTTGTTTTTAGGTCCAGGTGCGAACTGCGCAGTACTTGATGTGTGACTAAAATTCTTGCCTTTTTCCGACGGTTTTCACATAATAAAACACGGAAATGCTTCCAGTCAAATTTATTGGGTCACGTGATTGTTTAGCAGCGTGGTTTCAGTTCAATTGAATAGTGATCGCCCGACGTATGTTTGCTACGCTAATTGTCTTAATTACGCAAAGAGGTCGCGGGCCGGATAAATACACAATTTCGAAAAGAGGCCGCGGGCCGGATAAAATCTGTCTGCGGGCCGCAGGTTGCCGACCCCTGTCATAATCAGACCGGTAACGATTCTGCAGGCTTACATGTCTCATCCGCGACACATTCGTAAAGGTGTGTTAATAAGACGGAATATTGCGTCAAATTTATGTGTAGCAGTTGGTTGCCAGCAATTTTGCGAAGAATCGAGGAAACGTCCTAGGAGAAATGTCTGAACGTAATTATTCCTTTTTCCTTTATTGTCTGTGGTTGTCTTGTTATTTCGTGATGTTCCACAAACAGTATTTTGAGTAATCCGAAATGGGGGCACAGCCCCACCTGGCCCTTCTGTTGCGACGGTACTGCCAAGCATTTGCTATTACTACAATTGGGATTTTGCTTTGGGATTTGAGCATTATTTCTTGGCCGCTATAAGGGTTCTTTTTTGTTTCGTAGCCAGTACTTAAATTGTAGGGAGGACGCGGGAAAGTTAGCGTCCCTCCATCGAGATTTAGGTGTCCCCTCTGCGAGATTTGAGCACTGGATGATCAGACAAAAAAGACCTAATTCTTCACCTACTTTTGGCGAAAAAACACTTCAATTTCCGGCGAAGACGATTTTTTGGTGTTCATTCAATTTCGGCGACGGAATTACGTAATCTTCTCTAAAGTACTCTCGCATGCCAAATGGGTTTGGAGGGCTACAAAAGCGTCCCCCCATGCAAAATTTTGCAATTTAAGTACTGAGTTTAACCATTTTTAAGTCGAAAGTTAAGTAATTTGTGCTAAAAAAAGAAGCAAAAATCTTGCAGCTCCCTTATACTGCAGAAACCCAAACAACAAATTAGCCCTTTCTTAAGTATAGGAAAGAATACTCATTAGTGATATAAATCAAAGACACTGATTCACCCGGGTGGCCAGCTTTCTAAGCAATTATTGAGGAAAAGGCTTGGCACGTGTTCTGTGAGCGAAGACACTATTAATAAAAGCTAAAAGACATAGACCCAACCTAAATCTATAACTGTAATAAGCCTAACTAAAAGAAAAATTTCTGAGAACAAGTGACTTCACTGGAATTTTTATTTGCAATACCATAGCATGATAGTGCTCGTTGAGTGCGCCAAGTCTCTTCGAATCATTAATTATGGCCATGTTTTTTTAGAAAATCTGAATAAGTATAATAGTTTTACTGTATGTCACATGTAATCGGTAGGCGATTTCAACCAAATAGGCCTATTGCTTTAAATTCAAAATACAAAAAGATTAAATTGACCTGAAGTTCCATCTTAGTTTAACATTGTCTTAAGTGCAGAGGTGGAGTCCTCGAGGACGTCCTTGGCCTCGAGGACGTCCTCGAGGACAGATTTTGAAGTCCTTGGCCTTGGCCTCGAAGGTCAAGTCCTTGGCCTTGAGGCCTCAAGTCCTCGAAAATTGGCCTGTCCTCGGCTCGAGGACAGCACGATTTTTTGGAATGTTAAAATTTTGTGGAGCGGTTGAAAAATTTTTTGGAAAACGTTTTTTAGTGAAGACCGCTTGAAAAATTTTTGTGAAGACCTTTTTTTTTTTTTTGGAGATCGCCTGAAAAATTTTTGTGAAGACCTTTTTTTTTTTTTTTGGAGAGCACTTGCGCTTTGAGTCCTTGGTCCTTGGCCTTGGCCTCGAGCATTCCTGTCCTTGGCCTCGAGAGTGTCTGTCCTCGGAAAGGCTGTCCTTGGCCTTGGCCTCGGATTTTTTTTGTGTCCTTGGCCTCGAGCCTTGTGTCCTCGACTCCACCTCTGCTTAAGTGTATTATGATCTCCTTGTAGTGTATTCCAGGTCCATAATGTCAAACAATCAAAAGAAAGTTTCAGGCTTGAAAAAAATTTTATGCTGAATGTTATCTGGCCCTATTTTTGGAATTCAAAGGTAAGATATTTTTGTTGATGTGTACTCTAAATGTAATAGACTACAGCAATGCACCTATTCTACAGTGCAGAGTGGGAGTGGTAGGCTAAGTGACATTAGTGCAAAGTTTCTTAGTGTAGGCTATGCAATCTAATTACCTGCTTAATTGACTTAATAAAAACTTGTATTTGAATAAGATACCCCTGATGATCCCTATTATGCGTAAAACAGTCTTAGTCCGGTAGAAATACGACAAAATACATGCAAACCCGGAAAAAATTTATAATAAGCTGAAATTTGGCACGATGACTCAGGACTATGTCCTGAGCCACCAAAAAATCCCCATGTTTTGGACATGGGACTTTCTCCTTTTTTGGCCTTTAAAATGTGCTATCTAGTGTTAAAGAGTCATTACTGTCCAACAGCCAATCCAAAAGTTATGGAAGAGCCAAATTTAGAATCGTAATTGATTTTCAAGAGCAGATATAAACAAATTTATTTAAAAATTGATGACGTCATTGTTGGTGACGTCACTGCCAAAGTTAAAGTTTTGGAAAAATGACGTATTTTGTATTGATGACTCAAATTGTGAATGAGTTTGTTGTTTGACTCCAAACCAGTCGTCACAGACGTTTTTGATGACGTCATCTGTCAAGAGTTTTGATCGTAAATTTAAAAGAATCTTTGACCAAACGAAACATTGTAACACTTTGAGAATATCAGTAGGCCTATCATGATTATTTTGAGGTGCTAATGCATCTTGGAGTCCTTGGCCGAGGACTTGCATGATCCTCCTATATGCAATGGTTCTAAAAAAATAATAACTAGCCCAATTATACTTTGATTCATAGGATTATGTCCCGAGCATGATAATATATCCGATGGGAATAAAATTTCTACCGTTTCGCCATGTCTGACAATATTATTTATCATCTTATACAAAATACTATGTTAGCATACTTCCACAGTCTGTGATACTAAATCTATTCTAGAATAAGCCTGGCATCTGAACTAAACTTATCCAATCAATTAGAATAACATTTGAACAACTTATTTGATTAATCTAAAATAATACCAGATCAAAAATTTATCTAATCAACCAAGATTCTTGAATAACATCAGAACAAAACTTATTTAATTGATATATAATCAGGCTTGTCCATGGGAGATATTTTTCTGTCCCATTCCATAGCAGTTCATGCCTCTCCTATCCCATCCTTATTGGATTCTCATAAAAATACAATTCAATAAAATATAGTTTCGGCAAAGAGGTCGACTTTTTGTATCAAATAATCGCAATGTACAGCAACCACAAAATTTGGTGCATTTTAGGCTTAGGCCTATCACTTTTATTTATTTACATTATTTACAATTTCTCTAAACGAACGTTTTCGGCACTACCACTGGCCCTCTTCAGGAATATCTAAATAGCAATAATAACTTTAAGAATCCGAATCAAATAATAAACTAATCTTCAAAAGGTTAAAACATTGCTGTACTTGTACAGCAATGTTGTACTTGCAATGTTGTACTGTACTGTACTTGTACAGCAATGTTTTAACCTTTTGAAGATTAGTTTATTATTTGATTCGGATTCTTAAAGTTATTATTGCTATTTAGATATTCCTGAAGAGGGCCAGTGGTAGTGCCGAAAACGTTCGTTTAGAGAAATTGTAAATAATGTAAATAAATAAAAGTGATAGGCCTAAGCCTAAAATGCATCAAATTTTGTGGTTGCTGTACATTGCGATTAATTCAATAAAAGTTAATAAATTTATGAAATATTAGGTATAATAAGTAATAGACAGGACTACACGTACAAAGAAAGATACAAAACGACAAAATTTATTGGCTTTGGTAACTTTATAGTTCAGAAGAGTTCACAGTTCATTATCATGCTGGCATTCATTATCATTCATGGGATATGAAATGCGTGCTCTCCAGGGGTGCAAATCTTTGTTGAACATTGGGGGAGATAATTTGCAACCCCCAAACGAGAATTGTGCCCCCTAAGCGAGGATTGTGCCCCAAAGAAAGTAACAGGCTCGGTGCCACTGGATTGCAGTTCGAGGCCTGAGACTCCCAAGATACTGGTTATCACCACAGAATTCGTGAGCAAAAACTGTTTCTTCGCAGATTTTTTTTGTGGTTTCACCCCGAAATTCGTGAAATTCGCGCATTTTTTGAGACGAGGAGGTTTTTTTTGTCTTCACCCCAGAATTCGTGAAAATCCGCGCATAATTCGAGATGAAGACCTTTTGGTCATTACCGCAGATTTTGTGGAACTTCGCGATGAAGATCTTCGTTTTTTGGTCCACACTCTTGTATTCGAAGTATTAAAGTTTTTGTGCCCCCCAAAATTTGTTTACGCCCCCCAGTCACGCTATCCTGGCGCCGGACCTGACTTGCAGATCGCAAAGACGGATTTTTGCGATATTTCCCCAAAATGCTGGTATTTAGTTGGACAAATGATTTGTTACCTATGTGGTTACAAATTACAGTGCAGTTTGTGCACTGCAAGAAGGACAGCAAATACATCAATGCATAACAAAATAAATTTTGCTACAACAGTAAACTGTAATACTAAGAATTAAATCTATAGTGCGCAGAGAATTGAACTAATAAATCGAACCAGGTAATAAACAAGTTTGGAAGATAATTAAGTGATGGAGTTATACTCGTCGAAAAATACGTTTAACGTGAATCGCATTGTGAATCATTTACTTAACATGTATCTGTATAGCAGCGAATAGCATGTTGCCCGCGCTATAGAATATGTCATTACTGCGTACGTATCTTCTCCGAGTTCATAAACATCAGTTCTTAACCGCTCGATCTTTTTTATCAAAGTTGGATGAAATCACCGCAGGGATTTTAATCACCTACCATTTCTACAAAATTCCCAGAAATGTTTGTAACTCGGTCGATTGATAAATTTTCATATCGTATCTCTACACGAGGAATTTAGTGGTTGAGGGCCGAGCGTGTAATAAAAACATTGACTACTTCAGAGCTATAAGAGCAGGGACAGAAGTGTACGGAAGGTGAATACTGTATGCCATCGTGTTTAAAACCTTACCTTAATTAAGTAATTTAAACTAAAATTGCCTTTTATTTGTGTAGAAAATGCGACAAGCATTTATCTTCCTAGTGTAACTTCTTAAATTAGTTTCTAAAGCGCTGGTTTAACCAACCAGCGTTTTAAAATGCTTGTTTATTTGATAGGAGCATGCCAACAACCAATTGAGTTGTGATTTGCTTACCGGTATTTGTTAACTGTTTAAGCCTACTAATGCCAATTGTAACCTGTACCAATACTTTAAAAGCTTGAATTGTAACTTTCGCAAATAAAGTTGAAATTTCACTATTGGGTACCTTATTTGAATGCCATCGTTCCTTTTGCTAGATATTTTTGTAAAGTAGCGGCAGCTGTTTTGTATGCAAGTAGCGGCAGTGGCGCTACTTTTTCAGTTAAGTAGCGACAAGCGGCAGCGCCGCTGCTTTTTTGCCAAATAGCGGCAGCGGCGTTACTTTTCAAGTAGCGAGTACCCAGCTCTGCAAATAAACAATCCACGTACTTTAAGCTTTTGGTTTTTAAAGTAAAGTCCCTCACAAGGGTATTTTTTTTGTACTACAATGAGATTTCGGGACTGAATTAGAAAATCCCGGGCTTGATATTTGTTATTACATAATCCTATGATTTCTCGGTGTTGACATTGCACGAAAAGAAACAATTTAAATAGCAAAATAAACGTTTTTAGCAATTTGATTTAATGCAAGTCCATAGTATGTAATAAGCTAAGGCTACCATATTTTCATGACCAAAAAGGAGGACACATTTTTGAAAGTATTATAAGCAAGTACTGGTTGTTTTACATTTTTAAAGCACGCAGAAAATTAAAGTAACAAGCACTCTTCGTTACCACAGGTGGCACATATATAGTCACAAAAATAATCAAGTTTCGTCTAAAATTGCAAAAATGATGATTCAGTTTACTTGTCTGATGCAGCCCACGAATATTTGGCTGTTCCTTTAACTTTTTTCAATAATGCTGAATCACCTTTTACTATATTGTAAAACTGGCTGCATGTGACATGGCTAAAATTGTACACAAGCGTTAATATGCTAGCAATCGACTCAAATAAAAAACTTTCTCTTTCTTTTGACCACTGTGGCTGCATTAAGGAAAAAATTCGTTCCACATTAGCATTATGAGCAATAAGGCTGAAGTAAAACTGTGCGATTTTGAGCAGTTCGCTGAAAAATTCAATGGTGTTGCAAGTTTTGAAATAGAGAGTCCATCTCTCATGTGCCATCATTTTGAGATACATCTCCGAATTCGTTTCAAGCTGATTTTTCACGAATTTGCAGAGGTTTTGATATTGGTCAAACAATTTAGCTTCATTAATATCGACATTTTTATGAAGCAAATACTCCACACATGGTTCAATTTTTTCCCATGTGACTGTTTGCAATAAGAGCATCCAGTCAAAGCATTGAAACTCTTCAACTAAAGTTGTCCATTTATCTAGATACTCAACACAGGATTGGTACAACACAGAGACATCTGAGATAAACAGGTCACACTCATGATCTTGACCTTCTTCTCTGAGTTTACCCAGCTTTGATTTAACTTGGGTTGATATGAACATCTGCTTCTGTCTTTCTTTAATCGTTGATTTCACAACATTAAGGCAAGATCTAACTTCAATGACTGATGCTTTTGATCTTTCAATATTCTGAACTTGTTCATTAAAAACAGCAACAAAAGATTGCAAATGTTTTAAATAAAGTTCGCTCAGAGACGATTCATAAAATCGTTTTAACACAGCAGGAGGCCTGTCAATGGACATGAAATATGACTGCAAAGCAGGAGAAGCATCCTTGATAAACTGGGATAAAGTGATAGCCACCTTGTTACACTGTGAGAAAGAAGTTTTTGATACTCCATATCTACAAACTCACAATATGTTTTCAACTCTTCCGTGCGCACAGTATAAATGCAAAAATACTGATAGGTCTTATATATGATACTTTCAATATCAATACTCATCTGATTTGTACCATGATGTAAACAGTTATTCAAAATATGAGCTGGGCAACCAATGCCAACTAGATTTGGCACGTCGTTTTTCAAACGAGAAAAAAAACGTTATTACCCTTTCTACGAGCCAAACCTACCAAGTTAGTGTTACAATTGTCACCAGTAAATGAAACACACTTTTCAAATAAGTCCATCTTCGTCAAGGTTTCTTTTACTTCATTTGCAATTGTTAAAGATGTTTCGTTTGCAGTACTTCTCACTTCAAGCAGTGTAGACTGTAGACCGCCATTTATCCAATCAAAGTATTGAATCACAATCGGAAAAAGTTTGATTGATTGGTGATTACTTCCATCAGTTGCTACTCCCAGGTACATTATTCCATGTTCTTGTGTGTCATTAAGCGCATATTGAACAGTCATTGGGAAAAGCACGTTATTAACGATAGCTTCAACTTTGGTCCGAGCACAAAAATACTTTTTCGAAATATTTGAATCAGGAAATAACTTTCTTATCAAAGTAGAAGTACAATCGTTAGATTTGTAGCTCTGATGATGCTTAACTGTGTGAAATGCCATAGTGGCTTCAGCAGCTGCAACATTATCCTCGATTTGGGTACCAGGCTTAGAATAATAATCGGTCACCTTTGCAGACGACTTTTCTCCTCTAACAGCTTTTTTGTGTTTTTCACTGTCAACATGATTATCTAAGCTAAGTCTGCCTTTATTTGCTACTGAAACTAACGTACCAAAGCCACAAGTGATACATTCTGCTTCAAAATCATTACGTCCTTTTCTAAAAAATGGATACTTTTGTTTTAGTTCGTCCGTAAACTGCGACTTTCTCTTTGGCATAGAGCGATATATACAGTATTTATCAAACTTAGCAACGTTATCTCAACTACCTGCAAATGAAAAATATTGTAGCTTCACTGAAATTACTGTCAACTTCAAAAAAACTTTTTAAAATGATAGTACAACATAACAAACATCAGCATCCGGTGTGAGCGAAAAGCAAAATAAAGAACGTTGTTACATCATAGAACCTCACTTATGGCATCGACATGGAGTAACCTCGCAAGCCAGCGTGACTTTGATTTTTATTTTTTCACAAAAAATATAAAAAAATTTAGTCTTCATGCTGACCTTTTTCTTAAAAAATGTAAAAAGGAGGACATTTAGGCATTTTTGAACGTTTTAGGAGGACGGATAATTTCTTGTCAAAAAGAAGGACATGTCCTCCAAAAGGAGGACGCATGGTAGGCTTATAATAAGCTAATTAACCAACCTATTTGATGAAGCTCTGCTTTTTCGACCTGAAAAAAGTATTAGCCTTGGATTGCTGTTCTGTTTCGTTTTGCATTTCTGAGTTTTAGCTCATTTTTCAACCATTTTCAGCAGACTTGATTTTACTATTATTTTAAGATTTCAAATACTGTACGTTGGTAATCTCTGGTTTTGATCTCATCAGATTTTAAAATTGCTTGATTAAGTATGAAGGACTGGAGGGGCTACGGTTTGAAATGTCATTTCTCTTGACATTCGAAAAGAGTTTTCTTGCTTTCAAAATGAACCCGAAGCAATTGCTTTACAGTTCGAGTAACATCAAAATTACTTACATGAACAATTCAGTTACATGCCTACCCATGATCTTAGCGAGGTCATTTCGTTTTTCCCTATTTTAGAATATTAGCATTGTTCTCGTAACTAGATTATATGTCACCTGGACAACTAAATCCGAAATCATCGGTTGAAATTCCTGGAATCTCAAGATTTTTTCCTTTGTTGTAAAAAAATTTACTTTCGAAAATTCTTTCATTGTCTTGTCTTTGCTTGACAAAGCTACTAATCATGAACTCTTTTTTAGGAAGCTGGCCAGAAAATCGCTCAGTCATGTGCTCGCTAATGTTTTGTCCACATCAGCAAGGGAAGTAGCAGTAGACAAACGAAGGAGGACACATGACCTGTACGGTAAGTCACCTCTAAGGTGTAGGTTCGCACTGTCCCATGTTAAGGTTGAGTGCCAATCAAAAAGTTGAGTACTTTATTTTTGAAATTGAACCGTAGTTAACATTAAAATGGCAGACTTAGCATTCAGGAAAAATTTGCATTAGACCCGTAGTTGGGGAAAGTGTTTTCATTAATCACAATTTTGAGCGTTTTGGTAAGTGCAGTACCACTGTACCAGCCAGTGTAGATGTAACGATGAAATTGTTCTTATACTGAAAATACGAGCTTTTCTAAGCTTCATCATTCCAGTTAAGGTTTGTTTTGGTATTTGGTTAATCACAATTTTGAGTGTTTTGGCAAGTACGGTACCAGTCAGTGTAGTTGTAACGATGAAGTTGTTCTTACACTGAAAATAGAGCTTTTCTAAGTTTCATCATTCCAGTTAAGGTTTGTTTTGGTTTTCCTTCGCAAAAGAATTAACCTGGGAAAAAAGCGCTCATTTGGTCCATCCGTCACGTCGTTTTGCTATCCGATCTATTAAGCTGGTCCACTGGAAAGCAAAAACTGAAATATCGCCTTTTTTATAGGGTTTACTCGGTAGGAGAAAGGATAACCTGATTACATGGAGTTAAGAGATGCATCTGGACTGGAAAAAAATGAAAAGCAATTAGAACCTGGAAGACGAAAGCGGCCTTAGAATGACGAACAATTGAAGATGTTCATCTTGGCGAATTTTGCAGTAAATTTTATTACGACTATGAACAAAATAACGAGACACAATGATCGCGATTGTATCGAATTCACGCAAATTGCCAGTCATTTTACGAGTCGAACATTATTAGTTACTACCAACAAAACAGGGTTTGGTCGGACAAATAGCTAACCAAATTTCCCCTTGATGATGCTGTACCCACTTGCGATAACTTATCTGCGAAATATAAGACTTGCTTTAGTCAAAAACTTATCATTGGGACACCACTAGTAGATGACAAGCTAGATTATCGCAAGTGCGACAGCACTGTTAAAGTCGAACTCACGGTCTAGCCAAATTATATAGGAAAGAGACTCTCTACTTTTCCCAAACTCGAATCTTTACTCTAAAACTAATCCCAAACCCTAACTCAAAACCTATTCTTAACCCTAAAAACAGTGAATAAAAATGCGCGGATGGATATTCCTCGTTTTCTTCTCTAACGTAGAAATTTTCGGTAAAATAGTCACTCGTAATTAAGTTTGTGTTGCCTGGCGCTATAATAAGGTTGATGAATAACTCTGGGTTATGCGGGTAGCTTAATCGTGGAGTTTTTTGATATCCGGTCTTAGTTCTATATCGGTTAAGCAGATAAAACTGTATTGTTGTCCTAATGCATTTTACCATTTAAATCTTGTTCACAATTCTATTGTCTTACGCAGTATTTTCAATTACCAGTACATATATTTTTTTATACGATTCAGTATATTTTGGTATATTTTTAAGATTCAGATTTATATGAGGACGAAAATTTGAGATAATTTAAGACTAGCAAGCTTGACCTTGCTGTTCTTAAAATGCCACAAATTTTTGTCCTCATTATTGTTCTCGAATTTTATCGGAAAATTGCTTGGCCGAAAGTTGTCCTTTTGGTTATAGATACGATTCTTTTAGCATTTAGAAAAAGCAACAAGGGTAATTCAGAAGACCCCAAAAAACTCTATTTGATTACTGGCAAAATGAATTGTACTAGACGTTGTTTTCAAATTCTTTTTGTAGGCTGGTAGCGTTTAGGCCAGAACAAAGTCAAAAGTTTTCCCAATCGATTGATTTCGCTGAACAGTTAAAAATGCTTTTATCTAACCAGACCCCTACCTAGAGAGAAAAACTAACTACACACACTGTGCAGTTGAAGGGTAAAATCGTAAAATTAGCGAGTAAGTGGTGAAGATTCGTCGACTAGAGCCGGTATAACAAAACCTTATTGCTGATACCAAAAATTTTAAGCGCTACAAAGGCTGTTAAGGTGTATGATTTCCACGTTGCTGCAATATAAATTAAAACTAATGTAATGTAAATAATAGCTTTTATTTCATGAACACAACACAAACTCGGGGAAATTTAAATGACTGAATGCAATTAACAATACACGTACGCCTGTTGTAATAAAATGAATTGTTATATTCTCGTACCTTGAAAATATTTAGCTAAAAGGGTAAGTCGCGACGGTCATTAACCGCTACTTAACGGCAACGCGTCAAATATTCGCCACTTCGAGGTTAAAATGCTTGAACACGCGCTTAGCAGTCATGCACTGCACACAAACTGTTGACGTGTTTTACGAAGTATGGTTCTTTCTAAGGTATACCTCGTAGCGCCAATGTGGACACAAGAAAGAATTTTATCAGCCAAAATGTAATTTTGAATAAAACTATAAAGAGATTATGGTCTATTTTTCGATCAAGTCAAAAAAAGCAAATAGAAACAGCGACTTCCCCCTTCAAGTTAAGTGAGATTTACCTCCACTTCGATAAAACTCACCAAATCAACTTAGATTTCATCTCAGTACTTACTTTTGTCAACGATTTCAAACAGTAACTGCTACAAAATCATGTCATAACCAAGTCATATAAGTACTGCAGTGACGTCAGCAGCAGCTGAAACGCGTTGCTTACATCATTTTGGAAAGTGATTGTTGTAGCTAAAAAATCGGTACGGGGCACCAAACCCTTAAACATTTTAGGAGATCGAGCCCAAGGTTACTCCCACAGGTAATCCAACAAGTGACCATGGGAGTAGACATTTGAACTAAACAAACAAATCAGGGGCAGTTTTTGAAGAACTATCTGCCATGAACTAGTTTCGCTTAATTCCAATACTCATCAGCAGGGTTGCCAAAACCAAAATACCGGTAGCCCATGATCAAAAAACGAAACAATCCTTGCAACTTAAGGAACAAACATCGAAATTTCTTGAACCTGCACAGCGTACACTGGACAAAAGGATGGATCAAGTAGACAACCAAACATAAATTGCAAATGGAGAAAGGAGCTGCCCGACCAGATGAAATTAGTTACAAAGCACATAACCCAGGGACATCTCATTCCACGGACAGTTGGTTGATTGGGGGCTGCTAGTTGTATTGGATTGCATGTTGTTGAGAGCTAGATTTCTGCCATCTTTGTCACTTGCTGGATTACCTTTGAAATTAGTCTAGTGCTAGATCCCCTGAAACGGGTACATCACCATAGTTTGATCAACTTATGGACATAGACCAGGAAGTTATGCCCTGATGCGCGCTATAATTTCATCCAATTGGGCTGTTCCTTTCTCAATTTCCAATTTGTTTTTGGTTGATCTACTACAACTTGATCCCTTCGTCCACTGAATAAGTTAAAAGGAATTTATTTGTTGCTTTCTTAAGTTACCAGGATTGTTTCGATTTTGATCATAGGTTACCAGTATCTTGGTTTTGGCAGCCCTGCTGATGGGCTTTGGAATTACGCGGAACTCTAGTCCAGGGCAATGGTTTGAAAAAATTGCCATTGATTTGCATCTTAGGTTCAAAATTGTCTAGTCCTATGATCAGTTGGTTGGGGGACTTGGTGGTTGTGTGGATTGCATGCCAGCATTTTCATTAATAGCGTAAAAATAATTTTTCATTGCACAGAAATTAATAACATAAATAAATGAACCTACGTATAAATACAACATGTAAGAAATAAAAAGTGTTAGTCGAGAAAGGTTCACAAACGTAAACTATGATATTAATAGCAGTGGTACCTATGTAACTTTGTTATTTCTTAGTCACCAGATTAGGTAGACCTAAGGATACAGAATAAAAAATGCCGGCTCGATCTTGGTCTCGGTGTTAAACCAAAAGTCTCGCAGGCAGCTGCTCTCTGACTCGAAAAAATTATCACGCCTTTTGTCTAGAAGCATTCGGTCTAACTCTCAAGCCCAGAGTTGAATTGAATTTAGCTTTTTTAAAGTCGATGAATTTGAAATTAAAAAGAAATAAACCCCACCCTGCTACTGAATTTCTGATAATAGGTAAGAATATCAAATTATTAAACAGATAAACGAAATTCTTTTTTGCTCTTTCAGCAAATTGGTCATTTTCGCAAAACACCAGCGATCTCCAAATAATTTGGCGAAGTTTGGGAGGACGAAAAGCCAAAAATAGATGAAAAATCACTAACAAGTAACTAATAATGAATACAAGAAAATACAATCAAGTACAGTATGAGTATTGAATTCCGTGGCGAAAATAAAAGCACAATGCAAAAACCTTCAGGCCCCGTCTACACTGCGTGTTAAATTTTGAGCGTATAAGCGTATTTTCAGTCTATTTTAAATCAATTCATACCACTTTACCAGCCTACAAGCTACCAGTTGGTTTAAAACAAACTAAGGGTACGCTCGCAAGCCCACGATTTTACGCTCAATGTAAACTGGGTGTTTGTGAGAAATGAACTAAACATGAACTAAACAAGTAAACAGGTAGATCTAGGTTTGAAATTTTAAAAAGATAGTAGGGTGATGCATGAAAATTACCATATACTACATTGGGTTAATGCTTTTGTATCGTGAAAATGTACTTTTGCCCAGCTTCTGGCAACATACACATTCAACAGAGTAGACTATCTTTCTTCAGCACCGGATTTGAATATCAATTCTTATACATTTCAAGGCTTTGCTTGCTGACTTTTTAATAATTGACTTGGCATGGCGAACATCTTTCCGGTGTGCTTGATCACAAGTGTGCTCTTATTTTACAAACAGTTTCGATACCGCGCATACGTATACGTACAAGTCAGGTTGTTCCGAGTTCACTTTGCTAAGAAGTTGAAAAAGTCATGCATTACTGCCACAGTTTCTTGCAATAGGCTTTTGTCTAACCACAACAAAGGAAAGATGTGGCGTGAAGGAACACCAGAACCAAGCCTTTTTCAATTCCAAAATGACAACAGTTAAAAGCTAAACATTTAACCACCGAGCTAAAATGATTTGAAATTGCTTTGAAATGCACACTTGACATTTTACTGAAAAACGCACCTAAGCAAAAACATTTAGTTCAGGCATTGGGATAAATGAAGAAAAAGAATATTTGGATAAAATAGCGTACAGTGCTTACAACACACGTTAGCCTGATGACAACAAAACGGAGTTGTGACGTAAAAGGTATCGACGTAATAAATGACGGACCACAGGCTGGGTGTCGAAAAGGAGCAGGTCGCAAAACGGCTCGTGCAATTCCGGAGTTAAAAAGCAAAACTAAAAAACGAATATACAATTAAAAATGACAGCATTAGTAACAGTTCCACTGGCGCAACATTTTTTCTCAACCGATCAGTGGTCGAGTGGATAGAGCGTGGGCTACTGAAACGGTAGACTGGGTTCGATTCCCGGTTGTGTAAAATCCAAGACTACAAAAATTGGTATTTACACCTTCCTTGCTTGGCGTTCAGCCTTGTGGTGCCTCCACCGAGCCTGGTAGACAGGTTGCAGCGACTCGAAGACCGAAAAGTCTTTTCGCGGAACATTAACCACGGAAACTTGGTGAATAAAATGTAATTACATTACACTCTTTGAAAAAAGCTGCGCCGCCCCGGTCTACTGACGCGGACGGAGATAAGACGGACCCGCGAACATGTCACGGGCTTCGGCCAAAAATCAGTGAATATCATAAAGATTCAATAATTGTAAAGATAGAGCAAAAAAAGTAATTTATGCATATAGAAAGAGCCACTTCACTAGGTTCTTGGATATCGCTAGGTTTTACGGTGGCACTCAGCTGCACCGCGTTCCCAGCTACAGAAATGATTTAGTGATACGAAAATACAGGAACTTGGAGTAAGAAATCCATTTCCTAGTCCACTACAAGGCTTTGAGAGCGAAAGTGCTTGCAATCACGATTAGGAGCTTCATTGTACAAATAAATTACTGAGCCTATGAAATGGTACAATGCAGTCGCTGTATAGTCTTGCCAGTGGCAGGCAGTTATGCTGTCTAGTCTTGCCAGTATTTTGCCAAATACAAAATGGCTGTTGCTGTATTAGCAATCTGAATATTTATCCTACTGTCACCGGACAGCGTCAGACGCTAACTATTGGATGATCCGCACACTTTTCACTGCGGTAACTACTTCGTGCTTGCAGGAATCCGCACCTGCTTTGGAGTTTCCAATATTCCTATGGAATTCTTCGAATTTTGTCCACTGAATTTGGTGCTGTTCTAGACCACCAAGCGGCGATAATAATCGTAAAGCGCCTTATCGAAGGACGCAACAAAGTGACCAGGGTGCGGGTTGAACCAAGATCCTACAATCAGGATCGTCTAAAAAAAGACGCCTTTGCCCTCTCGGTCACCCTGCCGACCGTGTACACTGTTTATACCCTTTCATGAAAGCAATACGGTAACCACGTGGCACTGAACAATTTGTTACATACTGGCTGGCAAGACGGAGCCTTTAAACTTTTTAGCAGTTAGTAAATTGACCTCATCAACAATCCTTTATCTTCTACATTTCAATTGAGAATGGCTGTAGCCCATTCTGAGGTCTGACACAACTTACCAATTTGTCATTGCAGCGTAGTAACCTCGTAAGCATAACCAGTAAAACAGGGGTCCAGGAATCTCTTTGTACGTCGGCTTTTATGGTAGAGTAATAAGTTAAAGCAATGCGACAAGTTCTAAGAAAAACAATACACTGTAATGTACGAGAACATAATTATGAGTTGAAAATTACAACATAAAATAGAAAAATAGCAGCATTAAGACAGAAGTTGCACAATGATGATCAGATAGTTACCTGCACTTTAACTGTCTATTGCTAATGTATAATGCCAATTATCAGCAAACTCACTCTGCAAGAACTCAACCATTTCCAAGGCCCTGTGTCTGAAGAGTTTTTTTTTACCAATGAAGTGTCTGAATAGACGTTTTGACTTCTTTTTTACCAATATTGATCTATGGTCCAGGCACGTAGCCAGGGGGGAGCAGGGGGCCCCCCCAAAATTTTAGTTCGCGCCGTCCAAATGAATTTCAGTTGAACGCTTGAATTTTGAGATGGAAAGAAAGTGCTGTATAACTTTCCTGACTAGCCTAACATGCTAGCTTGTTCTTTTTAATGTAAGAAGTTTTGTTTTGGTTTTCCGGCCTGAGACCTTTTTTTTTCTATTTTTTTATGGAAATCACCTCAAAACTTGTCAAAAATGGTGGCTTTCCCGACGAAGACCTTTTTTTTGGAGTTCGTCCAAGGAGAGAAAACACTGCCCCCAAGTTTTGCGCATGTACCTCCAAAAATTGAGGTCTGGCTACGTGCATGCAATGGTCCAGGAGTGTGGCTCTACTGTTGAGTCTTCGCGGAGTTCTCCGCGTCTCCGTTCTTTAGAAAATATGACAGAGCAAGTCAATCACTAAAGAACGAACTTAAGCAATAACAAAGTATACTATACTAACTTGAGTAAAACAGAATGAACTTTCTCTCGTCTATCGTTGTTAACTTCGACACGGAACAAAATACGCAGAGCGCAGGAAAGACTTGCTATTTCTTGTCGCACTAAATGCGGCTTTGACTTGCCTTTAAAACCTATAAATAATATGGTTAGTTGAAAATTTAACTATTAAAAGGAAAAAACAATACTAAACACTAAACACCGAACAAAAAAGACCAGAATTTAAAAAGCTGACAATTTAACAGAATTTCAAACAACGTAGATGTTGTTAGTACAAAAGAATGTTTAACTATTTAACCGCATATAACATCAATTTTTTTGAACCACTGCAGCGCAAGTTTTTTTGAACTGCTGTAGTACAGTGTTTAAATGTGTACGCTTTCAACAATCGAGTCCGGTATTGCCATCAATAGGATCGTAGCGGTTTATTATTCTATTTTGCGAAATAGCTAGCCAAGTAATAAAAAGCATAAAACTGTTTATTGGACTTTTGTCCGAGCAAGTCGTTATCAAGGTCAGTTTTTACTCGGGTTATTCTCCATCACCGGAGTTGTTTTTTCCCCATTTCGTTCAATCGCATGCATTATCTTTCACCAGTCCATTTTTCTTCATTTCATTCTCTACTTGTTTTTCCTATGTTCATTTCGCGCGTCCTCTTCCTCGGCTACCATGCACTTCAAATTTCAAAGCCATTATCATAGCATTTTCATCTCTACTCAAAACATGACCGTACCATCGCGCACTGCTTGCTTTACCCATCCTACCCAAAGACTCCTCTCATAGAGGAGTTCTCTATACCCAACACGTTCATCAACTCCTCGCTGATTCTTCGACCTAATAGCTTCACACCATACATCGCCCGAATCGTCGCTTTCTTAGTTTTCCTTAAAATTGCCATCTCTTTTTCTCTAAAACACCTTATACTTTCATGTTTCAATCTCTTTTTCTATAAAACTCTACTTTCACTCTCATACAGCATAGCTGATCTAACACAACTTTTCTAAACCTTTCCTTTCATCTTCAAAGAAAACCTTTTGCCTTTGAGTATTTCACATTCCCTGAACTTCATACAACCGATTCTTGTTCTAGCTGTTACCACTGTTTTACATCCACCATTTACATTTAATCTGTCATCTAGATCAAGTTCTGTACCAGTTTCCACACAATCATACACTATTTCGACTGGTTCCTTCAAATTCTTAACCACGTTTTCAAATTTCATGCACAAAATTTCTAGCCAAGCAAACTGTAACCTTCTTTATATTAGTGCAATTTGCGTGGACCTACTTACCACATGCTGTGCATTACACCAAATTAGACATAACTCTTATTCCACACATGTCGCAAGGAAAATCCCAATGTCCAAGGCGGCTGCAACCGATGACGAGTATTTACGAGCGGAAATATGCGTGATATCTTTTCCAATTTAAATGCAAAATAAAAAATGCATGCAATTAAATGACACGCATATCTACGCGTGCAAACACGCTTTTTTCCCTCCACCCCAACCACCATCGTTTTTTCCTCCACCCCAACCACCATCAGCTTTGTCTTTCCAAGATTGACCCTCTTTTCTTTGCTTTCAAACGCCTTTTTCATTTGTCCAAGTTCTCCATTCGCAAAATAACTTGCAAATAAAACAGTCGCTTACTGACCTGCTTTCCAAAGCAACATTCGTTGTTCGTCATTGCTGTTGAAGCGTTTGGCGAAGTCATGTGACTCGTGTAAGCAGCGAACCATGACCAAAAGTTGGTCGGCTCCGATACGTGAAAACAATTCGTCTTGGTGTCGAAATTCATCCGGTAGTTTTGAAGTTGGATTCTTAAAATTGTACAAAAATTGTAACAATTGAAAAACAACCAAACCAGTAACGAAATCGGGGGACGTGACTATAACGCGAAAAGAGAAGATTAGACAATTAGACATAGCCGACTATGTAGCGGGACTATTATGTGACTATTAGCGCCTGGACCGTTATGCGTCAGAACCAAACTTTTAATTTTTGCAAGTTTTTAATTTTTGCATTAAGTACATTTTTTGTTTCTTTAAATTTTTTCTTGTTTTTATTGATGCACATTAATCTTTTCGTCCAGTATTACGGTAGAAAAGAATAACTGATACATTTCTGGTAATATGGAAACAGCCTGATAAAATATAAACAAATAAAAGCAAACACACATTGTATTTGTTCTTCCGAGATTTGAAGCCAAAGTAAAACGCGTACAAGTTGAACGTTCGCAGAATCATCATCTTATAAAATTTTGAGGATAAAAGTAAAAATCAGGCAATAACCGCGTTAAAATATCAAAAACAATACAAAACTTTAACATTCAAACTCATCAATAATTCACATACAAGTGCAATTTTCACATTAGCATCGTCGTCCATTTTACTCGCGTTGGGATAGAAAAGAATACGATCCAATGCTTCTATTAGCTCAATTGTCAGCATGCAGCCAACCTGTAACTTGTACAGGTTTTCCGAAGCTGTAAAAACAAAAATGCTTTACCAGTCAAAAATTAATGGAGAATGATGATTTTCCAAAGAGGGGAGGGGGCGAAGGCCAAAAAGCAAACAAAAAGGGGTAGCATGGCACACTACCCCCTAAATACAATATTGGCTGTATCGATGCAGAATGGCCGATTGTTGGCTTAGGGCAATCGTACTCGATCTCTAAAACCACCAAACTCTTAACAAATTCACTACGGAATTAGATTGATGTTTGCCACAGCTCCACGCACCGTCTGGCACTCTCATTGAATTTGCAGAGATCAGCAATAAATCAAGGTTTGTCAAGTAGAGAGCATGTTAACCAATGTTGTACTGTGGCATCTTCTATTTAACTGCTGAATGAAATATTAGGTAGTCTAACATTACTAAGATTCATATTGCACATTCCAAACTTGCTACGACCAAGTTTAGACATACTTGAGGCAGATAATCTAGACGCAATTAATTATTACTAATGCTGTGATTTAAACATAACTTAAATGGTTGCGATTTTACCTGCAAATTAATATACTACGAATATTTTCCTTTAATGCCATACCTGGGTCATTTGGTCGCCACGTCAGGAGACCTTGAGGCGATACCATTTTGAACGCTTTTTGTATGGTGTCGCAAGAGAGCTGCCAAATTTCCGCAGCAAATTTTTCGCCATTTGAAAGAATTAAATTCTCCAAACAATTAATGCCCGACCGAGCTAGCTGTTCAATGTCTACAAAATATATAAAGCAGTTGAGTTAGTAATTAGATTATTACTTTGAACACTAACTGCACTATCTGAACATAATACACGTTTTTCATAAAAACATTGCAAGAGCACGAGGCTCATTTTTGCTCAAAATTTAAGAACGAAGTAAGAACAATGCCACCTCAGCATGAAAAAAATTTAAGAACACAAGCCAGTGCAAAGCATTTGCAAGTAAACAACGCAGCTTTCTTGACCTTGTCTACATTGCACTGTTGGTTTACCTAAAAGCTATTCCAAGAATCATGATCAATGTAAAAGACAACTTTTAAGCAAACAGAAATGAATTTATGTCACTTATATTTCAATAAAATTTAAGAACATTTTAAGAACAGCCAGCCTTTACCCTAAAGTACTGATTCTGGTAAACAAAAAGTGTACTACAATAAAAGTCTGTAAGGAAAAAGAACTATGTCTACTTTGTCTAGTCTACGAACTTCAGTTCAAACGCCTAATGAAAAACAACTGCATTACCCTACTAAAACTAACTACAATTTAAACCATAATTACGTCTTTATTAAGTTGCCTTGGCCACAATATTGCAACAAATATTACTGGATCAGAGACAGCGAAGAAACCTTGTTCAGTCTTTGAGTCCGAGATACCACCTGTCAACCACACCCAGTGAGGCTTCACACTGATTCTTTCAATGCTGAACGTCAAGCAGGAAAGTTGTGAATACCAATGTTTAGTGTTTGGCTAGACCCAAAAGGAAATATAATCCAAGTCTATCATTTTAGTAAATCTACATACTTAACCATTGATCAATACGTAGAGATAATAAATGCATTAACCGCCTACGAGCATTTTGTACACGTATTTTGATGAGAGGTTTCGTTGGACAAGCAAGTATAAAGTGTCTAAGGGTAGGGCCTTGCCGTCCGAAAAAAACGTGGGTAATTTCAACGAGCTTCAGCATTTTTACCTTTTTCTATACACCACAGTAATTGTCCGTATATGTCAGACAAGAGGTTCGAAGCTAGTACGTCATAATACTGCGTAAATACGTCGCAAAGTGCAAAGAGAGCGTGATTGCACGTGGTCGCAAACCAATCAGATTTCTCCACGTGATCTTCTTGAACTTTCATCTGGTCGAAAATCCTAAAAATTAATAATATCGTAAATAAAATATAATTTAAATGAACACCAAAAACAAACCAGCACCGGTACAAAAAATTGCGGTACAACAGTTATCTTGACTTGAAGTTTATTGTCGCGTCTCTCCGCGAATTTGTCTCGCTATTTCGGCCTGCTTGCATTCGGGAAGAGGGTCGCACCCTCATGCTGACAAAGCGGACGCTTATTTCCGAAGTGTATCCTTGCTTTTAGCACTTTGCTGTCTCTCAGGCTGGCATCGCTGCCAGAACTCTAACTCTAATGCAAGGTTCTGAAGAAAAAGAATAAAAAACGCAGCGCGAATCGAACCAGAACGCAATACTCGTCAGACGCGCGCCTTCACCACTATACCACAGAGACGACGCTTTCGAATTGCCGAAGTGTCGTATGTAACTCAAAATAAAGAGAAAAAGCGTAGATTGTAACAACAATATAGCTACATTTTGTTAAAATGCTGGCGGATGTTGTGTGAACTCTGGTCAAGAACTTGGGTGGATTAAAACTTTAACACGATCGACTTCACAAGAACTTTTGAGCGCATTAACGATAAGGCTAGGGTTTCGTGCCAAAACGTCAAAGGTGTTAGTATTTGAGTTTAAACCTCTTTCGTTTAAAACGCGCGGACCCAAACATGAGTATTAGATCTTCGCATCCCCATCCCACAAAGGGACTAGGCAGCAGCATTCACGCTTAAACACGGCTTGATAAAGCCAACGAAGATTGTATGCGCTAGTAGCACGATATGTTTAACCACAGCCGCATTTCGATGCTAGATTCTTTTGGGAGTTAGTGATGCCTCACAAACGCTACCGACCCTTGGATTCAAAACGGATTTTTTGCTAGGTGATACCATTTTAAGCTAACAAAAACTCTATCAAAAACCATAACGTGATCGCAATACACGTGTATTAATGGCGGTGTCTTAAGAATCGGTTCACCAGGCAAGGACTTGAAACGCGTACACCGTACAATATTAGATGTCTTGGTCGACAATATAATCAATAAATCGTTTAAAACCGCGCAACGGCGAAGTGTTTTCGCCATTTAAGATAGCAGCGCATAATACAGTCTACATATTTCAAGAAGTTTAAGAGTACAAAAATACAAACAAGCTGTTGCACATTAATGTGTGACTTACCGAAAGATAATTTGGAAGAGATCACTCCACCAATTTATTCGGAATGAATCGCCGTGCGTTTTCATTATTTCAAACATCACAGTAAGTCCCCTAAAACAAACAAGCAGTGGAATCAAAATCAACATAAGCCCGTGCAATCGTGCATCACAAACGACAAAAGACATCCATAACTAATGATCATTACAAACCCGAAGCTAGCACCTAAAGTAAATTGATGTTTTAAGTTCTACTGTACAATAAATTGCTATTGACGAGGTGGCAAAAGCATGTTCTGTAAGGTGACAACAAAAACTGACCATGTGTTTGGGAGAATGACATTTTGAGGGAGACCCTTGGGTAGTTGCAGAAACAAAGAGAGGCCCAAAAGCAAATAGAAAGCAGTGTTCGAGGTGAGGTAAAGAAGATCAAGTAGAATGCAATAAGGTTAAAACCTTGCAATAAGGCAGACAGTACAGCATTCAAAAAGACTTTGAAATTCAAATTTAAATGAAGGCTTTACAGTTTTTAATCGGATTTGGAAAACAGGGCAAAATCAATGACGGAGACAACGCCACACAAAAACGAATAACACAGCTACCGTTTCAGCAGGTTTCAACGAGAGAAAAGGGTTAACGTACTGTCATTGGAACTTCTGAACTCCTGTCTACACTATGCGCAAGATTTTGTTTGCCGAGCTTACTCATGAGTGCAAAGGCCAAAGTGTCTCCTGAACATTTTCGCCAACCACACGCACAAATTCGGACATTTTTGCCATTACATTCAACGTGAAACCAAAGCGCAGACAAGCTCAAGCGCAGCTAATTGCTCGCTTGCTAAAAATTTTTTGAGCTAAAGCAGTCTAAAGTCAAGCCTCGCCCAAGCTAAGCGACTGGCCGAACTTAGTGAAACTTTAAATTACATAAATTAAAAATACTTTACTCAAAACAATTTTAATACCGTGGTAATCTGTAGTAAACAATTAAACAATGAGCATGCGTGAAGCCAACTTAAAGCACAGTGTAGAAAAGGCTATATATTGGAGGTTCAACTCAACTAACCTAGTTCTAACATCCAGATTACAACGACTGATGATGCAGGAGAGTTCGAATAAGATGGGAAACCAGCCCCGAACCCAAACCCGTTCCCCAGGGGCAGCAGGGGACTGCACTTCATCCCCGATCATGTCTTCAAACAACTAGAAAAATAGATAAAAAAATTGTTCGCCAAAACTAGAAAAAATGAAAACATAAAAAATTCGATTCATCTTCCAAATTCTAACATACATTTCGTTAGGAATCAGAAGACTTTCTTATTTTGTGTACTAAGGCGGTCTTACCAAACATGCGTATTTTTCTACGTTCACAGAAAAAAAACAAAAATACAACAGGCATGTGGATTTCGCAGGGTGCTTTATTGATATACATAAAAATTCGTATTAATGTATCTTTTAGCTGTGTAAAGTGTACGCAAATTCTTCCTTCCTAAACTTCTATTTCTGGGCGAACTTGCAAAAGAAACAAGTTTTGGATGAAGCCAGCGCCTAGAGCCTGTCTTAATTCCATTGTTTACTATAATAGTATTTTCAACTGAAATATCAAAAAGAACTATTTCTATGTTAATTTTTGCTTTTATGGAAATAACTAAAATAAAATACCTCTGGCTTAATAGCCACATAGTCGGCACACTGACGTATCAAGCGTATAGCTTCCATGCTTGTGTCGTGGAAGGAACAACACGAAAACTCGCGAAGGGCTGAAATTGCGTCTTGAAAGCAGTAGATGATTGAAGGAAAATAAAATTGGAATATATCAGCTGAAAAATATTTTTCACATTTTGAAAAAACTTTTCCGATATTCTGGCTGACGTCCCTTCTTGACGCCTGACGTCGAAAGTGATATTGTGACGCCTCGACTGAGTGTGGTAGACAGGTGGCAGCTTGACTCGAAATCACACAGTCACTTCTATGTCTTCTTGTCAAAGCAATTTGGAAAATAAAAACACTATTGCAATTCCGACGGCTACTTTTAAATACTAACGACTAAGTTTAATTTTTACTATGCCATATCCATAGTTTCTGATAGATAATCCATAAGCACTGGAAAGATAGAACGAAAGCCAGGGTTGTTCAATATTCAAAGACAAACAGACAATTTGAAATAACACTATATAAAATTATTAGATCAACCTGCGAATAAAGCCAAGACAAAAAAGACAAAACCTCAATAAACGAGATAAATACCATTAAAAATGTCCTAAATCCCTTCAGTTTTAACTGCGTGTTACTACATGTATTGAAAAAAAAACAAAAAAACAACTTATCAAACTTCTTACTGATAATATTTGAAGTGGTGATGAAAGCCAATTCAACAATGGACTCGTCTTTGTGTGAGGCAGCGATGGTGAAAACAGAAAATATATTTTTCCAACCCGATTTTACGTTGGGGGCCTAAAAAGTTGAAGTTAATCAGCTTATTGTGTTTCTTCATTTACTTTAATGTACATTATCTTATTAGCAAATGTTGGCAATTTGCATTATTCCGCAATCCACATAGTGGATTCGATACACCTTTTAGCAGAACAAGCAATATTAAATTCAGCGTTAACGACAAATGCTACCCATAGGTGAGAACTCAAGTAGCAATAATCTTTACTGCTGAATTTAAAATTGCTTGTTCAGCTGAAATTTGTATCAAACTCACTCAACTATGATCACAGTCGAAACAAAAAGCAAGAAGATCTTGCTTATGGGACATCGAATACACTACCACTCAATGAAAAGATACCCGGAAACAAAAGAACAAGTACAGCAGACTTTCTCAACGGCTAGCATCCATATAGTCGTCACTTGTCGTTTGAAGTGTCAGCAACAAATACTGTGGCTCATTACGCTTTTGGATACATTTGAATAAAGGTATTAGCCGTTGGGTTATACTCATAAACCAAGCAACTGCGATCAAATGCAAGACATAAGTTAAACCCGATGTCACTGCGACGTATCGTCGATGTAATGGCGACAAATTGTCAATGAAGCGTAACGAAGCAATCACATCATGTTTAATTATGTGTTGCGTCAAACCAACGAGCTTTCCAGGATTGACGTATAACGTTAAAAAAAAACAGCTTGAAGTCTTTAATGGACCTTTTGAATAGAGAAAAATCTTGAAAATACCTACTTTGTGTATTGTCTGGTAGACACACGAAGTGGCGTAACTAGAGCTTTATGCCTGGGGGGCAGGCAAGCTTCTAGGGAGCTTACAACTCCACGAAAATCAGCTGACGACCCAAAACAAGGTCTTTACTAAAACCCCAGTATTTTTCGAAGAATTTAAGTGGACTTTTTTCTGTTTTTTTTTCTCCAGAAATTCGCTGCATCTGGGGGGCCAGGGTAGCAAATGCTCCCTCGCTAAGGCCAGTGGACAGATAGGCACTTGACTCGGACGACTGCAAGATCACTTTGTTGTCTCTTATCCAAATCTAACTTGGTTAAAAACGATGTGATTCCGATAACAAACTTTGAACTTTAGGTCGAATTTGCGTCACATGCTCTAAAATTTCGAAAAATAAACAAATCAATTCAAAAGAACGGGAA
The DNA here is from genome assembly GCA_963965965.1 of Trididemnum nubilum. Classification (NCBI taxonomy): domain Eukaryota; kingdom Metazoa; phylum Chordata; class Ascidiacea; order Aplousobranchia; family Didemnidae; genus Trididemnum; species Trididemnum nubilum. The sequence continues at coordinate 28,367,394 of OZ014480.1, read as the reverse complement.
TTTTTGTTATTCTGTGAATTCTGATGTTTGGTCGATAGGTTTCATAATGTACCTTTTAAACAGTGTACCCTTTCAATTTTCTTTTAAAACAAATAAAATACAATTTTTTATACCTGGGTAGTGACCATTTGGGCAATACACCGCACCACCATATCCTGTATCATTAAGGACGGATTGTGCTTCATAATATGTTCAAATGGACGGAGAAAGTCTTTCTGAAAACTGAAACCGGGAAGTTCGCCTTTTTCCAGAAATTTTGTGGATAACTGACGAAGGCTGTCCACGGCGAAAAAAGCTACCCCTTCATCATCACTACAACCCACAGCATTGAAATGCTCCCCTAAAAACAGGAACAATGTTATAAACATCAAATTTTTAACTTCGTTGGTTTTTCGTTTTTTTCGCTCGGAAACCCGTTTCACGAGACCGATGACCCCCAAAATTTGCAAACGTATTGTTCCATGCGCTCTAAATCCAAGTCCTGAATTTCAAGTTTCTGCCTTCAACCTTTACAAAGTTATGGCAATTTCACCCCCAGAAAGCAGAAAAACCGCTAATTTTCCCGCAAAAAAAAAACAACAACAACAACTAACAAACGGACTTCCGACGCGAAGCGTCGCTGAATTCCCAATAGATGAAGGTAAACTAAAACCTCGCAGATAATTACACCCGTAAAAGGTTCTCAAGAAAACTTATCGAGTAATACCCGAAATCCTCGCCAAGATTTCTGTCAAAAGAATCAGCTACCGATGCAGAAGTTTAGAGTTAGCGGCAACAAAACAACAGGATGCTGCATGAGATTTACTGACGGAAAAAAAGGTATTATTTTGTCATACATCTCTAACACAAAACAAACAAAACCATAAACAAGAGCAATACCGCTCAAGCTTAGTTTTCTAACCCATTACAAATTCAAGGATTGATTTTCATTTCGAAAAAAAACTTTTATGCAATGTAGAATAGAATCGACTTTGTTGGAGGAGTTGTATCGCTATCGCATCTACTTGAAACTTCAAAAATCTTACCGAGTATAGCCCAGATTCTAGACCACTGAATTCGAATTCTCCCCATGTTGTAATAGGAAATTTCGATGATTTTCTGCAATGAGAATTTACGAGGATGCGAGGGGTTGCATAGTTCATTGAGGGATACTTTGCAAAGCCAGCGAACGAAATCAACTGAAAATAAAACTTGGTGAAATGGCAATCATAGTAATCAATCTTAGCTTAAAAAGAAAAAAAATTGAAGACATTTTTCAAATCTGCACAAAAGAGAAAGTTAAAATCAGTACTAGATTGTGGAGATCTGGGTAGGCTCTTACAATTCGGTCAAGAACGTAAGTAATATCAAGCACAAAGCAATGCCCTTATTGATGAACGAACAGGTCCTTTCGCAGTTTCCCAGCTTCCATTCCCTTCTTTGTACTCTTTTTTTGTATGTGGCTTTTAATTTTGGCCAAAGTGAGCGAAGAGAATAACATAGTATTCCCAATTCTGGTATCGTAAAATCGCTGCAGGAACAGCGTTCAATTGGATCTTTGTCCGTCTACTGCCCTAACAAACTTGCTTCTTTTTTTTTTTCAATTTTAGTTTACCGGGACATGAAATTCACTTTGGTATTTTTCAGAAAAACTCAGGTAATTACATCAAATCACGATAGTTTTCGTCCGAGAAATAATATCCAGAGCAGTTAATATTAATGAAATACAAAGCCGCTGTTAAACTCTTTTTGGATCATTTAAAAACCAAATCATCAAGTCATACCAATTGCATCGCCGTCTAGCCTCATAGAGCCGGTGAAAATGCGATCGACCGCCACAACTATATTTTGCGAACTCATTTCACCCATCGACTCTTGGATTGTTGCCAACTTCCGCTGTTCCATGCCAAACGTTTTTGTGAGAACTGAAACGGAAATGACGAAATACAACTTCCTGGTTTTCGACACAATTAACACATTACAACAGGTGCGATTTTGTGCACGGGCTTAATCTAATCAACATCTTTTGACATTTTCTCATTGTTTTGCACTTTGCTATCTCCGTATTATATTTACACTAAGACACCAGATTTATTTTTTCGGTCATTTAATGGTCAATGACCTAATGCTTTTGTGAATGACCGAAAAAAGTTGAGCCATTTCAGCTAAAATAACAAAAAGTTGGCAAAGTTTGTCATAAAAACGCTAACAATGTGGTTACATTATTGTGAAAAAGAATCGAAGCTAGCATACGATGAACTATTAGTGTTTGGTATGAAAAACTGCATAAAGTTAGAAAAATTTCCCGGCGCACCTGCAACTCTGTGGCGCTGCTGGCGCGCACTAGTGTGCCGCGGAACATTGTTCGAAAACCTTAGGTTAATGAAATAATGATGCCTCACCAAGAATCGATCTCAGGATAAGTGCAGAATTAAGTGCCTAAGCCTTTAAGCAAACTCTTTTATAGATCAGCAAGAATAATATTTAACTCCTAAACTACGTTTGAAAATAGGCGAATAGTTTTTTTGCCGTTTCTTGAGACCAAAATGTACCAGCTCCTTAAAATTTTTTATAGTTGTAATTCTTATTATTTCCTACATGCTGACCAAATCTCATCCAAAAAACGAGTCGAACAACTTTGTTGTAACAACTTAAAAGTCCTAAGTTTGGCGGCCCGTCTCCCCAAACCACTGGATCTAACGCTACCAAAACGCAAAATCTCAACTAAAGACTTACGACAGTTCCGAAATTCAAGTATCTAGATTTAGCAAAAAAGAAAAAAAAATTCCAGAATTAAATAAAATGTGATAACTGAAACTACATCCCTATTCTCTAAGTGGCTAGGAAATCAAAATTGTTATTCTCATCCTCCAGTTAGTTTTGAAGCTAGAGTCGTTTTAACCTCCAATTGGCTTTTCAGTTTTTTATCTCTGGAACTCGTATCACGTGACCGATTACCCTTAAAATTTACACAAACATTGTTTCATACGTCTTTCATCCAAGTTGTAAATTTTAAATTTTTACGTTTAACCGTTTTGAAGTCATCCAATTTCACCATCTGGTAGCAGAAAAACTATTTTTGCCCGAAAAAAAAAAACAACAAAAAAAAACAACAAAAAAAAACAACAAAGAACGCGAAGACCAAAAAAAGTGGCTTAAGTGCGGTGAAACAATTTTAATACTTATTCCTTAGTTGTTAATTCTTGCTTTTTAAACAGGTTAAAAACACACAACCAATTAAAAATAGACTTACTAGGATTATTGTCCAACACAGCCGACTTTTTCATAGCTGTCGTGTTTTGATCTTTGACACCAGATCCGATTAGCTGAAGAAGTTCTAGGTGGGAAATGCATTTGAGAATCTGTAAAAAAAACATTTCATTTTAACATGTAACAAATTTTCATTACAAAGATCGTAAAAACTAAGATTTAGCGACTTCTCATCACTCGACATTTATCAACGTAGACTTTTGAGCACTAAAAGATTTCATTGCTTAGAGGTCGCAAAATATAAGCTGTATACACTCGCGCCTTGAAGAAAATTAAAATGATTCCTCGGTAAATCCTGAAAAAATTATACTGCTTGATTTTTGAGATTGCAGCAATTAATGCAACGAAGCTTTTACAGCAGCTAATCCCACTGCAAAAATCTTGGGTTGCTGCTTCATCTGACACAAAGTATTCCAAGAGAATTCTACAAAACTCCCATAAAATCAGGCTATCAACCCAATTGTGCTGTCTACCTGCAGCCATGGTCCTTCTTTTGCACCAAGAAGTGTTGCTGAAGCATTTTGGACACTGCAGCTAACGGCATGCTACAACATATTTCGAACATACCGCACACTTATATTGGAGGCCATGAAATATCAATTTGTAGGCAGCGTGGCTGAGAGGGTAAAAGCGTCCTTCTCACGACGACCCTGATCGTTTTAGCTTGGTTCAACCCGCACCCTGCTCACGTTGTTGCATCTTTGGATGAGACGCTTTACATTGATCATCTCTGCTTGGTGGCTTCGAACAAGCAGCAAATTCAGTGGACAAGAATTGGAAGAAATCCGCAGGAAGATTAGATCATTGGAAACTCCTAAGCAGGTGCGGATTCCCCGATCCGTGAAATAGTCACTGCAATGAAAACTGCGCGAATCTTCCAAAATTTAGCGTCTGACGCAGTTCGGTGACAGGAGAATAAATATGCACAACAACAACTAAAACAACAACAACAATGTGATTAAATTCAAACTCCACGAATTGATTAAAGTTTTGCGCGATTCAATGTTCGTAATTGACAGTCGCATGCTTAAACGTCGAGTGATAAAAAAGTCTATACACCAAAACTAAAACATAAAATGTATTTTCTCAAACGTAAAAATGCTTAGAAATATTCATAATAAATTGGTTTTGAAGCCATTAAAAAGTAAAAAAAACATTTGGCATGAAAACGTGAAGTTGTTACCTTTCATAGCAAAAAAGAGCGCAGAATATATACAGTTTTTCAATCTATATAGAAACATTTCGACTAGAACCAACAGCAATGTTAATCGTTTTTATTCAAAAGTTATAAGGTTTAGACAAAAATTAAAAAAAAACAACTAATAATAACAATAACCACCTTTAGGCTTGTCTATAAAGGTGAATTTACACAGTATCCGTTTTTCGTCCGTTGTCGTCTGTTTTTTTACGTTTTTGCTTCTCCTTGACCAAGTATGCGCTTTTTCATCCGCATTTTTATGTGTCCATATCCGCACTAACCAGACAGTCACATACTGGACAAAAGTTTTCCGAAAAAAATTTTTTGTAAAGGGGTACAGTTCTATTTCGAAATATCGCTCTTATCGTTCATACACAAAATTTTTGAACAAAATTTTTATCTATATTTAACAGTCTACTTAGTGCGGATATGGACTTATAAAATTGCGGATGAAAAAGCGCATACTTTTTCAAGAAGCAAAAACGTAAAAAAACGGACGAAAACGTACGAAAAACGGATACTGTGTAAATTCATCTTCAGGCTGGCCTGTTATGATAACACTCCAGAAGCAGCTAGTTGTCGGTCATGAGGTATTTCGAAATTCATTACCACGCATGTTTCATAATTTCTTTTCACTTTAAACAATCATCACAAGATAGCGCCCACCCACAACTAATGTATTACGACAATACTTCCGCTAGCTAAGCGCCATATATAAAAGCGTACAACCACAGAAATACATGAGAGCACAGTTGATTACGAGTGAGAGAAATCTTAAGACAGCAATGGCACACGTAATTATTAACGAACCAATGGGACAGAAGAAGCCTTCGAATGGACTATTAATGAGGAATTTCGCGGATTCTTTAGGCGTAAGCTTGGAAGAACTTGGAAAGGAATATGATGATATGATTACAAACTTTGAATTACAGGTGATTTCACTTGAATAGCAATATTATTTTTTAAGTTTAAGTTTGTTGGTACAATAGAATAACGATAGAAATAAAAAACATCGAAAAAGTAGCGATCCACCGTTCGATAGAGGTATTTTAAAACTAACAGTTCACAAAAATACTGTAGAACTGAGGTAATAACGAAAATTATTAAACAGCCTCCGCTAAAAATGCTGCGGGTCGAAATACCGAAACTGCCTTCGTTTGAAACAATTTTATCTGAAAACGTTTTGCACTTTTGTATATCAGCAAAATCAAAAAATGTCACTCTCCCAGCAACCTCTCCCCCTCCCCCCCAAAAAAACAAACGAACAAAATAAACAACGATACGATAAAGGAGAATTTCAATGAAAAACAACTTAGTGAAAAACCGCTTCACAGAATGATTTGACGTCACTATTAATGCATAAATTGCTCACGAATGCCACATAAGCACCTGGTAGCAGTGCTGATTACTTCCGCAAACAATGGAATTTCCGGCCTTTAGATTGTATTAACTATTAACTTAATATGTACCTAGACTTACACACAAGTTAAAATCGATCAATCATTCTTGCAGACTGTGTGCAACAGACATTCGTAATCGTGGCGAAAGCGTAGAAGGTCCAAAGTAACTTGAATTCGGTGTGTTAAAAAGGCAAATTTTAGCATTAACTTACATTTCGCGCTTCAACCTTTTTTAAAATTTCTGTTAGTGAAAAACTAATGGTTTCTCGCCGAAAATTAAACAAATACAGACTAATCTAGGCCTAGATTGAAATGCAAAACTAGCACGTACTGGTTCAAACCAGTCGAGGGTAAGCTCGGCCTACCTACTTTTTTTAGTAACGGTAGGCCGGTAAGATTCAGTATTTTTCCGCCTTGCCGTAACGTAAAAACGTTCAACCCGAACAGAGGCGCGTACCGTCCAAAGTTCCCATATCTTGAATTAACAACACGCCTGTTGTATCAAAATAACAACGAGGTAGGGTAGGTCGTTGGGAATGACCAATATGGTAGTATGCCAATTTTTCAGTTGAATTTAAACTTATTTCTGCTCGTTAGAAACAAAAAGATAAACGAAGAAAAGTTAAGAAAGCATTTGCTAATCCGACGAAGCAGCAAAGATGCTGGTGTGAGTTAAACCAACGATCTTGCTATCGTGATAGCAATCTAAATAACGGTCTACCTGTTATTCCATGCCACGTTATTTCTCCTGCACAACGAAAACTGATGTACACAACAATTTCTGACGGGAAATGGGGGGGAAGGGGGGGGGGGGGGGGTGGGTAGGAGTAACTTACTCCTACCCACTTAATTTTTTGGAAGGCAGCTCTGGCCCAAACTCAATGTATCTGAACTTATTGTTGAGTATTATTGCTAACTTATTGCTGAGTATATATATCTAGGAGGTAAAAACGTTTGGCGTATCGCGTAAAAGTGAAATTATTCTGAAAATATGGAACACAGTTATGACAGATTGCGCAATAATAAAGGGTTAGAATCTTGATAGTCGCAAAAGCAAACGATTTTGTAATGCATTTGCAGCGTGCCAAATTTCACAAACAGCATTTTACGTAACTACAAAAAAGTTATTCAATCTGCCAAACTTTGAAGTTTATCCGAGCTAGTAATTGGCAATGACAAAAAATTGTTTTGTACAAAGCATCAGCCTTTCTCTATATTTGGCTCGTTTTTTGAGGACTGCGGGGCCAGCAACTAAACTCAAAATTAAGCCAATTTTACAGTCTCCGACCACTTTCTTTTTTACGCGTGATTTTTTGTTCGATATGTGAGTACCGTGATGAAAAAGGTTGCTATTGCAATTGTAGTTTGTAAATCATATACACTAAAAGCAAAAGGGAGTGACTATTTCATTATAAATTTTTAAGATAAAGACAATAAAACGAAAACGAGAAAATTCATCCACACGGTTTTCATTTACTTTATTAAGGGTTAAGATTAAGGTTTGGACTAAGTTTTAAAGAGTTTGGGTTAGATTTGGGTATGAAATTATACACTATTACACAAAAATTTCTGGTGATATAGTCCCTTCCAACACAAAATCATTAAAAAAAGGGAGCATGACGAGAATTGACCAAATTAGAACATCGCTGATTGATGTTTTAATGATGTTTTTGTTTTCTCGAAGCACGATTTAGCGATAATCTTGTTCGTACGTGTCGCCTACATCGAATCAAAAGCCTTAATTATATCACTCAGAACTGAATATTTTCATGGATATTTAAGCTCAGCAAACATAACAGAAATTTATTTTCTTTTTGTAAGATCCATCGAATATTTTTCTATTTTTGAGAGTCAATTAGTGTAAGCAAAAATTTCACTGCCATAACACGTTAAAACTTATGGAGGACTAAACTCACGGAAATTTTTAATCTAGAACTAAGCGAAATCGAAGATATTTACCCGTACATTTTTGTTTATGTTTCGAGAGTGTGAGCATGATAAATTTGCTCTACTACCACGACGTTCTTCATTTAAGGGGTAACCAATTTACAAAAACTTCAAAATTTTCGAGCAATTACATTAACCACAAAACATCATAATAAAAGTTTCCGTCGGCTTTACAGGTATTTTAATTGCAATGATTAAATCAAGGATTTTTTACAATCGAATCCACCCCTAAATTAAACGAAAGTTAAAATCTTTCCCGGTCTAATTGTACAATCAGCATTACCACGGACCTCATTTTCTTTCGTCGACGGCACCCCACAATTGAAACGTTCATAGGCTTGCCTTTCATTGAATTATGTTTATTAAATACACATTAAAAATGCAGTTCTTAATGACACAAAACTAACTAGCGGCGCAGCGTTCGAAGTCTCAAAAATAAAGAGTTATAAGAAAGTTCCCACGACCAACAAGACAATGAAATTTGTTTGGGTTTAAACAAGATAGTATTATACTGTGCTATTATAGTTGTTAAGATTGAGTAATTGGGTTACAACAAACGGTATAAAATTACAATCTGTGGTTGACAACAAGGTTTTAAAAACTCTGTAATATAAAATTACATATTAATTTTAAAATTAGTCGCAGAAAAAGCTTTTTTTGGAAAGCAAGAACAATGAGTTAACGTAAAAGCAATACTTTTATGAAAAAATTGTTTTATGAAAATCAAATTAATTTATCTACAGGCTAATATTGTTGATCATCTCAAAAGTAAAATGACAGTTTAATTTGTAATCGCATCTTTATTTAGAAAGTTGCCTCACGCAGGAGGACTTTCCTACTTTCGATCTTCAAGTCAAGCTGCAACCTGCCTAAATTTCTACAACTCACGGTGGAGAGCAAAGTTGATAAAAATCACAAAATCAAAAAAATATAATTTTTTTTAATTTAAAAAATTTTTTTGAAAGCGGGGTTACGCCAAAGTCAATATTTTGCAAACTGAGTGATGGTACAAATGAACTTGAAACGTTGACTTAACGAATTTAAATTGTATTGGTTCAATCTGAAATAGCCAGCTAAAATGGTTGTCTAAAGAATGATAAATTAAGCTTAGAAAAATACCAACTGTAATGTACCAAAAAAGTTATTTTCCAACCAAAAAGTTGTTGAAATTTCGCAATATTAACATTAAAATTTCAATATGAGTGTCAACAAAGTTAATCTCATAGCTTTCTCCACTTTGCTAAAAGTCGTATTCAAATTCTGCATGACAAAATGATTCAAATACAAATTTTATTAATTTTGAGCTATCTCTACCAGTTGAAAACATCCCTGATGGAGAGCGTAAACATGAAGAGCTTTACCATTCAAGCTTATAATACTGCGTGTATAGCAGTACGTTTGAGGTATCATCTTTTGAAATTTCGTGAAAAAAACGAAAAAAACTTGGAAGTTTTCAGACAAAAACGCAGGCAATATCTAATAGCGACATGTAAAACTTTTTAGCTGAAGTTAAAAAAATGTTGACTGCTGAAACTCATGATCAACAGTAAAAACACGAGATTTGGCAGACAGCCAAGAATACTACGGATTGGGTTCAGATGGAAAAAATTATGATCGTTGTTTAACAATGCTGCAATTGCAGTTTCCATTAATTCTACAAAAATCTCACAAAAAAAAATGCAAATCTTTTTCATATAAACGGCAAATAAAAAATTCCAGTTAAGATAAAGTTAAATTAGTCATGTTGATTTGATCAAGTTCAGCCTTGGTATACTTTGATTCATCAAAGAAATTAGGGAAAATTCTATTAAACCAGAAGTAACAAGGCGATTAACGATCTTTAGTTCTTTCAACTTCAACGAACGCAAAATGTACTACGCAAAGCCATGATAATAGCTTGCTTTTGAACTTCAGCAAATTTTAATTGCAATTATCGCATAAGTTTCTTATCGCTAAGGTTAATGGCAGTAATCTTGGAACATGTAATTATTTTCTAGCAACTACATCCATTAACTTTTGGCGGTATAGGTTAAAATATCGAAAAATTGTCATTCTCTTAAAAGTTACGTGAAAAATTCGTTCGAAAAAGAAACAAGCTTTAATCATATACGGAAATTAGTGGCAGCTCTGAAGAATAAAAACCATAGACCACCAATTTTCACACAAATATTCGTGATCAAGACATTAATTATTATTATTAAAGTCAAATGAATTTATTCCAAAAACCAACATTTGAATTTCAGTAAGCTTAATACAAAAATACAACGCAATTTGCAAAAATTGCTCGACTAAATTAACAGTTTATTTTCAAATGTTCAAGTTTTTCTAAACCGCAATACGTTTTTATTTCAGAAGACACATTTGAAAAGCTATACGCCAAGTGAGGATGCTATTTTCGAAGAGAGAAAAAGATCTCGAAGCCCGACACCCAGTACTTCCAGTCAGAACTCACTGAGAAAAGAAGGAAAAAAACGAACTTTTTCAACCTCCATCCGTACTGCACGAAACACTCTGCGACGGAAATTATCGAGTAAAAGTCGCGCACCCCATCACGAATTTGAGATTTCGCCGCGGAAGGACAATAGGAGCTCAGTGTCCAGCTTCCGGGATTCAGAGACAAGCAGCATGGACCATGAGAGCGAAAATCACCGCTAAGGGACATTTATACTTTAACAATGAATCTCAGAAACGATTATTTCGTTCAATTTAGCTTCCCGAGCAATTTCAGTCGAGAGAATACTGCTTAGGAGTGTGTTACGAAATATATTTCGTAGCACAGGCGTGTAAAAGGTCCAAAAGCACAAAACGTCCCCCTAAATCTTGTTCGCAAATATCTACAATAATGTATCACTTGCTATTGAGCATGAAAATTGATTGTTTGATATTACTCATTTCCGTGGCGAAATAAGCGTCCGAGTTTCAACTAATAATAGATGGAAGAAAAAAGCTCGGCAAATATTGAACAGTTCTAGAATAGTGTATACATTGATCACATAACATATTTACTACTTATTTCTGCCATCATTTTATTATCCATTAGAGCAAAATGTTGCTTGCCTTTCTGTGTAAGTTGAAAAAAAAAAAAGAAAAATGAAAAGAATAGCTATCCACGTCTAAAAATATTTGTTTAACATAACATATACTCTTTTTTTTTTAAGAACCTGTAAATTTTGGGTTGACTGGCTGTTTTTAAATTTTCACGTTTCAATTTTATTTGTTCTTAAATTTTATTGGCGAATAAAGTGACAGATACTCATTCTTGCTTAGTTAAAACTTGCTTGAAATTACTGATCATGATTACTGAAATATGTTTAGATGAACCAACAACAGCAATATCGAAAACGTAGAAAAGCTCCGCTGTTTGCTTACAAATGCATTGTGTTGCATTTAGCCTGCGTTCTCAAGTAATTTTTTCATGCCATGGCCGGCATTGTTCTTAAATTCTGCCTTAATGAGCGTCGTGTTCTTATAAAAAAGAGTGTGCTCGTTTTTGTTGTTTTCCTATTTCTTATGGTCGTTTTGTTTACGCTTTTTCTTATTTTGAGGTTTTATCGTCTAACCAACAAGTTTTTGTAATAGTTGTAATATTTTTGTGGTTAATTTTAAGCTCGAAATAAATCTAACTTTTTCAGACTTTAATAGAATGTCTTAATTCGCAATTTTGAGGCTATATTAGGTTTAAAAATGTTAAGAATTCTTGTTTTTTCATGTTACGTACTCGACAATGTGAAATTACTGAAAAATGTGAAAACACAATTTTCGCAAGTTTCACAATAAATCTTGGTACTTTAAAAATTGACTGCACAAAGTTTTCTACAAAAGCAGCTGAAGTGCACGTCTACTTGAGTGTGATAAGTGTAATAGGACGTTTAACCGGCACAAGATAATCAATACCGGAATTTTGTCAATCCAGCAATTATTTAGGCTTAAGGCTAATAAGTTGGATTCCAAGAAAAACATGGTGGCCTTATTCTTAGGTAGAGCCTTTTTTCCCCCAGACGAAAATCGCAATTACTCTAATTAGCTGGCATTCATGCAATTCATCAGGCTACTACCGCATATTAAGTATTGACCTTATTTTACACGGGCTATTTGACCAACGCATTTAGATGCGAGAGCAAAAATGCACCCTATCTAACTCCTAAACCAAAAAGCCATGGGAACAGCAAATTTTGCATGCGGGTTGGTGTTGACTAAATTTTTAGAAAAATGGGTTTTAATTTGATGACGTCATCAATGTGAAGTCATGACCATACTTCCAAAAATAATGTCATTTTTGCGATGACGTCACAGGCGGTTCAAATTTTGCACATAGGTTTGGTTTTTGATTCTGAATTATAAACCGCCCAAGTCAAAATAGTTACGTCACAAAAACGTTTTATGACGTAATTTAAGTTAAATTTTGGCAAAAAAATGATTACATTTCGGAAAGTGACTTCGGCAAACTTTAAAACTGGGAAACCTCCTTTTACCCCACCAACTTCAAATTTTCAGGAGGTATTTGAGATGAAATTTGACTCAAAATCAAGCTGATTCGAAAAAAATTTTGGTTAAAGGCATTTATCACAAAAAAAACGAGAAAGAAGGCAAAAACAGCCGCCTCCGTGTAAAATAGGATTAGAGTATTGCAATGATTTAGCATGGATTAAATTAAGGATTTTGGGTTAAGAATTAAGGATAAAGAATTAAGCACCCAAAATAACGGATCGTGCTTCCCAGGGATAGCATATTGAAGTTGTAAGAAGAAACCAATGAGTACGCCCCTCAATAGCATCGGTTGCAGGGTAATAATGAGGACCCCACTATTTTCCAGCTTTGCTGGGGTACTATACACTATATGATCTGATATTCCCTTGATTAGTGATCTTATCCACAGAAAATAACCAGGGAGTATGTCTTTAAAGTATACCCACATTGGTACAATCTTACCGCCTTTTTCGCTAATTTTGAGTTATATACGACATTTTCACAATTTGGCATGTCGTCTCTGGCCTAGTAATTACAGTACACGTCTCTGGCCTAGTGATCCTAGTGATTACAGTCCCTCACTTGAGTTTAATTCGCGCTGCGTTTTTTTCAAGTTCAGGTAGCGATGCTAGCCAGAGAAAAAGCAAATCGAAGCGCTAAAAAAACGGTACACTTTGAAAACAAGCAACCGGGAAATTGCAACCAGTCAACGCCTTAAGTAATAGCCCAAGGAGCTCTAAAAAAATTTTACCACAGTCATATAGAGCACATACATACCTCATGCCAAGATTCCTGCAGATAATTTCCATCTGTATAGGCAATAGATATCAAGGTCTTGATCGACTCGATGTTTTTCCACTTTAATTCGCGGATACCAGCAGTGGCTTGAAGTAGGGAAAAACGAGACAAAGCTTGGATGAAAGTATCTCTCTCCAGCTAAAAAGAATTTTGAAAAAAGGCTCCAGCTTTTATAAATATAAACTACACGAAATTTATTGAAAATTTGATAAAACGTTAAAAATGTTCCGAAAAAAATCTATCAGGACTATTATTTTTGCAACAATCAAATTAAGAAATAATTTCTGTGAGTGGTTTTTATCGGCCAGCGGACGTTTTGCGCGTAGTAATTATCTTTTGTGAGCAAACTCGATAAAAAAAAAGCCAAAACAAATGCGGAAACAAATAGACTTCTGTTATCTGCTAAAAAGAACGCAATGAAATTGCATACTAGAATAACAATTTGCAAAACAATAAAAACTACTTTAGCAAATGGCGGCATTAGTGGGCGTTTGAATTTGTAATGATATATGCGTGATCTGACCATTTCATTTAATTAACGTTTTTCGTGCTTCCTAATTTGCGGGTTATATTTTTGAATTTTTGGCATAAAAAGGGAGCTACTTTTTACCGTCCTTCTTTCAAGTGGTGACCGCTTCCGCAGGCCATCCCAAGGCTATCACTGGCTTTGGTAGCCTGCAGTCCCATAAAGCTCGAAAAACGCCCATAAAAACAAACAACATTTTATTAAGCCTCCCATTGGTCTAAGCTTAGGTTGCAACACAACAATAGGGTTTTCACATTTTACCATATATGGCAGAAGATTAATCCACACTAAAGTACGTAATTATGAAATGAAACATTGACACAAAACTTAGTCATTACTGGTGATTTGATGCAGCTAAATGTTTTAACAGTCTAATACTTGATAGATATTTCAAAATCCACGTGTTTATAACGTAACGTTAGATTATGACGTATAGACACAATGATTACATATAAACACTAAACAAGGACCTCAGCTTACCAAGAAAATGTAAAAGCTTAAATTTACTCAAGACAGAATCTTAATCTATTTTGTACAATTACGTATGAGTAAAAGTATTGCTTTTGATATAACGGTATATGAAACATCGTATTCTTCCATAGGATTTCATTTAGCCTATTCATGCATTTTTTAATACACAAATTACGCCAGCAACACAAGTTTAATATTTATATATTTTTTAAAAATCTAACCCCAACTTTAAGTAATTCGATTGGCTGTTTTTTCACCAAAAAGTTTTTTCTGAAGGAATAAAATTTCCAGATCATAGAAGGAAAAAAGCCAAAAGGTCATGATACAGTGCTTTACATCCGTTTTCGTTTTTTGTTGATTTAACAAAATCTTCCCCCGCTGAGTTTCGAAAGATACAAAATGTTACCAGTAGCACGATATGTCGAATTACTCAACTACACATCGACCTTTTTTGGGTCATTTGTAATGCATCATTGTTAACGAATCAAGTATAGAAAAGCTCAAATGTCTCGATCATGTTTTGAAGCATAAGGATCGAAAGTTGAAGAAACTACGGCATCACCTCTCGATATTGAAAGAGCGAATAGGAAAAGTTCAGAAATCCGTTTCTACTGTCTAAGAAAATTGAAATTCGACGAAATTCGAAAACTTACCGCTAAACCAAAAATGCAAGATACTCGGACTGCGTACTTCAGACCGTCTAGACACAGTGTAGTTAGGTTCTTTTCGTCAAAATCTTGCAAGCCCATAGACAAGGCTACAAGTACTGACCGCCAACAAGACTGAAAAAGATTTTTTTTGAAATTTTGTCACATTTTTCAGTCACAACTGTTTTTGTTGACGTCACATCGAATTGCAAACAAGAGAATTTCAATTCAAAATTTACTTGAAACTTGCTTTTTCAAAAAGTTGTGTCAAAACATAAAAAAACTCATCCCAAATTTGAATATTTAAACTGTGTACTTACGACTAGCTTTTAGGATACACACTAACTTTATTTATAAATCATTAATAACTTGCTTAGTCAAGATTCTAAAAGTAACAAAGTTTTAAAGTAATATTATGACGTTTATCTACTGTATGCAAAGCTTGATTGATTAAGCATATTTTATTTTACGTACAGTACAAACCAGTGTTTCCACTAAGTGATTTTTTGTCAGCGAACCAGCAATTTGTCAGATCGCAAGCAAATATATTTAGCAATATTATGAATATAGCTTTAGAAAAGTCGGCAAATTTTTGGAAGTATAACTTATAGTATGCTTTGATACACCAGACTGGTACAAAGTTTAGGGCACAGACAGGCAGGCATATAAACGTTTTTTTAATAGCTTTGGGCAAAATTGGTTTAACAAAATTGGGCACCCGTGGATTAGCCAAGAAGGTAGAGGAAACATTGGCTACAAACTAAAAAAAAATGCTACAATATGGGTATGTTTAAACAAAAATAAATTTGAGATTTTTCTTCAACTTGGAAAAGGGTGTCACTGAAATTTTAAGTAAAATGTGCACAAATTTGGTTAAAAAAAGAAATAAAAAAACTATAACCATCAAATCATACAAACATTAACAGCATAGTCATTGAACTTCAATTCAGCACTACAATGCCACGATCAACGCATTGGTTTTGAAACTCACTTTAAACATTGGTCTAACGTGTTCATAATGTGTTGTGCTAATGAATTCAGCCTGGACGTGGCTAGCAGCCTCCATGAGAGCCTTCGCAGTGCTAGCCATCTCCTGCATCTCCCTCATTCGCTGCGCTCCGGACATTGATCCTGAAGGAGAAATGAAATCGGTTAATCAGCAATTTTTGGGCAATAAGTCAAACCTGCAGACAGGTGGCCGATAGAGCAAAGGCGTCGTTTTTACTGCCCCTGATCGTCTTTGCTTGGTGGCTTCAAACAAGCAGCAAATTCAGTGGACGAGAATTCGAAGAAATCCACAGAAACATCGGGTCAATGGAAAGAAACTGCTATAAGCAGGTGCGGATTCCTCCAAACACAAAATAGTCACTGCAATGAAAAGTGTACTGATCGTCCGAAAGTTAGCGTCTGACGCTGTACGATGACAGGAGGATAAATAAATATGCACAACTATCGACAATTTCATTAGTTTGTAAATTGATGCGTTTGTCATTTGTTTTTTACTCGAAGCTTTAGTTTCGCTTTGGGCCAAGCAGGTACCACTGTAAATTTTTCCAGTTTCATTGAAAAAATAAAACAAACACATACATCAGCGAAAAATAAAAAACGGCTCATTGAACAGTTGCTTCATGAAATCAAACCCTTTGGTTGTAAAACCAAGCCAAGCTATTACTGCATCTCCATATTACTTGTATTATGTCACGTTAGAACTAGTACGTACAATCCACGCCGCACTTACGTGAACTCGTTTAAATAAAGAAGTCTATTTTAAACTCTAATGTACTGGGATTGGTAAATAAACAAGCAAGCAAAACAATTTCAAAAGCTGCCATCTAAAGAATTTATTTGCTCTTAACTCAACGTCATACTGTATAAAAATGCTTAAGCTGCAACAGTCGGCATAACCAAAACTACGATGCAAAGAGAAGTTAGTTGGTTTTGTTGATGAGGCAATTTTTAAGCAGGCCGAAATGATACTTCTCATTGTTTAATGCAAATGCTGACTTAGGCTTATTTAATTGCGAGCAATAAATTATTATAGAGAATCTACGTGTACTGTACATGTACGTGTGTCACATTGGGCAGGTGTATTATGGGAGCTAAAGAACAAAATAGTAGAAGAGCATTGCGACTTTGGCAACGACAGTATGTATGTGAAGATTTTACCATTCGTTAAGGTTTGAGTGATTGGTATCTAGCATGTTGGTGTATTACTATTACAAGTATGTAGCAATGTAACGCTGTTTCCATGAAACTAATCTTAATCTACAGGTATTGCCCCGTTTCTCTGGCTATTAGTCTTATACCTTTAACGCTCGCGCTTCGAACGTTAGCTCCACGAGTCGACTTTAGCGCGATTTCCTTCCGTTTGATTTGATCAAAGATATCTTCAAGATATTCACTGGGCAAGTCTTTGCTGTCATTAATTCCACGATTCATGCGGATGTAATCTACCTTGCTCATTTTGCGTTTCACCTAAACAGATGCAAATTGATCAATACCGTAAGGGATAGAGCGTTATTTAATAAAACAAAAGACTCGGGTTTCATTCCAAGGCACGACAAGTGATTGGTATTCCGAGTCATGACATTTTAAAATTAGTATTTCCAGCTTTCTGCTTAACGATAAAAATATTGCAAAGACAATAATGTGTCATTCGCTGCTTTGTGGCTGAGACAAAAACATGATAAAATTAACCAGGATTGAATAAATATGCAAAATCGACGAAGCGGAGAGGAAAAAAACGTAGAAGAAACTATTTCACCGAAAATTTCTATCGACTTTTTTATCAATTCTGACTCAAATCTAACCCTAACTCAAAATGCTTACTCTAAAACTAACCCCAATTCAAACCCTAACTCAAACCCTAAAAAAAGCGATTGGAAAATGCACGGATGAATATTTCTCATTTTCGTTTTCCTCTCTAAGTTAAAATTTTCCGGTGAATTAGTCACTCTTTAACAGCAATGATTCACAAAGACTATGATTGTATGACCTGGGTTCAACTCCGCACCGTGATCACTTTGTTGCGTTCTTGAATGCTTTAAGGACTCCGCCTAGCGGCTTAACAAGAACAAAATATATTTCTGAAAAATCTCAAAATAATTAAGAGAAATTCTTGAAACATAGTTGACAGGTGCTGCTATATTCAAAAGGATATCAATGCCATGCTTTCTCAGCAATTTAGAATAAACTGGGCAAATAATTCGATCAATTTTCAGAATAGACTCGGAAAATATCTATTTTACAATTTGTTTGAAGGTGCAATTTTTTTTCATATTTGAATGCGAAAATTCGAACTGATAAGCAACATACAATAAATACTAGAAAATTAGCTGCTCTTATATGCTTACGTAAAACCATACCAGAGGCAAATCGAGTTCGTAACGTTAAATGCGAAGCTAACAAGCAATTGCTAATGACTTTGGCTTCGCCAATTCATAAAATCCATGTTTGAATTCCACAGTTAGTGAGAAAAAATGACAGAAATGTCAAAATCTTTAAAAATATCAAGAAATTCAGAAGCCAAACCAATGCGTCTGCGCTCTGCAGTATGCACAATATTCTTCTATTTTCTGCTGGTAACAAAAGACAACTAGTGATATGTAATTTTAGGAAAATTAAAACTCTGGGTTCTAAGATCCCCATGGTGTTTCTGTGCGCTCCAACAGATAGCACTAGCAGTCAAAACCAAAAGATGGTCAGTTTTTGATTAATAAAACTTAGGTAATGAAATTACGAAACGCCTTTCGACTAAATACGGAAGGACAGCAAAAGCCGATCTGAATGAAAAGAATTCTTGAAATATAAAAATTTTTGCCTTGGTTTACTTGCGATTTTGAAAGAATAAACTCGATAAGACGATGTGGAGCAGCAATAAAATATTGTCTTTATTAACTTCGCTTGACATAGACTAATTGCTAAACTGTTATTTAGTTGAATCAATTCCTCAGTAAGTTGGGTGCTTGCCACAAAAATTTATCGCAACGCCTCAGGAAAATAGACTAGCCAAAAAATCACCAAAGCCTCACATTTACGACTATCTGCCCATTTAGGTGTTTGAGCGCTAGGCTACTACCAAAAGTAATCCAACATATGAAAACAAAAACTACCATACTTTCGTTCCAAAGTATTTTACTTACTTGGGTACTATGAAGATCGGTGGTCAACATAATAATGCTGTAAGCTAGCACATAGGCTGCGTCAGCTGAGGCGAATACAGTTCCGCTAAACAATAAAATCACATCAGATTAACGCAAAAAGATCTGATTTACTACAGACAGTTAAATCGTCTTCGAAGTTAACCCAAAACAGCGCCGTCACGAAAAAAAATACTGATTTTAAAAAATCAAACAATCGCATAAACCAATGCTCTTCACCATAGTAATATTTTGCATTTGGAATGCTTTGTTTCATCAAAAATTTCAATCTACTTTTTTATTAATTCTGACACAAATCTAATCCACCCTCAAATTCTCACTTTAAAACCTACCCAAACCATAATTCAAACCAAAATCTTGACCCTTAAAAAAGCAACTAAAAAACGTGCGAATAAATATTCTCAGTTTCGTTTTATTCTCTTCAACGTAATATTTTCCGGTGAAGTAGTCACTTCCTTTATATTTTTCATATTGTTACAACTGATTGGTTTGATGTTCCTGTGTGTCGCTGTCTTTCGAACGCTCTACATTGCCCCCTACCGACTACTTCGCTAAACAAAAATAAAGCGTTACAAAACAGTCCAATTCGACAAAATTTACCAAAATAGCTAATCTAATTCTAATGCAAAGCTTCAGTTATTTAAATAATTACGTAATTTTAATGATGGACCAAAAATCGAATTGTTACCAAGTTGAAATTCCTAAAAGCTACCCAAACTCAACAAGATTTGACAAGAAAACCATCCCAGGACTGAGAGAACGCTTCAACCTAAGCTTATTTTGCCTTAGTTAATAACGTGTCTGATTTATGCAACTGTGGTTGAGGGCAAACGAATAAGCAGTAGATTGCATCATCGTCTGCCTCTGATTCCGGCCCCAAACGGCAGGTTAACACCCCACGGTGGCCGAATCAAGCTGCAATCAGCCAACACACATGACGGAGGCTTCACACTGATCCTTTAATTGCTGAACGTCCAGCAGAGAAGCTGTGAATACCAATTTTTACAGTATTTGGCTTGAATCGACCCGCAATCGAATCAAGGCCGATTTCATCTGTGAACATTTGTACGTCTTTAGGAATATAAACGAGAAAACAAGCGATTATTGCAATTTATAATAGGTAGTAGCAAAGCAAGGCAAACATAAGTTTTTAGCAACGCAGTAACTTACTGAGGATTACAGTCGCAATATCTGCTGGCGAATTTCTCCATCAGTCGATCAATTTTTTGCGCCTCTCCTGGAAGTCGGAAACTTTCGAGAAATAATCGCAAGGCAGATACGAAGTCAAGCCCGGTGAAATCAAACAAATCGACAAAAGCATACATGACTTCCTTGTTGATTCTAACACAAACAATTGAATTTTTCAAGAGGATGCGTTCGTTTCTGGAGCGGGAGGTTGAAGGTTCAGACCTAGGGCCCGTCAAATCGGATCGTGGTACCAACGGATCACCACCTCAGCAACATTTCCTCGAAAGGAGCTGTGTAGCTTGCATGCGCTATGATGCGGAGATGGGCCCCGCCAACTCGTTACACGCTTCAGCGTAATACAGCGAGTATAATGAGAATTAGATTTTGAAATGGAACTCGTAATATGGAGTATTAGCCAAACTTTCTCGGTCAAATGAGAGTGAAGTACGTAGTAATTTTCGAGTCAACTGCCGTCCCTCTACGAATCATTTCCATGGGTAGGTTCCAAGTTCACATTGCAGCTTTTTATTGCTGTCAGTAGTGTCGAGCAAAAATAGAATATCAATTTGAAAGTTTTATGCTTCACCAAACTGGGAATCGAACCAAAGTCTACCAAATCAATAACAGACGCTCTATCTTCTTAGCATACACATAATCAAATATGACTTCTACAGCTCATGCACCACGCCAAACTATCGAAAGGTTAAGGTCTAGTCTACACTGTGCATAAAATCATGAGCGAATGAAATTTCTGTTTAAAATAAACTAAAAATACGCTCGTGCACTGACGATTTTACGCTCAGTTGAAAAATTCTCGGGTTATATCATATCTTCTAAATGAAAGATTTCGTAGAAAAGCTACTTTTCATTTTCGCCGAGGTAATCTCCGACTTCGGAAGGGCTGACTCGAGCTTCATGGAGAAGAAATTCCGCTACATCAATAGCCGCGTGGCCTATCATCCCACGTGATTGAAGAAAAGCAATTCCTTTAATCGGCTTCCGGTTGAATCTAAAAAAAATGCAAAAAATTAGGTTGAAGTTGGCAAATTTTTCAAACGGTTTTTTGCTGACTTAAATGTGTGGAAATATTTGCGAGTGCCGTTTCAAAACGTGCACTTGCTTTTTTTTTCTTTTTGCATTTTTACAATCATGTAAAAAGATGAGAAACAATAGTGGTAGAATTTAGTCTGTTATTTCGCTATTTTTCATAGCATATTTGAAAAAATGAACGAAACACAACATTGAGCGCGAAGCAAAATAACAAGTTTTTTGATAACTGCCAACTAAATTACCTCTTAAGGATATTTATTTGCCCTTATCATTTGTATTTAGTGTCGGATTAAAACTTTTTATTATCAACGATGGTATGCAACAATAAGGATTAAAATACTTTAAAAGAAACAGAAAAAGACAAAAAACGTTGAAAGAAAAGGAAATCAATCCAGTTTTTAGTTTAGTTGGTTAAAACTGCGAGATTTTCACTGGGATTGAGATCATGATGCAACTGGATGTCACACCATAGGATCTCAGAACTGGGCAGGAGAACCCCGGAGAGACGAGCCCATTTTCCCACCACTCAAAAGTGTGCACCCCATCACCAAAAAGGCATTCGGTCGCATCATACGACTTCACTATAACCCGAAAGCGGGAAAATTGGTCATTGTTGGAGAATACAACAGAAAATTTTAAGTCGGTAGCCTGGCCGAGAGGATGGAGGCATCGTTTTTGTGAAGACCCTAATCGCATGATTTGGGTTCAACCCGCAGCCTGGCCATGTGATCGTGTCCTTGGATAAGATGATTTATGATGATTATCTCTGCTTAGTGGCTTCGAACAAGCAGCAAATTCACTGGACAAGGATTCGAAGAAATATCCAGGAACATTGGAAACTTCTAAGCAAGTGCAGGTTTCTCAAAGCACAAAGTAGTTGTTGCAATGAAAAGTGTGTGGATCATCCAATAGTTAGTGTCTGACGCTGTCCGGTGACAGGAGGATAAAATATGCACTACAGTAACAATAAGCTTGAATCTTACAATTCAATTCCTTGTTCTAGAATATCTTTTTGTTGTTTGACAACTTCCAGAGCCTCCGGATTATCCGCTGCGAGCTGATCAGACGAGTCAGAATGGATCGACAAATGGCTCCCTGGATTTGACAGGGAGGAAGTCATGGAGGCGTTCCCAGGAAAACCAGACTCCGTTAAATGTTCTTTACCTAGAAAAAATGAATGCTAATAATATTTGCGGTCAAGCTTAGGTCAGCAGACTTCAAAACAAAAACAGTAGCTTTAATTTACTCTGTCCAGCATTCTTTTTTATGTTTACGCTCACATGCGAAACTATTCTTCTGTAAATTTTGCAAAGCTAGACATACTATTACATTTTCTTAACATAATTAGGAAAATAGGTTTGGAAAAAACGATTTAAATGCTCTCTATTCTGTTTTTTTTCACCAATAAATGTCTGCGTAAAAAAAAGACCGAAATAGCAAATACGATCAATACATGAAGAAATAATGTAGTTGAGGTCAAATTGAACAACAAACAAAATTGGCAAAGCACGAGTATAGGAATTCAACCGAGTAATTACTTTAAATTTTTCTTCTGAACAAATGCAATAAAAAAGAACCCCAAAATTATTGTCTAATTTTTTTAAACTGAGGAGTCAAGCTGGTCTTTAAACACTTTCTAAACAAAATAAATTTCAAATTTCAAGCGTTTACCGAGATTAGACAATTGTGAAGGGTTTACATATAACTCCTTGCTCCAGATCTTCATACATTTAACAATACCAACAATGCATTCAAGACTTTTCTTTCGCAACATCTGATCCTAAAACATAAACATGAAATTTATTCGTGTTTTTCGGCAAAATCTTCATCATATTTGCTGTATTAACCCTAAAACATGTAAAAAATCAGTAAGAAAATGTCGCTGCGGTAGCGAGCTGTTGCCAGCACTGTGCCACAAACCCCATCCAATTGGCTATCCACACAGTGCTTCCACAACTGCGACATATAAGAATACTAAAACAGTTCTTGCTAAGTATTCGTCGAAAAACAGTTTATTTTGAGGTACTCGAACAAAAAACCTATTATGTATAACGTTTTTAGTAGAATGATTTACTCGATAGAGTCTACCAAGACACCTGCCCAATTGAATGTCGATTTCCACGGGTTGAAGCAACAGGAACAAGTTCAAACAAACGAGGTAAAGTTAACAAAACTGACCTCAACTTTGCAAAAAGCCTTTATTAGAAAAATATTTCAGAATTTCATTAATTTCTATCTATAGCCACCATAGAAAATCAGCAAAAAAGTTTTACAAACAACTTTTAGTTTTACAAACACGTTCACGAATCACTACTATGCAAGCTTAAAACTTAAGAAATAACAAACAATAACGCAAAAGGACCACACCTGTGTTTGAGTAAACCCAACATTGCTATTTGAGGTTTGGGCTATTTTGCCTAGTAATGTAACCAACCCATAAAAGATGTTGGCTGCATTAATGTCGCAATCGTAATTGACGTAGATGTCCACTAGTAACTGTGCATCGGAGCATATCTTAAGAGCAATGTCCAATACCATCCATTTATGCTGGTAGGAAGCAGACGGAGACTCGAGTATATTCAGAAAAATTTCCTTGAAAAAGACCTGTAACGTATTATATAATCAGTCACAGAGTACATTGACCACCAACTAATCCTAACATTAATGTTGACGGTTTGTTGACTTGCTTTGTTACCTATAGCAGCCCAGTTGATGGGCAGTTATAATCAATAGGAAGTTGACCTATATTGAAATTTAGGGTTGAGCACTACCCCACCACTTTAAGGAAATTGAGCTCGGGAAAACCACGCAAAGAAATAACAGCCAGTTTTCCAAGCCTATGTCAAATGTTGAAAACATAGCAAAATGCTTGAAGTTTAAACGCAGTGGACTACAAAATAGGGTCTTCAAATTCTTGACACCTATCTTTCATCAAAAATCTAACCACTTAGAGCAATTAACGCTGAAAGCAATCAAAAACCCAAACAAAAAATCGCGAGATGAGCGGAAGCTTGAAACAGTAAAAAACGCAGAAAATTTCTTTAAAAAACTTGGAATGAAAGATTCCAGAGACATGTAAGCCGGTAATTTGAAACAAAAAGGATTGCATTTTCCCCCATTGACCATAGCCACCTCTATCAGCAGTTGCCTACCAGTAACTAAAAAGCAGGAATTGTAACAGTAATTAATTTAATACTCCTAGCTTCATGTTTGATGTTCAGCAGTTAAAGGGACAGTGTGAAGCCTCCTCGGTGTTTAGTAGACAGGTAACAGCTTGACGCAAACACTGAAAGGTACCTTTCAAAGGTCGCACACAATTTTCAAAACTAAATTCCATGACCTTTCAATAACTTTTTGTGTGATTTGTCCTTGACATTTTTTACACTTTTTCATGCACGTTTAAAAATGATGCTTACACCTGCGAACTCGTTACAGTTTTGTTGAGACTTTGCAACACGCACCTCCATAGAATAATTTTATTTTACTCGCTCATTTCGTAGATGAGCATCGAAATTAAATTTCTTCAGGTCAAACATGGCTGGACTAAGAAAGCTGAATTTCGGACATATCGTGGAAAAAAAGCACTATATATGCCAATTTAAGAAATCCTAGGTCACGCTATCGTGATTCAGGAAACAAAAAACCCAGTGAAAACGATCATTTCTGTACCAAAAATTTATAGATTCGCTTATAAATAAAAAAAAAATGCTGGACAAGGAAAGTTGAAATTTGAAACAACGCGAGTACAAAAAGACTTTGAGCACAATAACTTTGGGGGCGCCAGGTCATCATTTTAGAGGTCAAAAACCGGTAGAAAGTGGCCAAAGTATAACCGGTATATATTGGTAACATTTTGGTAATGAAACAAAACTACCTTGCGGTTTTTGAACACACTATTGGCCATTGTTTTCATGGCTATGTTTATTTACTACGATACGGACACTTATTCTTTCCGTTTTTCTCAATTTTGTTTTTCCCAGGTAGTAACTGTTAAACCGCTAAACGCAGTGAGTTCAAACTTACGCTGATTATAGATATCAGGAATGTCTAGTACCGATCCGAAATCGGGGGTGCCACGGTAGGGAGTTAAGTTCTGAACTGGTAAAGCAAGATGAGGGAATTTGTCGCTAAGCAAGCACCAAAATGTAAAACTATTAAAAATTACAGGTGCCACGTTGGGAGTCCCCCGAATTGTAATTACAATTTAATCACCAAGTTGCATTGGCCAGGAGACAACAAAGGGACGTTTCGGTCTTCGAGTCAAGCTGCCACCAGCCCACCTGTCTACCACACACGGCGGAGGCTTCACACTGTACCTTTAATTGCTGAACGTCAAGCAGGGAAGCTGTGAATACCAATTTTGTAGTCTTTAATTTGACCCAACCGGGAATCGAAACAGAGTCTACCGCTTCAGTAGCAGACGCTTTATCCACTCGACCACTGATCGGTTGTGTACTGAGTCCTTCGACCTCCAAAATTCATAATTTTGAACTATCTCAAGCAAGACAACTTAAATTTTCACATAAAATAACTACTGGGACGTTCATATGACTTTCCCCTGAATTTAAAGTCTTTAACCGCTCGAAACAGTTCAATTAAATTTTGGGGGTAAGCTAATACACAAGAGACGATGCATGATTGATTGTGTAGTTGAAACAAATTAATTTAAAAAACTTTGTTTATGTTCTAGCCCCCCAAAATTTTTAATGATTTTTCAATTTTTCCATGACTTTCAAATTTTTATCAATTTTTCATGACTTTCCAGGAAAATCTAATGTTTCGAGATTTTCAATAATTTTCTATGACCGTGGGAATCCTGCTTTGCTCTTTCTTGGCTGAGACAACTTGGTAAATAAGATGGAACTATGATTTCATGCACAACCATACCTGCATCTGCAACTTCAAATGAGTTTTAAAGTTTTCTAGAAGTTTCAAAAATATTTCCAGCGACAAACGAAACACATCGGGTGATGATGAAACGCCGTTTTTGCTCAACGCAACGCACAAATACTGCAAACAACAACAAAAATTGCTAAATACTGCAAACAACAACAAAAATTGCTAAAAAATACAAAAATAGGTTCTTTACGTTATATGTGTAGGTTCTTTGCAATAGGTTCTTTACATTACCTTCCAATTAATTTTTCCTACTAACTATAAACAAATTTCACTTGGCATTTGTTATTCTCCATTGAATACATACACCACTTACACGCTGAAATCCCAAAGACAGTTTCACCCCCGTTCGAATCACGAAGGACAGATAGATAGCTCATTCGAGAATTTGTTGCTCTACTATTTTTCAGCACAAAATACAGTTTCCCGTAGTTACTGCGAGCTTCAAACGAAGTTTGACCAAATTATTGTCGTAGAGCATATCTAATTACTTCTCTTTCTGTCACCGGACAGCGTCAGACGCTAAATATTGGATGATCAGCACACTGTACTTTTCATTGCGATGCTACAGTGCTTTGTGTTTGGAAGAATCCGCACCTAATTACTAGTTTCCAGTAATCCAATGTTCCAGTGGATTCCTTCGCATTCTTGTCCACTAAATTTGCTGCTTGTTTGAAGCCACCAAACAGAGATAATCATCGCAAAGCGTCTTATCCAAGGACGAAACAACATGACTAGGGTGTGGTTTCAACCAAGATCATGATATCAGGGCCGTTGTAAAAACGACACCTTTACCCTCTCGGTCACGCTGCCGACTAATTAGGATCATTCTTGCGTTAAAACACGCACCAAACCCGACAATGAAACACTGGCCAAATCAATACCTGCTTAATTGCATTAATGAACATATCGTTAGTTTTGAAGACCGGGCCAGCAGATTCTAGGATGGAAAGCAGCAAAGTTAGAGAGAGAACTTTGGAGCGAAGCTCGTGAGACCTGAAACAATAAGTACCGGTTACTATCTTTCAACTAAATATGCCTCGTAGTCAATAACCGATCAGTGGTCGAATGGATCGAGCGTCTGCTACTGAAACGGTAGATACGGCTTCGATTCCCTAGTCGAGTTCAAAAAATGTCCCCGTGCTTCACCGGGGCAGAATAGTGAAGCCGCCCACCCAGCGAACCGTAAGAGGCGGTTATTGGGTACTCGGCATGGTCAACTATCGGTGCTGAGCTGCTTGACTTTTGGGTTTTGCAGAATTGGCCTCCCGCTAGCGGCGCCTTCTGGGAACCATGCCTATTGGGATTTCTTTCTTTTTGTATTTCTTGTGCTAGAAGACTTTCTCAATTGGCTAGAGTAACTTGATGCGAGTCGACTCTTACTATTGCTATTAGTAGTAATGAGAAGCTTTTTTTCGATATTGTTTCAACCCCTTTTGTGCATCTGGCTGCACTCTTTTAAAACCCACCAACGGTGATTGCTCTCGAGTAGTGGGAGTGCCCAGCTTTGTGCAGGGATCGAAATGGCCACCAACCTCCGGGATTATCCTATGCCAGTAGCACTTCTGTGCTAAGGGTGATTCTCTTGTGTCCTCTTTGGCATAGGAGGCTGCCATCCCTCGGAAGCCGCCCGGTAGAACAACAGCAATAACAACAACAAATTCAAAAAATGACTCATTTGAGTGGCGTGCGGATCAAACCGGTACAACAACGCGTACCACAAACGGGGGCGGAGCTCCCATTGCCGAGTTGTAAGTCGGGTCGGGCTTTTCGGACAGAGCCGCAACGAGATTTCTGTGATTTTTTGAAAAAAAATAGTCTTTTAACGTCATTCACTCGTTTTCGAGCCATTTGAAAGAAATTGCAAAAATCGAAAGTTTTTTTTGCAAAAATTTAAATTGCCCAGTCCCCTTCAGCCCCGTACTTACAGCGAAGTCCCAACCACCTTTAAGACGCTTGTACTTTAGGTTAAAATTTTCTAGGTGACTTGACTATGGGGGGCTGAAGCCTTTTAAGCTCCTTCCTCCTGATTGCGCCACTGAGTCAACCAAATGATCAGAAAAAAAAATGTTATTCACAGCTTCCCGACATCAGCAATGAAAAGGGACAGCGTGAACCTTCTGTGGTAGACAGAGGGGGGCAGGGAGCGGCTTGACTTGAAGACCGAAAGGTCTCTTCGCTATTTCCTGGCCAAGGAAACTTCGTGAATAAAGATGAAATTACAATATTTGCGAAACGCAAGCATCCCTTTACTACCGTAGTAACGCATACCAGAACTCTAAGACAAGCAACCGTCTCAAAAAAAAATAGTTTTAAAACTAGCCCAATCTTCCAGTTCATACTTTGGTGGTATCTACTCCGTTGAGGCTTAGCAGGAAGCCATTGGAGACTCGTCCATAGTCAAGCAAAAAGATATTCTGTAAGCTTTCAAGTCTACTTGTCGGCCGGTAATCGACTAAAATTTTTCGTTTTCAGCAGCATCATCGCAATTACGAAGATGTTGGTTTTAGTCAAGTAATATAATAATAACTCACTTTGGGTCAGGTGGCCCTTCCGAGATCAACTTCATGCTCAACTTGCAGAAACTCCTACATACAAAAATAAATCAATAAACGTAAAAAAAACACACCAGTTACGGCGTGCAACAAAACTGTCACGTCTGGTCTACATTTGGCCTGAAATCACAGGTTTTGTTTGTTTCACTTTCTTCAATCTTGGTTATGTGCATTGGTAAGAGAGCCATCTAAGTCGGGCCCGGGTCTTTCGGGTCGGGGTTAAGATCGACAAAATGTGGGGGTTAATTCGAGCGTGATACCCGCCTTGTGTTACAGGTAGCTAGAATATAAAAAATAATCAAAATAACTTTGCCACACTGAATCAAGACTTTATTTACGCAATAATACCATTGTTAATACACAATTATCACTATTGCGTCACAATTCATTAATGGTAGCAGCAATTAACGTAATAGTATTCTAGACTTAATTTAACTTTCAGGCTCATTGGACCTGGTTTTGGATGGTATGGGCTTCAAATCATTTTTCGGGTTTGGGCCAATTTACTACTCTGAAGGGAGTAGTAGGTATGAGTTACTGGACAAAGGTTTACTAGTCAGGAAATCGGCCCCGGAACTGTTTAAAATAAGGAAAAAAGGTCCAAAAACTTTTGATTCTCGACCGGACCCCGGCTAACGTTTGCTCAGGCGATAACACCAGTCCAAAATAAACTCAAATTATGATCAGCATGTCCCACGATTTTAAGGCTGATAAATTTCTTGCCAAACAATGCTTAATATTTAACCGATCAGTGGTCAAGTGGATAGAGCGTCTGCTTCGAAACGGTCTGGGCAGCTTGAATCGAAGACATAAAGGTCCCTTTGCTGCCCACTGGCCAAGGCAACTAACTTGGTATATAAAGACGTAATTATAATATAGCAGGTGACAAAATCCCTCCAATAACTCGAGCAAAACTCTGCGCAGGGCTCTAAGAAGATACTCATTACGGCTTGCACTTCTCTCAGAAACAAAAATGTGGTGCCCGAGGCGACAAAGAGCTGTTATGTCATTTAAACTTTATCTTTTCAGACCAAAAACCAGGAGCTCAAGGCAGAGAAAACCTTTTCTGGTCTTTATCTCTTCAAAACCCGAAAAACGAGCAAAAACAAATTGAAGTATTTCCCCAAAAATTTGAAAACAGAGATGATTTGCCTGAGAATTATTCTCCGACATACAACAATATTCGGAACTTTTACATGTTAGACGTTAGAACAATTGATTCTTCCTATGGTTGCGAACTTAAAGCATCCCCTCAGACGGTCGCTATTAATGCGAACGTATGCCAATGCTAAGTTTTGAAAACTCTGCATTACCTAAATATTAGAAAAGCGTCCCTTTGCAAAATATGCGAGAATTTGATGTTTTTGCGCAGTAACTCGTCACCCATTTTGACAATATCAGAAACAGAGCTGACAGATGTGGTCCGTGAAGAATCGCTAACTTCTATAAAACAGAAAAAACAAGCAATTTAGATTTACATTAATATGATTTATATGCTTAGAAAGACGAATTAAGGTGAATTTACACAGTATCCGCTTTTCGTCCGTTTTTGCTTCTCCGTCAAAAAGTATGCGCTTTTTCATCCACATTTTTAGAAGTGCATATCCGCACTAAGTAGACTGTTATATATACATAAAAATTTTGTGTATGAACGATATCTCAAAATAGAGCTGTACCCCTTTACAAAACATTTTTTTCGGAAAACTTTTGTCCAGTATGTGACAGTCTGGTTTGTGCGGATATGGACTGATAAAAATGCGGATGAAAAAGCGCATACTTTTTCGCGGAGAAGCAAAAATGTAAAAAAACGGACGAAAAACGGATACTGTGTAAATCCGCTTTCAAAGAATATTACAAAATTTTATGAAGAAAATTTTAATTATTGTGTAAATCAAGAGTAAATTCTTTAAGCTTGCTAATTCACTAAATTCAGTTTAATTCATTCCAAGTCCAACGTTTTGAAGATAGAAAATCGGTGATCCGCGGATTAAAAGTTAATCTAAGCTGGCGCATACGACCCTGAGAAACCTAAACTTACCCTCCATCAAAATCACTTAGGAATGCGAGGAAATTTGCAACATAATGTTGGGTAGGAAATACAGGGTGTTCCAAAATGGTTGACCCCATTCTAAATACCCATATCTCGGAAACTACTTCATGGATCACAATGAAACTAAACACATTTTATGTTGAAGGTCATAAGTTTTATTGGTTAAATTTACAAAGAAAAGTACAAATATTTGTTGGTCTATGACAGCTTTTTATAAATGTTCAATACGAGCGCCGTCTGTGACTCTGCACAAGTAGAGTTGATTCCATTCCACCACGATTACCCGATCTTTCTCTGTGTGATTTTTTCCTCTGGGGTTATGTGAAAGGACTAGTCTTCGTACCTTCTCTTCCAGCAAACATTGAAGAAATGAAACAAAGAATTACAGCTGCACTGTAAACTGTTACCGAAGACATGCTACAGCGAGTTCGGCACGAGCTCGAATACCGACTCTACGTGGGCAGAGTCACACGCGGCGCTCGTATTGAACATTTGTGAAAATCTGTCATAGAACCAACAAATATTTGTACTTTTCTTTGTAAATTTAACCAATAAAACTTATGACCTTTAACATAAAATGTATTTAGTTTCATTATGATACATGAAGTAGTTTCCTAGATATGGGTATTTAGAATGGGGTCAACCATTTTGGAACACCCTGTATATTGTTGTATGCCGTGCTTAAAATTACTGTAGCTTACCTAGCCCAACTAAACTGGTTTCGGTAATGAAAAAATTATATAAACAAAGATGTAGAAAATAAGCAATTAAATTATCTGCTGGTCCTAATCGGCTTTTTCAACAGTTCAAAACAAGAAACATATTGTTTCACAATGTGATAAACATCATATGGCTTATGGATATTGAGTGTGTTGGTATGATTCTTACCTCCGCATAATTTTTTTGGGTCGAAATCTTCTTTCCGGTCAACTGCAGTTGTAACTTGGTCTAAAATCTCCGACATAATGTCCCTTGCAATCTTTGCTAACTCATCCTGAAATTTTCCCGCTGCTACTGCAGAAAAACACAAATCATCCAATGAACTATTGCAACAATAACTGGTTAAAGGTTCTTTTAGTTTTTTGCTAAATTTGTAAGTACCATATCAATTATCGAACAGCTCTAATACACCATACCACAAAAAATGATATACTCAAAAACATTATGGTTAAAAATTAGTTATTTATTCTCATCTTGGGACACAAGCTTCAGAAAATGTGTACATAAATTGATTGACTACGTGGGGGTAAAGAAAAAGCATACTGAGGACGATCGTGGACGCTGAGCAGTGACCTCTTACAGCTTAAAAAAATCTACGAGGTTTAAGCAGCCACCCAGTGTTAGTTTTTCTCCGTTGGCCAGATGATTACAGAATATCTTAAAAACAACACCAATTTCGAAGTTGAGAACCACCTGTGCTTTTTCAGTTTTGTCATGCTAAGTGTGTAGTTGTGAACAGAAAACTAGGTTTAAAAAAAGCTGGCAAGAATTTTATTGCAATCGCGGCAAATTAGTAACCTTACCCTATAGTTTTTTGTAACAGCATTGAAATTAAGAAATTTCGGTAGTTAGGAAAATGCAACAATATTACTCTGAACCATTTTCACATTGGCAACACCAATAACAATTTAAGAAATTAATCTATCTTGAAACAGAGTTATACGGAGCTCACATTTCATGAGTGTTTAAGTCGTTTCAAGTTTTTTGAAGAGAAACAAACCAAGAAAAAATAAAAGCTAATCGTCTATTTAAAAACATAATCAAGCTCATTTTAAAAAAACGAAAAAAATCTTACCAACTTTACCCCATTGTGATTCTTTCAATTTATCAGGTCAACAAAGTCTAGGCGGCAAAAATTCAAGTTTTCCACTTAAAAGCCAAAATTCGGCCATCTTGTTTCAAGAGCATTACGCAACAAATCCGTTTGACAAATTTTTGAGTTTCGTTAACGTATTTAAATTTACCCTATGAGTGACTGGTTAAACACATACTATGTAGTCGAGTACGTTTTTTCATACAAACACGCCTTCGGTACTGCATGTCAAATAGGAAAAACCCAAGGCACTGTCTTAAAAAGCCTATTCCACATGGTCCCGCTAGCTTTTTAGCCTGCTGCAGTCTTTAAAAGTAAAATGAACACTATTGGAAAAGTTTTGATGAATTTCGATTCACTTCTGAGAGTGGCAGTGACGTTTCTCAAGTTTGATGACGTCATTGTAAGGGAAAAGACTTGCGAATAAATATTTCACGATTTCTTCGCCATGGGAAGTGAACCAAAATTGGCGCAAAATATTAAAAAAAATTGTCTAATTTGTTTTGCAATCATGTTCAAAATGAAAACGTCCTGAACACCTTTCCATGAAAACCTTTTCAAATAACGAACTTTAAGAAATTTAGAATGATGTAATCCGTAAATTACAGAGGAAAATAACGGAAATTAATAGAAAAATTTTAGTACTTACTGTCGGTCTCAGAATTGTTGTCGGCTACGCCATTGACGATAACTTCATTATCACTTTCTAAAATAAACAAAATAGGTCAATATTGAACGAACAAACCGGTCAAAACTAATGCAAATATAGCATTAAAATCTACTTTAACCTGGAAGCAAGTTAAAAGTCACATGACTCAGCGCATAGCGGGACATTTCGTTGCGCCAATACATCACGTTCTCATTTACGAAGATCAAGCAATTCCAAATAATGCAAGTTGGACAAATAAAAGCAGTAAAACTTTTTACCACTCTTTCGAGCAAAAATCCTTGAAAACCTTAACAATTTAAAGATCAATGAGTACTTTTTGAGTATCGCTTCTATTTTACAGTACAATTTATGAAAACTTAGCTCGTTGCTCTCACACGTTGATCATTGCTCTTTTTCGTGTTTGATTTGTTGTTTGTTTTACTTTGCGTTTTTTGGGGGGTCTCTCACAACTATGCGCTGTAATGTCATAGCAGTATTACTAAGAAGGTCGATACTTGACCAGATGACTTCCCAGCCTCTGCGTATTCATCTTGTCGCTACGGTGCTATACTCAAATGCGCTGTTTATGTATCGTACTTTAACGTTTATTGTTCCAAATTGAGCCGCGTAATGAGCTATGTTACGTTATGTTTTGACTAAGAAATTCTTTTTATGGAATACTTCAACTTCAAAATTGTCAAATCACAATACCTTGGTGGTTGACAGTTTTAGAAGCAGAAGAGAAATTTTCGTCCGCAGATAGAGTTTCAGGTGTTTCTGGAGCAGTGCGCATTTCCAACGAGTTTGAAGTAGCAGAAGGTGAATGCAGCTCAGTTACTTTTGATTCTTCCGAAGACTCGTCCTTCTCCACAGAATTTGAAACTTCCAGGTGCTCGGCAGTACTGTTTCCCAATGCAGATGCATTCGTAAGGTGCTCTGTGCCATCTAGAAAGTGTAAATTGTTTAACCAACGCAGTAGACCAAGTGGGAGAAGCACAAGTCACTCAATCAGTCATGGCCATCATTTTGAGTCAGGCGATTCTGCATAAAAGGGACAGTGTGCAGTGTGGAGTGCCAAAGCGTGTGATGGAGGTGGAAGATCGACTCGAAGATCTCAGGAAATTGTAAGCAATTTATAATCGTAATTACGACTTTAGAAGGTGAAACGATCAGCGATTTCACAAAATCATTCAAAAATAAGTTAAAATCAACTATATTTGAAAACTAAAATTTTAAGTAATGCTAATATCGATTTCGGTCTCCAAGGACCATCGTCACTATCTTATTCAAACAGATTCTTTCTGAATAAAATACTATCTATTTGAATAAGACACTGACGATGGTCCTTTAAATCGATTTTAGTATTACTTGAAATTTTTAGTTTTCAAATATAGTTAATTTTAACATATTTTTGACGGCTTTTGTGAAAACGCTAATCGTTCCACCTTCTACAAACCGTATCCACAAAATCGTCATTTGGTGCCTCTTTAGTCAGGGTTCGATTCTCTGTGTACCCCTAATCTCCCAACGACAATAACAACCTAATTCGGCAAGTTTCCCAGTCACGACACAGCAAAACTGCCGTTTGGTCTTTAAACCAAGCCGCAAAAAAGACCCACCAATTACACCAGTTTCCTAAGTTTTTTTACCACAGGGATGCGACATCTTCACCGGTATTACAAATAACCAAATATTATATCTAAAGATCTTGTAGGGTTAAGGAAAAGGAAACATTGTTCTGAAGCTTTGATCTTACCTTTTGTATTTTCACTTTCATCTTGATATACATTGGAATGGCTTCCCTAAAACAGTACCGGTAAATTGATATTGCCTTTCTTCAAGTACGGTAAAACTTTACAAGTCTGATACGAAGTTCTGAATCAATGACAAAAAGGTTTACTTATGGAGGAGATAATCTAAGAAAAAACCACTAGGACTAGGGTGATCAAACCGGGCATTTCTTGAAAAGAAGCTTTGCAGCCACAATGACACAAAACAAGTTTCCGAATAGAAGACCTTTCTAGCTGACAGACCGGGTCACCACAACAACGATCACGGTGCAGGTTGGTAGATAGCTAGACCAGCTACCAACAATGCTGTTAAAAATAGCTCTTGTCAAAATTCACCTGTTATGAACACCAGCGTATTTCGCGGTGTCACTCCTGAATATAGTGGTCGATGTTATGATGACCCCCCTCGCATTATGTAGAAGCACTTCGATTTAGAAATTTGTAGGTATTTTCTTTGACTATAGAGCATGAGCTAAGAAAATGACTTTAGAGCGCATGATTTTGAAGTCAATTTAAAGGTTAGGAGACGGGAATGTCCCGCGTTTATCATACCATTACTGCAAGCAATTTTTTATGGAGAATGAACGCTAGGTCTTAAATTCTGCTTGCACTTACGAGGGGTGGTACCTCAAACTACGCGTATGCCAGATAATTTTGACACAAGGACAAAACAAAAGATTTGATTTTAATACTATTTTGTAATCCGGCCTAAAAACTGATCATGTAACACCAATTTAAAATCTTCAACATTAGAGAATGGAAATTATAAATTTGTTTAAAATCCACTTTTTCTTTTGTTGGCCTAAACTCAGGCACGATTTTCTCGCAGCTAACTTTGGAGATTTGATGTTGCTATAAACACACGTCTTACCACTCCACCGTATTTTGCCACTGAACTTCTTTTCTTTAGTGACAACAGAGCTCTCTTTAATCGGGGTTGGTAAACTCTTTCACTTTTTTGTTTCCTTTTTGTGTTTATCTTTTTCAATTCTTTATTATATGTTCAGCAGCGCTCTCTTTAATCGGGGTTGGTAAACTCTTTCACTTTTTTGTTTCCTTTTTGTGTTTATCTTTTTCAATTCTTTATTATATGTTCAGCAGCGCTCATGCGTGACAGAGCAGTCATGTGATCGCGTTGACCAATGAAAGTACTGGAAATCCTTGATTTAATTATGACGTTTTTGGCGTTGTGCAGTATTGCTCATGCGTAACGGAGTTCCCTAACCCCTTGTAGAGAACTCTGGGGGTACTTTTAAACCCGGGTGCTCTTTCTGACGTAATTTGTGACATAATATATAATTCTGACATAATTCTCACAGCAAGTGAGAATCCAAATCTATATCACTTAACCACAACACCACAGCAATGTGTTTGCAAAGTCAATTAAACTAGGCTTATTAACAAATTCTAACCACCCATTATTAGTCTCATTTTCTCATTGCAAACTTGTTTCATACGTCAACTTTTCGATGACATCATAATCACGTGCTACCGGCGCTAGCTCACTGCGTAGACTGAATTCAATGAGGGAAAGCTGGCAGGTAGAGTTTGCAATAGATGATCAATTTTGCATTTAGTGCAAAAACAAATAGTGCTAGCCTATAGTACGGTAATGCATTCAGCATCAAAAACAATATCAATCAACCAAATTAGGTGGTTGTTGGCTTATATAGCTTCACAGTATACTACTCAGGCTTGGTTCTATCTTTTTGGTTACTGACTTAAATTTTTGGTCATTGACCTAAATTATTATTCGGACCAAAAATATATCAACCGATCCGGATTAAGATAAATTTGGCATTTATGAACTTAAATATGCTTGTAACGACAAAAATAAATGAAATAAATTCTTGAAATAACCAAAAATTATGTCCAAATTCGGACTTTTCACTGGGAACTGTTGAGTGAAAAGTTGACTTAGAATCCATATTCGAGATGCAGTATGCTTTGCAACAATGGGGCAAATTGTATATCTCGAAATACAACATCAGCATGGAAAAAGTTGTAAATATGGAAACTGGGGTCATAAAAGCAGTGTACCTACACTTTTCCAAAAATCGCCGAGTAATAAAAGCATTTACATTTTTGTTTTTTTTTCTCATCAGAAATTCTGCAAGTAAAAT
Organism: Trididemnum nubilum; assembly: GCA_963965965.1. NCBI lineage: Eukaryota > Metazoa > Chordata > Ascidiacea > Aplousobranchia > Didemnidae > Trididemnum > Trididemnum nubilum. The sequence goes on along the minus strand of OZ014480.1, from coordinate 28,330,417 downwards.
GGCAGACGGGCTTGTTTCAGAAATCAGCAAGCACATTCAGTTTTTTTTTTTTTTTTTCAGTTGTAGCCAAATTGGGATTTAACATTGCACTATTTGCCTTTTCGATAAATTAGATAGTCGGGAGCGCGGCTGATAGGGCGAAAGTGTCGTTTTTCCTGATGACATGATCTGGGTTCAACCCGCATCCAGATCATGTTGTTGCGTCCTTGGATAAAACGCTTAACAATGATTATCTTCTGCCTGGTGACTTCCAACAAGCAGCAAATTCAGTGGACAAAAATAAAGTCCATAGGAGTATTGGATCACTGGAAATTCTTAACTAGGTGCAGATTCCTCAAAACACGAAGTCACATCTGAACGAAGAGAACGCGGAACATTCAAATACTTCTTGTAGCTAAAACTCCTATTCGATTGTGACAACTTATTTATAATGTATGCACTGTATGTGGCTAAATTAGCTATTGATTTACCGTTGCTAATTCGTTTCTCTCTTTCAATTCCTCTTCTAGCTTCTTCGCAATTTGTTCATCATGTTCCTGTGAAAACAGCATTTAGTTTGAAGTAATTTCTTTACGATACAGCTGAGTTAAAAATAACATCTGACACTCGTTTCCGCAACAAAAGCAGCAGCAGGAGAACAACTTGATTATATAAAACACTCGGAAACTTATCACAGGTATACGCGGCTCAAGAGAGTTTATTGTTGTCCTTATGAAAATAAGTGGGTTAGCAACATAATCAAGTACTATGTGGCTTGTACAGACGAAAACTTTCGCTACTTTTTAATAAGTGTTTTTCTGTCGATATCTAGTATCCAGAAAACTGCTTTTATCATCAGTCACATACTATATGCTGCTACATTGAAGAGTATTACCGCTTGGGCTTCCATTCTTGAAAAAACTACATTCATCATTTGAGTCAGTGTGGCTCTTGCAGTAGTCTGAAAAAAAAGTAAAATTACTACACATATTAAACGAGAAATTTTAAATTGTTTTATAATTGGAGCACTGTGATTCCTTTTTTAGATATAAACGAGAAAGTTTTTTTTTTGTTTTTTTTCCATTTTATATTCCTGAAAGCGATGCAAAAACAAATATTTAAAACGTCTTTGTAAGTTTATTTCATTACGGTTTCTCTAATCAGGCATTGTGTTGGCTTAGGCTAAGTACAAGGATTAGTGTCATACTTACATAATAAGTCTGTTCAAAGGAACCTATTTCAATGAGGTATTCAGAAAAAGGAAAAATTGAAAACACTTGATAATTAGCAAACCATTGTAAAAAGGTGTAAAATGCTTTTTAAGGCACAAAAAATATTCGATCTCAAAGTACTTTTCTAACAACAATTTAAGATAATAAAAAATGAATAAAACCACAAAAAGTGAAACTATCTTTATAATGAAAATTACAACCAATGTGATTGAGATTATAGTACAAACGTTTCGGCACTGTGCTGGTGCCATTATCAACTTACAGCAGAACTACACAAATTATTTTGCAGTAATAACTGAAAAGAAAAATCAAAATTAAGCCTACTGCATTTAAGCATAAAAAACACGTAGTGGATAAGATGAGTAATCGAGGTTGAGATTAAATTTGAGGAGTTGGATGAACACTGTACAGTGATTCTATGTCAAAAGTTTGTGTTTATCAGAGCAGTAGCCGAGTATTTATGGGTTATGATACTATCTTTTTCCAAATTAATCATTTACTAAAGAGAAAATTTTATGGTATAGTCGTCTTTTCTTCATAACGTGCAATCTAATCTGCATTGAGCCTTGAAATTAAGTAGACATGCCTGAAGTCACTCAAACTTTGACTCAACGTCCACAGTCTTGATGGAGCTAGACTTTGAAGGTGAATTTACACAGTATCCTTTTTTTTTACGTTTTTGCTTCTTCTTGAAAAAGTATGCGCTTTTACATCCGTATTTTTGTCAGTCCATATCCGCCCTAACCAGACAGTCACATACTATACAAAAGTTTTCCGAAAAATTTTTTTTTGTGAAGCGGTTCAGCTCTGTTTTGAAATATCGCTCTTATCGTTCATACACAAAATTTTCGAACAAATTTTTTATGTATATGTAACTGTCTACTTAGTGCGGATTTGGACTTACGAAAATGCGGATGAAAAAGTTCATAGTTTTTCAAGAAGAAAAAACGTAAAAAAACGGACGAAAAACGGATACTGTGTAAATTCACCTAAGGGCTTAATCAAATCAAAGAGAAGTACTCAGTATGAAATCACAGACAACACATCTTAGACTCATACACTGAGCTTAGACTGCTGAGCATACGAGCATACCTTCAAGTTGTTTTAAGTGGAAATTCGGTGCGCCTGACATACCGTCTTACCACCGTACAAGCTGCCAGTTAGTTTGAATATGAAGCTAGGAGCGCGTTCATTGGATGATACATTTCACTTTTGGCACATGCAATAATTTTTCTGTGATATTGCATGTTGTAACAACGAATGTTGTATATTTTTTGTTTGTTACGTCACAAAAACTTATTTCTCGTTATCTGTGTTTTTCTTACTAGTTTCATTATCATTTTTGCAACGAAAACATGTATTACTGTTCTGATGATGCTCCCCGGACTGGGGAGCAAAACACTAACCCGAAGAAAAAAAATACATCAGATAACGTTCCTTCAAACAAAAAAACTGCCAGTTACTTACAATAAACTAAGATTACGCTCTTGCGCTTTCGATTTTACGTACAGCGTAGATCGGACCTTGGAGCACATCATACATACTTGGTTGACGATATTTTTTGAAGCAAGAAAAATATTGTAGCAAGTACGAACGGCAAGAAGCAGAGTCCCATCGTGTATTTCACATGCATTGCTTGTTACAGTGGTTAACAAAACCTGAAAACGAAACTGGTAAGTTTATTTTGTAGGAAGCAGAAGCTGCTACAAAATAAAGATTAGCTTAAAAAGTTGCTTCAAACATTACAGTAAACCTTTAAATTGAAATCTGGACCAATTAACTAAGGTAATTCCTTAAAAGCGAAAAAGCTACAGCCATATTTTTAAGGCTAAGACCATTTTACTGAAAATTTTTACCTCCTTTTTGATTAATTCTGATCCAAATCTAACCCAAACGCATATCTTTTCCCTAAAACTAACCCAAACCAAAACCCTAATCTTAACCCTTGAAAAAGGTACATAAAAAAAAAAATTAACATGTGAATTATTCTCCTTAACTTCAATAATTTTTAGTGATATATAGAGTCACTCATTTTTTACAATTACTAAAATAAACTACTGTATCTTTAAATTTGAGTTTGTTAAAGTGTAAAAACATATTCAGTTGCAATCCTCGGTACTGATTAAACGGCAGGTTTAATTGATATTATTACACTTATTACTGTTTCCAGATTTCAGTTTTACCGATGATTGACATAGCCAAGTCTGAAACGTTTAAAAATTTTACTATTTTGAATAAGGCTTTATTTTACTATTTTCAATCATATTTAGTTAAATTTTGTATTATTTATGTATGGCGATTTTAGTCACTACAAACCCAATACTCAAAACGATGGAAACCTACACAGGAAAAGTTACGAACAAAGAGTGGTCAGAATTAGTAATTTTTTATTTGTTTTGCCAGAAATTTGTAGCGCAATATTCTAATCCAAGCAATGTTTTCTAAAACAAACAAAAAAAATTGTCAATACACGACACCCCTACAGCTTACCTATTCCCTATAACTTCAGGTCAAAGCACATTTTTCAAGTATTGTTTTTGAGTAAAATCTATATCTCTGAACTCTTGCCATTGAGCATTTTGAACCAGTAGAAGAAATTAAACATATTGTATCAACAGTTTTGTTGTTGTATTGCATATTTAGCTTCCTGCCACCGAACTGCGTCAGACGCTAACTACTGGATGTCGCGCACATTTTTTATTGCACGAACTACAGTAACTACTTCGTATTTGGAGGAACCTGCACCTGCTCAGGAGTTTCCAGTGACCCAACGTTCCTGTAGGTTTCTTCAAATTCTTGACCACTGAATTTACTGCCTGTTCGAAGCCACCTAGCAGAGATTATCATCGCAAATCGTCTTATCCAAGTGTGAGGTAATTCAAGCTCTCAGCTTTACCTTTATAATTTGTAACTGGACATGATCATCTGTTTGCACTCCATTAAAACACTGGCATATTGTTTCTACAACTCGGTCTATTAGAGGCTTCTCAGGCGTTCCCGTTGCAGTGGTGTCAGATTCACTTCCAACAAGCATGCCATAAACAATCATTTTCTAAAAAAAACAATAATTCTGCATTTTATATAGTGCAACTTAAATTGATGATTTATACTACTGTATAAATTGAAGGTACTGAAATTTTACTAGTAAAATGAAGTGAATCGAACAAGTCAGTGTCAACTAAAATATATTTCTGAATGAATATAACAGACCAGCATCAACTATAGAGGAATACTCGTATTTCACGTAGTACTATTCTACAAAAATGAAGAATAAAAACGAAAAAAAACCTAAAACTAAAATATTAATAAGGTCGTTGAGAATAACTTCAAAATCGTTGCGATTTTCGTACGTTCTTCAATAGGTTGTTTTGAGATAACTACCAATGCTTTTACAAACATTGAGGTCAGTGTAGCTATACATTCACCAGCATCCTCGAGTTTACTTATATTAGTCAATCCATCTAATTTTTCTTGATTCATTAGTAATAGTTGCATGGGTTTTGTTTTTTTGACATGAAAATAAAATGTAAAAAAATAGTGCAGTAGCAACTTGCGTTAATAAACTTGAAAACAAACTACAGAAGAAAACTTCATTAAATTTCCATGTAATGTGGGAGGAGGATTGCATTTAGCATATTGTATATGCGTTACCTTTTTTTTTTTATATTGTATTTGTGTTACCTGCAAACAATCTAAAGAAATTGTAACGATGCTTGGGGATTTGGACTTGCAAGCCAACTCAAAAACGACGAAATAACGATCAGCATCCATAAAGGTTACTGAGGATGTGGGAGGCCCATCGCCGGGGCTGCAGAACAGAAACAATAGCAAGGTTAGATTCCAGTAATAGCTAATGTAATATTTGCGGCAAGCTTTTGTTAAGTTTGTGGCCAAAAATTGTAATTTCAAGCAAAAAGCTCCTAATACTCATACGCAGTCGGGGATTTAAAACTAAAATACGAAATTATAGTTAAGATGACATCAATAAAAAGAAAAAGTGATTGTGACTTACCAGGTTGAAAACTTTGCAAAAACTAACTACATTGCAAAAAAATTAAAGTTATGCTTGTATTTAGCAAGTTGTTCAGACCAAGATATTTTTATCAGCGGTGCATATCGTACAATGTACATGAAAGCGAATAGTGAAAGTCTACAGCAGAATGTTATAGAAGAGGCACTTAAAAGGATCAGTTTTCATGACAATCAAAAGTTTTTTAATTTACAGTGCCTCAGTGCATATTATAAAATTGTAACAAATCAAGTGAGCCAATTTATGCAACTTGGGAAAAGTAGATAGCTTTCGATAGTCCTCAATGCATCTTAAAAAGGTAAGTTGCAGCCGCCCACTAAACACTAAGTCGCATTAGGAAACCTAATGGCTTTCTGTTCGAAAGTTCGAAATAGTTTAATTTAATGATATTTGTGGTAAGCATTTGAATATCCGAATAAAAAATATTGTACTACAATAGCAGTTTTGGTTGAAAATAAGTACCAGAACCAACAATTATACAATGATATTATCCACCTGTATATACAGGTACCAACAGACAGAACTCTGGAACATTTCTAAATGCATGGCTGTACGTTTGCCGATCAAAATTGTAAGCCTATTGAAGCAACTGCTGATTAAGTTGACAAACAGAAAAACAATGTTAATCAACTAACCTGTCATACTCTTGATTATTTTTTATATGCTCTGAAAAAAAAAAAAACAGCAATTAAGCCACTTTTATTTACATGATAGCAAGATTAGTGTATGAGAAATTACATTTTGAACTTTAGCACAATGCTATAACTAATAATAAATCAACAAATAAGTTTTGTCGTTTCGCAGTAGTATTGAGTACGGGTACATTGTTACCAAAATCAGCTTTTTGTTGGATCAGAGAAAATAATTTTTAGCAATATGACACACATACCTTTAGAAAAGTAGTTATATTTAAGGAAATACCACTCTTAGTATTCTAATGTGTTAATATTAAATTGGCATGAAATTTAAGGCATATTAATATATTTTGAAGCTTGGGGCATTTTTCTTTTGAGAAAGTGGGGGCACCAGCAAACCCAGCATGTTTGCCAAAAAGTTTGAGGTAACAATACCATTGAACTCGGTGTGAAACATGCTAAAATATTGTTCTAAGAAGATTAGTAAATATTCAGATGCCACGAGTGGAGCAATACTCATATGTTACCGAATTAGGTTTAAATCAGTAAAATAAATAACCTTAACTGGTACCGGTAGTGTTAGGTGAATAATTTTTAACTCAAACAGAATAAATTATATTGTTAATGTTTCAATAAGCTAGCTTTGGAGAGCTCTACAACTTATTTTCGTTGTGGGTGAATAAAGACAGTAGTTTTACAGCAACATTGGCACTACAAAAACATACAAAAAAAAGCAAGAATGACGTTACCCTGAAGTAGAATTTAACCAGTGTGAAACTATCAGTTAAATTCTACTTTGCTATGGTTGTTATTCTTGCTTTTTTTGGTTGTTTTTTTAGTGCTAATGTTGCGGTGCAAAACCATGGTGCCTTTCACTCCAAATGAAGATGGATAGCAGAGCTTTTTGAAACATTGGCTATTTAATTTTATTGCTTTAATTAAGATGCTTATTTCTTCCAAGCTTTTATCTGACACTTGTCATGAAGTTTATTTGTTTTTCGTCTGACACTTGTCAAGAAGTCTTGCTTTTGGTTTATCTTTTAGTCTTGAAGTTTTGCTTCTTGTATGGCACTTGCCAACCAGCTTTTAAATTTTACTCTCATTGAGCTTAAAATTTCCACATTACAACTAGAGTGAATTTATTTTACACCGTAAAATCACTAAAATTAAACATTAAAATCCACAACAGCACTGGTTTCAACAAAAACGGCTCCTCAGGTGGTTAAGTCCTGAACACATTGGATTATGTTCTATACATGAGCCAGAGAATATTGGGGGTCTGGAAACGAAACCCATACGTAAGAAATTTGGCTTTAAACAAGTTAGGAGTGCAAAATAACCACAATAAAACTGGGACAGAAGTGTTGTTGCAAACAGAGTATTTCTGTATTCCACATTGCTGGCCGACTGACCCCTCGACTATGCTACTGGGTTCAAACCTGATTTAGTTGGCAACACCAAGGCCAACTGAGCTTTTGATTTTATGTCAGGAAATTTTATAGGATATTCATAAAAATATAACAAATTAATGATGGCATTACCCAGAGCAGAATTGCAAGCTTTTTTAAGCTGGGCATTGTACGATTTGCGCAGTTCTTTATCTGCCAAGATACGTTCCAGTCCTCGAGTCAAAAACATGCTTTGAGTTTGCTTTGTTTGCTGCATTCTGTTAAAGTAAAAAAAGAATTATAAAGTTAATACCTGTATGACATTGTTTGGAGAGACCTTGTGTTTTTTGTCGTTTTTTTTTTTATCTAACATCCAGAATTTTAAAAAAATTTGTCATTTCAATTTTTAATTGTTTGCAGAATTGGACGTTTGATTTTAGCTTCACCATGCAAACTTAGTGAACTTTGCTGGCAAAACATTTTTCTTTTTGGTCATTTTGATGAAATTGGCTAATTCCCATTAAAAGACCATTCATTAAAAACTTATACGAGGACTAAAGGCAATATCAACGCAGGTATTCAAAGTTAGGCCAACTTATCACACTAGATTGGCATTGACTCCACCCTTTTTGACCAAGCCGCTCCAGAGATATCCTACTTCAAACACGACATAGGGCCCCTAATGTAATTTTATTGGTAACCCCGACATTGATTGCCTTAGCCTTATTAGTGCCATCATTACAGTTCTAACCTAAAGCAATGCTGCAATTAGGCTACTGCAAAGAGTCATTTTGCTGCCCACTAATCAGTTTGTCAGCACAACAGATCCGAGCTGGTAAAAAGAGTAGACTGTTTGGTAGCCTAGCAATCTCAGTAAAAATCAAGCTGTCAGATACATTTCAGTCTAAATCATACCCTAGCCTAGCAATAAGGCTTTTATTACAAGGCTACAATGTACAAACTCATGCCTGATAATAAGACTACTAATATATATCTGAGTAGATCTATTGTATTTGCTTACAGTATTTTGAGAACCTAGAATAAACTTTTCCAACTAAGTTGCAAACAATAGCTTACTACTCTATTACTCTACTAGCCTTACTTTTGCTTGTTCGAAGACGTTTGTTACCTAGGCTACCATACAGTTTACTCTTTTTTCCAACTAGGATCTGTTGTGTTGACAAACTGATTAGCGCAAAGAGAAACGACTCAATGCAGTAGCCTAATAGCAGCATTGCTTCAGGTTAGAATTGGGATGGTGTCACTAACAATGCTCAGGGTTTAACGTCAAGGTTGCCAATAAAAACATTAGAGGCCCTTATGTCGCATTTCAAGCAAAATATTTCTAGAGGCCCTTATGTCAGGTTCGAAGTAGAATATCTCTGGAACAGCTGGATCAAGGAGGATGGAGTCAATGCCAATCTAGTCTTATACGATTAATCTAACTTTAGATAACCTCATCGATTTTGCCTTTAGTCCTCGTTTAAGTTTATAGCAATATACAAACAAAAACAGCATCTTAAATTTTTCATTTTGTTGAAAGAGCACTTCCAAAACAATCAAATTTTTTAGCAATCATTACATACATTTTTTTTAAGCACAATAAAAAGGAAAAATAAAAGGAATGAAACTGATGATAAATAAATGTAATTGAAATGTGTAAATTATAGACAAGCAGGAATACATGCAAATGAATTAAGCGAATTGACAAGTTTTGATGCTTAGTTAATTCAGCCATACTCTGGGTTCCTACAATTTTTTCACAAAAAAAAATTCTACTTTTTACATACCAAAATTTTGCTCAACTCGAAGACTTATGCGCCTAGAAGTCTGATATTTAAAATACACCACTGTTACCATCACATGATGAAGGTTGCTAAATCGTAACATAAGTTTCTGACATTACAACTTTAAAAATAACTGCTAAAAAATCAAACAATAAAACAAGATTGAACTTGTTCATAAAAAATTATTTATCTGCTTTATTTCTGCAGAAGAAAAATCACTCTTAGATAGATAGATAGTCTTCTCTGTGACTAGGCATGCGACCAGTGTTCCCTCTAACTCTCTTTATGGCGAATCAGCGAGTGCTTAAATATTCTTGAAACAATTGTGCCCAAAGCTCTAAAAAGACGTTTATGTGCCATAAGTTTTGTACCAATTGAGTATTGAAGTATACTAAATGTCATATTTCCACTAATTTGTTGAGTTTTCTAAAGCTATGTTTACCATATTATATTGCCAACAATTGTTTGCCCTTGCTCCAACAAATTGATGATTGGCTGCAAAAATTGGCCCAGTGGGAACACTGCACGCAACGAAGATTTTGATAAGAAGGGGCTTGGCCTCCAAGTTAAAATTTTTTGTTTTTAAAAATGCCTCTATTAAGCAGTGTGCTGAGCAAACCAGTGTAATTATGCATATCATAGACAGGGGTCTGGAGCAAAGCCCCCAGCTGCTGGGCAATTTTTCTGACTTTTCAGCAAAAAAATAGCCACTTTAGCACCATTTGGATCACATTTTGCATGTTTTCAGAGCCATTTAAAAGAACTAAATTGTTAAAATTGGAAGTTCCTTGCAAGAACTTAATTGTTTGAATTTTACTGGAAGACCCCTTCAGATTCCCCTTACTTTCAGGTGAAGCCCAAAACACGCTTAAATGCTTGCATTTTCCAGATAAATTTTCTAGGTATCTTGGCTAAAGGAGGCTAAAACCCCCTTGATTGCACCACTATCTGTGACTATGGGTATTCAACAAAGTAGCCATCATTGGCTATCAAAGGTCATCGTGCCTTTCACTACGACTACCTTAGATGCATAAAGTATAACATTTTGTCTACCCTTCATCTATTGAACATCATCTAATATTAGCAGTAAAGTGGTTTTACTTGTTCCTTACGAGGAGACAATATTCTTCTTTATTCACGCTAAATGCAATGAGCTGCAGCTGCTGCTTTAGCTTTCAAAATGTGATCACACAGCACCACAGAACTAATTTACCTCTGTACTAAAAACTGTACTGAAAACAGCATATTAAAAACAATCTGACTGGACTTACTGCAAAACAGATACAAGAAAATGGATAGACTTTAATCAATCTACTTTTTACATACTTTTGTGTCACATTTTTGCAGAACATTTTCCTTATTTTTTCAATACGTAGTAAAAGCAGAAAATCCTTACTATTTCCTGGTTGGAAAATGCCGTCATAACAGATAAAATTCCATATTTTTTCCAGACTTTCCAGCTTTGAGGGAACCCTGCTAACTATAAATTCTACTTCACTGAGCTTTGAAGAGAGCAAAGTGGTTAATAACACATTGCATGAGAGTAATATAGTCAAATATCTGATTCATACACATTTTTCAGAAAAGAATAGCTGGTTAGTGGTTGGATGGTAGAGCATCTTGATGCCTTAGGGGCATATTGTGTGCCAGTTACCATTATACAGCATTTTTACAGTAAATCAGTGATACCAGCATTGCTGGTGCAAGTAGACTTTATTTCTTAGCTTATAGTTTTGAGCAAAAAAATTGGCAATTTTTGGAAAATACACGGACTCAAAACTAGTCAAAACCTTTGCAAAAAGAATATAGCTTGAAATTGCAGATCAAATGCTCGTGCTGCAAATGCCGTAATGTACAGCTAAATCAAACATTAAGCTCAGCTAGTTAAGGCATAACCAACCCACACTCTCACAGCTGATGAATTTAAAATTCTTGGAGCCACTTTTTCAGGTCGAATTAGGGCAGAGATCGAAAAAAGGTCTGTTTAATGCAAGTCTTTTTTTTTAGAGTTGCCTGTTTCAAACAAATTGTCGAAAATTTTTACACATTTCTTCTTGATGGTTTAACAGTTTCTTCAGCAAAGTCACATTATCATACTGTTAATGTGAACACAAAAAAAATCTCACTACATTTACTTGAGTCATCCAATAATCGATTAGCCTTACAAAACAACAATAACAAAAAATTTGTATTGTTTGTTTATAATCTGTAATATAGTATGGTACCAGTTCAGTCATCCAAAATCTGCATATAAAAAAAATAAGCTAAAAATCAATGCAAAGTAAAAAATGGAATAGATAGTAAATCAACAAAGAAAATGAAATCATGAATATTGAAATATGCTCTTTGAACTTACAACTAAGCATTGTTGCATTAAGACTTTCAGCCTGCATTTGAAAACAATCAATACAGCATGTAAAATACAAGTATGCCATTAATGTATTATCAATCAACTTGTAATTACATTTTATTCACAAAATTGCCCTGGGCAAGAGACAGCGCAAAGACCTTGTGGTCTTTGGGTCAAGTTGCCACCTATCCACCTGTCCACCACACATGGTCTGCAGTGGAGGCTTCACACTGTCCCTTTCAATGCTGAACATTAAGCGGGGAAGCTGTGAACCCAAGTTTTATAGTCTTTGGTTAGACCCAAATGGTAATCAAACCTAGGTCTTCTGTTTCACTAGCCAACGCTCTATCCACTACTCAACCATTGAATTGGTTAAAAGTAAGTTATCAGCACATAGCTATTCCTGATCCATCAGAATAATTCCTAACTAATCACAAAGGTTGCCAGTGATTTCGTAACGAAGTGATTTCATCAAAGTGATTTTGTCACAAAGTGGTTACATGACAGACAACATTCTGAAGACAGAACCTGGAATAGGCCTATCTGCAAATCATATTGTACTATTGCATAACTAAAATTAAAGCATTGACTGAGAACAGCAAATATTGACCTAGTCTACTATTCCCAGAGCTGTCTTGCCCTAACCCTCACTTTGTGGCGAAATCACTTTGTGATATCACTGGTAATGCTAATACAATATTGGGTATAGAAGACTGGTAGTGCCAAACAAGCACTGCAAGACTAACTGTTGTGTTTAGTGTCAGCTGCACTAAAAACAATATGAATAAATGAGGAATAGCTTAAAATGTAACCTGCAGTTGTGGCAAAAAAGATTAAGACATTGGATCACATCATGCAGCCCTGATGGCAATGACTTCTTTGCAAAGACTCCTGAGTTAAACAATCAAACAAACAAGACCCTGGCTCAGTGCTATTGAGACTGGTGTGATATGAGGAACAAAAATAAACCATTTACTATATCTAGAAATAAGACATGGAATTTTGTACAGGATGAAATCTTTACATTTACTCAGTTGTAGGGTAGCATTAGCCTGGATAGGATCAATAGCTCATAAAAATAGCCACCAGGCTCTCCAAGCTATTTTTACTGTCTTGCAAACATAGCCACTGCTTGAAAATACCCCAGTAAATTAAGATGTTGTTAAGTATGAGCTGTCTGCTTTTTTTTGGAACTTCTGCAACCTGTGTATGAACGCGTATGAACACGTATGAGCTCTTGCTATTCTCATGTGTGCACTCATTGGAATTAGAGCTAGGTTTGAGGAATAGCTTAGATCGAAGTGGAGAAAGCGCACACATGCTCATACATGGATCACAGAGCTTCAAAAAAACGACTGACGGCAGCTTATACTTAACGACACCCTTAAATTAATGTACAGCACTACGAAAATTTTTTTAGGTTTTTCATTAAAGCTTTTTAAAAGATCAAAGAATATTTTTTATCAAAGTAGGCAAGGCTACAGTATTTTCAATTATGATACTGAAAATTTTTACTAGGTTTAATGCTTCTAAAGTATAATCTTTGTCTTGTGTTTACAATTTAAAGAATAGCATCATAACTTTAGTTTTACACCAATTAGAAAATTAATGGTAGATCTGAGATAGCTATTGTGATTGGTAGCAGTGTTCCCTCTACACTGTACGTGCACAGACAGCTTTCAGAAACTGCACACACACTTACATTTATTGTGCACAGACACATTGTTGCAGGTTTATTCCAGTATATTTCAAAAAACATTTGAGCATTTTCATACTGAACCGCTGGAAAAGAGTCAACCATTTTATAGATAGAGGTTGGCATACTGATCAACCCACAAAAAATTTTTTCAAATCGGCCCAGTGGTGGCTGAGAGATTGAAAGTCACCACTAGATGGCAGATGTTAGTATGCAAAATTTTAAATTTAGATTTTACGAGTTTTACTAGAGGTATCAACTTGGTTTTTGTGTCTAAATGCATGTTTTTGGGGGCAAGGAATCATAATTTCAGGTTATTTTTATAATAATTTCTCAGAAAAATCTGTTATTTGAAGTTTTTTTTAATTTTGGGGGCTAAGTTGAGGCCTGAAAATGGGAATGAAGGATTGCACAAAACAAAATAAAACAAATATGCTTTAAAGTCTAGACAATAAACAGTTTTCATTGCTTTTTCGTTTTACCATAACAATTGTAATCTTTATCACCTATTGTATTTTTTGAAACAAGCTTCCCAAAAATTCCTGCTTTGTTTTTTCAAATTTTGAATTTATTGCTTGCTCTGTATGAATACAATGTTGATTGTTTCAAAACAATTACAGTTGTTTCATAATTATACAACAAAAATATGGCTTTCAATGTATCAGAATCAAGAAATTTAACATATTGAGCAATAATCAGGGATCATACTCTCCAGTGCTTCATTTTGAGTTTAGTTGCAATGAATGATTTTCATTTGATTATATTTCACCAAATGACATCAATTAGTGATTTTTTGTGCAAATTAGGTTATATAAAGAGCTAACTAAAATTAATCAAAGTTATTTATGATCATTCTAACCAATTTCGCATGCATTATTTTAGAGCTTGCAAGCAAAATATTTTAATTTTTTTAGGTATTTGTACAGCAAAATGTTCAATTTTTTGGCTATTTATTAAAAATTTATGTAATAATTATGAAATTACTGAAAAAAAATTAAGAAAGCTAGACTGTTAATAGTACGAATTTAATAAATAAGGTCAACTAAAGTTTGCATCTCAACGTTGTAAGGATTAACTTTTTAAATTGTGCTCATTATGAATAAGATGTTGGCTACAACAAAGAAATTATTAAAAAAATACCATATTATCAAACATCTGAACTGCTTACTCACCTAGGTCAACAATACTCATGTATTAAGTAATTTTGAGTGTGCTTAGTTGTGCTGTTTTCTGCCACGACCTTGATATTTTTTTGGGAATGTGATTTGAATTGTTATTTGACTTTATCAAATGAAAATCAAATTCTTCTATACACTCGTTGTATTACGCTGAAGCATGTAAAGAGTTTGCAGAGCCCATCTCCGCATTATTGCACCTGAGCAACACTGCTCCTTTCGAAGAAATGTCGCAGCAGTGGTGAGCCATTGGCAACACTGTCTGATTTGACTGGCCTGAGATTTGACCTCCCGCATCAGAGACAAATGCGTTACTGCTCGGCCAACAAGCCAGTCATTTAACTTCATTCCAAGTGAAATTGCAATTGTACTATATATAAATTTGCAATGCTAGTTTCTTATTCTTTCAAATGACATACAGGTAGTAATGATTTGGGGATGAACTCACGTGTATAATACTTTATCATTTGCATCAACATATTTGCTCATGATATTTTTGAGCTAAATTAGTTAAAAAGTATGTGCAGGGTGTTTCAAAAGAAACATACCAGTATATCACTGCAATAATACTAGTATATTAGTATGCTCCCTGTATGTACAAAGCTTTTGCAATGATTAAAATTGTATTTTATATTGTATACCCAAAATGTTCTTGACACCATTGCAACAATGACACCAATCTTGTGATTGACTAGAATTTATTATATCAGTAAGCAAAACCAACATAATGGTATGTATAATTGATTTGTGCCAAAGCGTCTACTAATGTTCGTTACCTGCTACATTCTGCTGTAATATTTGCTCAGCTGCAGTGTATAAAAACTAAAATACTTAAATATTGTGTTTTTACATATTCATACTTTCATTGCACTTAAATGAAGAAATGTTTATGTGCTGTTTCTGTTGCATTATCTTGGTAGCTGAATAGTCAGGTTGTGATATAACAGCAAAACAAATTGTTGTCTACACACATTGCTAATCAATTGTCATCCTAAATTCTTTATCATAGGAAAGAACAACCTTTATATTACCCAATAATATTTTTATTTCAAAATTTTATTCAATCCATCATCCCCAAATTTTGACCCCAATTTACCCAAAAAAACTAAAAAAACTATTAAAACACAATTTTATAGCAAAATTAGCCTTAATGAGACCGCAAATTTAGATTTCCCATCCCCAAAAACATCTTTTGACACAAAAACCAACATTCTGCCATAAGTACTGAAGTAAGGGTCTCAAAATGGATTTTTGTATTTTTACATACTCTCATCTGACATCTAGAGGTGATTTTCGATATCTAGTTAACAAACAGTTCAATTTCAAAAAAAAAAAAAAATTATACAGCTTGTGCCATCCTATGTAGATGATCTATAAGCATTTTATACAAATTTTTCAACCTAGGGTATTTGGCATTGGCGTCGATTTTTTGTTGGTTAAGCAAATTCCGAAAAGGTGAATAAATCTATTTCAGTCCGGAATTTCGTGTGCAGACCCCCCCCCCAAAAAAAATCTTTGCTGCAGACGAGTTCTTTGTATTTCAGCCTCAAATTTCTAAATTTTGCCAATAAATTCAGGTGAATACCAAAACAAAATGGTCTTCGCCACATTCTGGTTCTATCTCAGTCCAAAATTTCAAACTTTTAAATGCCTAGTAGGTACCAGTATCACTTGCCAAAAAATCAAAGATCCACACATATTTTGCCCCCTTCAGTGTCAGACCCAAGGGGGCGCCGCCCCCTTGACCAACCTCAAAAATTCACACCAGTGGGCATTTGTTGAAGTATAATGGAATGCACCTGCACAAATATTAGTCATTTCCAAAAACATGTGCAAACACCAAAATTTCTGTGCACACAGACTACAAAAAATTAGAGGGAACATTGATTGGTAGCCTACCGGTACCAGTACTACAAAATTTGATTGATAAAAATGATAGACATTTTGTATCTGGTATTATTATGTTAAAGGCTTGAAAGAGACATTTTGTAATAAAACCTAACCTATAACTGTACAATCGACAAAATATTTGAGAACGAGTGATGTCTATGGAATCTTTGTTCATTTAATTATGCACATTCCATGCGCCAAGTCACTTCATATTAGTATCAGTTTATTATTAAACAGGATGATTTACGATTAATTACTGCACAGATTACATCAGAAGTTAAATAGGCCTACGCTAATTAATTAAGCTAGTTATGATGTCACAACAGTTAATTTTAAATTACGGTATATAGCTGATTAGAAAACTAAGCTGGTTAAACAGCCTAATCTAAAACTTACTCTTTGTTTGATTCCCCAATTTTAAATGTGATGTTAGTAGGCTACTGCATTGACCGAAGTTAGATCAAATATGACGAAGAAGAGCTTTATATCAAAAATGGTACACACCATAAATAAATTCCATAGTCAAATATTCCTCATCATATTTTTCACCATTTGGAATGGTTATTATCTAGGTAAGCTAGCTGATTGAGGGCTGCAGTTAAATACAGTACTGGTGTTACAAAAAATCAAGCTAAAGCAATACAAATAGGCCTACACTACAGTGCATAGGCTAAGGTAGGCTAACAAAGAACTTAAACAAAAAATTCTCTGACTTCAGTTACTTGACGTATTAATTAATATTTCATGAAACAGTATTTAGGAACCCAAAAATTATTTTCTTTTGGGAGACTGAGAGATAAAGTCAAAGCAAAAAGAAATAAACTAGACTTCACCCAGCAACTTTTATCTCAGATCATGAGATCAGTCTTGGTCGGCAGCCAGTAGGCTATGTGCCGCACCTAGCACTTTTCGTGGCACAAAAATTCAACGCAGTCCATTTATTGAGCTATCCAACCAGGACCCAAACTCAGAACTAAAGCCGAAAGCCAAAGTACCTGACTATGTACTGGTACTCTAGCCAACATACTCATGGGCGTCGGCAGGGGGGGGGCCATGGCCCGATCTTCTAAATTTTTTTGATGCGCTGGCCTGCGCTTAGATAAGGGTAATGGCGCTACCCACAAAATGGTTAATTTTGCGGATTTAAATTTGTGTTTTGCAAAAAAAAATAATTTAACTAGTACAAATTTTTCACTTTCATCGATTATTGTTAATATTAAAGAATTTAACCAGATTTGCGTGTACGAACAGATTTTACGTAAATAATAAGATAAGCTTGACTACTACCTACCTCCTGCCAGGCCGATAATACAGTGATACATGGTAGGGACTGTGGTAACACGAAGTTTGTAGTAACACGAAAAACATCTCTATCAACAATCCATATATCAAAACAGCATTCAAGCGCATCACAAAGTTGAACAATTCAGTAATTGTTTCGCACAGCAGCCTTTTTACGCATTTTGCCTCCCACGACCACCAACCAAATTCTATTATTGACTGTCTGTAAGTGCAATGCTCAGGCAGTTATTATGATATTGCATTTTTGACTGCTTTATTCTATGGATATTAGAGCATTTTTTAATAAACGTAAGAAAGATCAGCAGCAAGATACTAATACAAACGCCACTGCAGCCAAGCAGCACAAGTTGGCGAGTGAGTCCCAACCTTCTACTACTGCAGCTATAAGTAGGCCTACTGGTAACCGTACTCCACAGCAGCAAGACGATAGGCCTAGTTGCAGTCGAGATAGCAGCACCAATACTGGTGTTCTGGATCATTTGGAAGTTGAATTCCTAACTCTCGAAAGGAAAGATATCGGACTATATTTAAACGAAAATAAGCGCTCTAAACTCACGCGAAAAGATAAGCTTGAAATTCTGAAAAATCCTTTTAAACCCCAGGAAAATCATAATTTCAAGGGTGATGTTGCCTAAAACCAGAGACCATTTTTGTACCCTTGGTTAGAAAAATATTCACCATGGTTGGCTTGTTCAGTGTATGAACGAGGAGCATTGTGTTTGTTTTGTGTTTTATTTCCTCAAGCTGTTCGACGTGGCATCCAAGGAGCATTTATAGTTAGGACTTTCACTAAGCACCTGCAGTTTCATGATGAAGCTAAAGCGCATATGCGTTCCCACTGGCATCAAGCTGCAACAGAAGACACGATCAACTTTATGCGTCTTTTGCAAAAATCCGGAAGAAAATGTTGTGGGTCAAATTAATGCTAACTATAGAGCGACGATTGAACACAATCGGCTAATACTAAACTCACTGCTAAAGGGAATTCTTTTTTGTGCAATGCACGACATTGCGTTAAGGGGCAAAACAGTCAAGTCCGGAAACCTGTATGATCTTTACGAGTTCAGAGCAGAAGCAGGCGACAAGGTTCTGCAAAAAACATCTTAAAACTGCTCCCAAAAATGCTCGTTACACGTCTGTCCAAACAGTGAACGAACTAATAGAGCTAAGCGCAGATGTTATCCGCAAAAAAATTGTGTTGAAAGCAAACGGTTCAATTGGTGAATTCGCCTTAATGGCTGACGAGACTGCAGATATAAGCGGAGTTGAGCAGTTTTCAATTGGAATTCGCTATGTGGATTATTGCGAAATGAACCTTTCCATTCACGAAGAGTTTCTTGGATTTTCTGCACTAAAGGCAATGGATGCAGAAACCATAAGTCAAGAAATTTTCAACGTAACTGAAAAGTATGGGCTGGAAATGCAAAAACTAGTGGGAAAAGGCTACGATGGTTGTTCTACAATGGCTGGAGAGGTCAGTGGTGTGCAACAGTGAATTAGAGATTTATATCCTAAAGCTTACTTTATGCATTGTGCGTCTCATCGGTTAAACCTTGTAATTAATGACCAAAATAATGTCATGGAAATACACAACACTGTTGCTGTAATAAAATCCGTTATTGTGTATTTCCGTGAAATCTCGGTTAGACGGCATCTTGTGTCCCGTATCCCCCTTTTGTGTGAAACAAGATGGAGCGAGAAATACAAAAGTATTCGATTGTTTTATGAAAACTTTTGTGACATCTTTACCAAGTTAGTCGAAATAACGCAAGAAAGAAAGAAAGTACAGTTCAGATTCACGCCAAAAAGCTTTGCAACACATTCGCTCTCTTTCTAGTTCTGATTTTTTGGTTTGTCTGGCTATAATTGCCAAATATTCGGCTATGCTAGAGCCTACTGCTAGGGCTCTACAAGCGGTGAACATCGATATCCACTCTATGCAACAGCAAATCAATACTCTAATAAAGATCATCACCACACACAGAAACATGGCCGAAGAGATTTTCCTGAAAGATGTTTACGCTGAAGTAAAGGAGATATCGAATAAATTGCATTTAGAACTTATCATACCTCGAATAACCTCGATGCAATGCTACAGGGCAAACTTTGCCGCAACCAATGTTCAGGAATATTTTCGAAAGGCGATTTACATTCCGTATTTGGATTTTATTCTCGCATCTTTGAAAACTCGGTTTGACGATTCAAAATTTGTGCCAAATCGCTTGCTAATATTACATCCAACTAGAGCAGTTACTTTGTCAAGAGAAGAATTTAAGGCCGAAGCAGAACAAATTGACAATATCAATAAAATTGAAAATTTTTGTATGGAAGCCCTCACATGGTACGATATGTGGAAGCATTCGAACGAACTTGAAAATGTCAAAAACAGGTCGTTAGATGAAATAATAATTCGATACTGCAAGTTCTATCCAGCTGTTCGACATGCATTGTTAATTGCTTTAACTTTGCCATCTTCTACTTGTACCGTGGAGCGCTCTTTTAGCACTCTGAGGCGTGTGAAAACTTGGCTTCGAACAACCTGTCGAGAAGATCGCACCAGTGGACTGTGTATGATTAGCGTGCACAGAAACAAAGTTAAAGAAAACATGCAAGAAATCACAAACAAAGTCATAAACGATTTCTCTTCTCAGCCTAGACGACTTCAATTATTATTTACTCATGACGTTTAAGAGCTGCTTTTTAAGATAATGTAGATAATTTGCAGTGCTGATTGTAATCCGATAAATGGCTCAAGTCCTTGCATGGACTCCCTTAAACCTTCCGACCTTCAAAAATTTTTTCATTTTTAGTGGTAATTAATTCTGGCTTTATTCTTTTTTATTGGCCCCCCCCTAAAAATTTTTCTGCCGACACCCTTGAACATACTCAGGGGTGTCGTTAAGTATGAGCCATCACTTTTTTTTTTGGAAGCTCTGCGACTCATGTATGACTGATGAGCGCACATGCGCTCTTTCTTTCTCTCTGATCTAAGCTATTCCCCAAATGTAGCCCTAACCCTAATGAGTGCATCAGTGCACGCTTGAAAGGAGCAAGAGAGCGCACATGCTCATACATGACATGAGTCGCAGAGATTCCAAAAAAAAGCGCACTGCTTCTACTTAATGACACCCTATGCTCAGTGCTGACATAGACCCAGGGCCTACCGTCAGACGGTAACTAGGCTACACCTACATGTACCCTGTACCATTAGCTACCGGTGACCAGTAGGCTTAACCCCAACAGCTAATCTTAGTGACTACAGTGTGAGTATGCCTCAATCTAATCGAAATCCTAGCTTAAACTCATAAAACAAGGCAGAGGCTGCTGTTAGTTACTACGGTAGTAACTAGTATGTCTTGTACAGTAAGAATAAGCAAGTCACTATCCCAGCCCTAATCCAAACCCTAAACCTAACATAAACTATAACCCAAGCCAAGGGCGTCGGCAGAAAAATTTTCAGGGGGGGGCCAATAAGAATGGAGCCAGTATTAACCACTAAAAATGGAAGAATTTTTGAAATTTGGGAGCTTTTAGAAAGAGTGTGTGAAAATCCAGGGGGGGGCCATGGCCCCCCCCTGCCGACGCCCATGACCCAAGCTCTAACTCTAATCTTAATCCTAACCCTAATTAAAAATCTAATCTAAACCCTAACGACAATTAAAAGAATAAAAAAGAGTACAGTAAATGAGAAATTCAGCACTCAATCTTTGCTCTAGTACCGTACCGTACCAGTAGGCCTAATCTCTTTATGGACGTTACTAGTACTTAACGTAACATTAGCCACTTCCAAAAAGAAACCCAAACTCAATAACGTTAAGGCAGTGGCTATTTTGCCTCCAGAGGCAAAATAGCCCCATGTTATTTTGCCATTCGGAAGCAAAATAGTCCTAACGGCTATTTTGCCGCAAATGCCAAAATAGCCCTTAGCCTCGTCGCTCTCGGATCTGCAAAAAGCATGTAACGACTATGATATTAGCGTTTCCTGCGCCAGATTGGCGCAATGGTTCCCAATTACCGAAAAAAATGTAATCTAATGTAATTAAAAAATGTAAATGCAATTTGTTCGCAATTATTAGGCGCAACATGCAAACTTTCCAATAGCGACTGATTTTTCAGTGACACATTTCCGACCAGCAAGGCATTTGCCTAATCATAGTGGTTGCTGTTTTGCAAAAATGTACAAGAGGTGCCACAAACCTTTTCCACAATTTTCATTATTCGCCAAAGTACGATGGATTCAGTACCGTTGGCAACCCTGCATTTTGCAATTTTGTGACAACACAAAAGGCAGATTTTGCAACTTTCTCACGGAATTTAGGGTATTGCCTACTACAGCAGCCCTTAAACAACACCAGCCTGGCCTATCAGTCATATTCTTGCCAACTCTTTTTCCCTAAGCTAATTTATTGTACAACGAGCAATAAAATCAAAATATGACATCGCAAGCGATATCTGGGGACTTGGCAAAAGTATCTAACTTCACTGAAATAACAAACTTCACTCTACTTAAAAATAGCGTTCCAATTGCGCTAAGCGTGTTTATGGTTGTTGATAGTTAGAACTGAAATACATCGCTTTCAAAATTTCATAATGCTCCACTAAAAATTTGATCAGGCTTGAGGGTAACAGCTTTTAAGGTTAAAATGTTTAGGAAAAGTATCTCTAAAATGTCAATCAAAATTTTACAACTCTGCTAAGTTTTTGTTTCAACTTTTAAGGAGTTTGATGCAATTTTCACTTAGCAGCACAATTGTTAAAATTACGGTTACAAACAATGTTTTCGTTACAACAAAGTTTCGACAGAAACCTTTTGCCACGATTATAACCACAAAAACAACATCCCACAATAATTGGAAAAAAAATTTTGATCTGAAAATGCCAATATGAGTTTCGAATATTGTAACTTACAGTATTTTGACCAGAGCTTTGACACATTTGACATTATCCTAAACATTAAATCTACACCCTCAACTAGCCCACTGCAATATTTTTTAAAGAAGAATTTTATATAAGCAAATGTGCCGGTATGAACAATTCTACTAATTTTTTTCAAAATTTAAGAACTGAATCAAAACAATGCCAGCCTTAGCTATTAGCATGGATAAAGATACGTACTTAAACAAAATTTAGAAACAAAAAATCAAATCCTTATCAATTTATAAGTGATATTGCAGAGTCTAACTTTACGATGACTTCACATTCAAAACTCACATTAATTTACTCCACTCTGTGCTATCCAGAGCCCTAAGTGTAATATTTATGTAAAGTCGAACAATTATTTGCCAAAAATCATCAACTTTTTTTGCACAATACGCTCTTTTTAATTGATTTTAACAGATTTGTGATTATTTGCTCTCAAAGTTTAAAGGTCTCAAAAAGTTATCAAAGTAATCAAGTAACGTCAATCAAAAACCTCATAAAACAACGCTAAAACTGAGCACTGTTTATGAGTTCCTAACAGTTTTTTACTTCATAGGCGAAGCCAGGATTTTTGATTGGGGGGGGGGCAAACCACAATTCACATGCAATGACGTCATCAGAAACTTTGAAAGAGAATTTTTGAGGGGGCAAAGATATCGTAGAATGGCAGATCAGAAGCCGTGGCGTGATGTTGGCACGTAACAGGGAACTCGTTCAAGGGGAGTGCTCAAACCTATAATTAAAATATTAAAATGTCTACATTGGGAGACGTGTTGATTCAAAAGTGTACTGTAATTCAAACGCATCAATGACGGGGGTTTGGGGGCTGAGCCCCTAGCCGCCGGAGGCTATGGGGGTTTGGTGGCGATGCCCCCAGCCGCTGGACGATTTTTCGTAATTTTTTTGAAAAAAAAGCTGTTTAAACGCGATTGGATCACATTTCGTACACATTCAGAGCCATCTGAAAGTACTAGATTTTTAACATATGAAAGCCAATTGAAAAAATTAAGTTGTTCAGTCCTTCTTTTACTTGCAATTTAAGTTCAAAACACGTTTAAAATTTTTCATTTTGGGGTTAAATTTTGTGAGTGATTTGGCCCAGGTAGAGGGAAGTAAAGTACATTGCCTCCTGCAATATTTTTGCGGTAAATAACAATCCACACGAAAATTTTCCTTAGAGATTATTGTTTTGTCATGAAAACAACCAGTTAAAGGAGTACATATACGGCCAGGGGGCCCAGGCCCTCTCAATTCAAAATTTTATTCAATGAGCATTCCTTTTACTGTAACTAGTTTTTTCAAAAGTATTCTGTTGCATAAAAACTGGCCAGGTGGAGGTGAATTGTTATTGCAAAGTGTAAAATAGATGGATACGCCTACTAACCATGTTATTGCTCAGGCCGGATTTACATTGAGTTGGACCCCTGGCACTTTGGGATTTTTGCAATATTTTTCAGCTAAATACAGGTGAAGACCAAAAAAACTCTTATATGAGCGCGGGGCCCCTGGCACTGTACCACGTGTTAAATCCGTCCCTGGTTATTGCATTTCGTTCATAAAAAGGTTACATGAGGGCCTGAGTTAGCAACCTTTAGGATCAAAATCCTTAATTTCATTCGGGTCGGGTTATACGTTTAAATTGGTTGGCAAACTAAACTGAGAGGTTCCGGGCCCCTTGGATCAATATTATTGTTGGGGACCATTTAAATACTATTTCTGGGGGCCCATTTAAATTGTTTTGGCCAAAACTAAATTAAAAGGGCTTGGGCCATTGTTGGGGGCCATTTAAATATTATTGTAGGGAGCCCATTTAAATTGGTTGGTAAAAATAAAATTGAGGGGGCCCGGGCCCCCTAGATCAATAGTATTGTCAATTACTGTTGCTCGCGTTTACTTTTGTACGCGAAGATACTAAAAGAAACTGAAACTGAAAAAACAATAGTCTTTTTTGCGACATTTTTATCATTGGTAGCATTTCAATTGGGGGGGCGGGCTCCCTGCTCCTCTCCTGGCTACGCCTATGTTTCACTTTAATTTGAAATAACATAGAGCGATCTTTAAAATTCCAGCGACTATTGAGCAAAGGATTATTATTACATCAGCCAAACTTAACACTAAGCGCATCCAAAAATATGCACGAACTTTACAGCCATTCTTATTTTGAGAACGCTATTTAGCAGGGTGACCCAATGGCCAAAACGTTGGATATTGTGTAGTATATTGTATAGCACCCATTATTTAGCATGAAAGCTTTCGTAATAAAATTGTTCAAAAACTTTAAAGAGCAAGTAAAAGGTTTTCTCGACATCACAGTTGACAGTTTAGTAAAAAAACTCGGCCATCCACCGTAAATCAATGAAAGCCATTTAACTCAAGCACTTCAACGTATTAAAATGCTGGAGTAATCCCATAAGTTTGACTTTTCTGTGATACCAATTTATTGTGAAAATTCATCGTATAGTTTAAAGATCCATTTAAGAGCTCATTATCCAACATTGCATTGCCAAGTTTGGCATGTTTTGTCGTTTTCTTGTATTAGCCTACCGGTACTCTTAAAATTTGATATATCTAGCTAGAGTACCTAGCAGCTAAAAATTTAAAAATTTTTAGTGACCCATTTGGCACGGTCTCCTCAATGTAACCCACCAAATTTTTTTACCTTTAATCTTTGACTCAAGTTAGCCCATCCTATCCAATCGATTTAATTTGTTTAGCTTTTGTCGTTAATGGGGAGTGGTGTCAACGTAATTGGAGGATTCCTATAGTATGGCATCCCTAAATTTTTTCGTATTATATTTTACCTATTTTGAAAATTTTATTTGTCTAGCTTGAGTGATTAAAAATTTTGAATGACCCGTTAGAGGAGGACTCCCAAGTTGTGGCTCATAAAATTAGTCTTATTTTATTTACCTATTCTGATTTTATCTTTTATATTTGCCTATTCTGATTTTATCTTTTATATTTGCCTATTCTGAAAGTTTCATGTGTCTAGCTTGAATGGTTGAAAAGCTTGAAGTTTGAAGGACCCATTTGAGGGACCCCCCATTTTGGTATACCTCCAAGTTTTGTCGTAAGTTATAATAACTTTCTGTTGTATTTACCTCTCCTGAAAGTTTCATGTGTTTAGCTTACGTTGACAAAAATTTTTAATTTTGGCGGCCCCTTTCAGGGAGGACCCAACATTGTGGTACTCTTAATTTTTCATACTTTATCTTTTGCATATATTCACCTAATCTGAAAATTTCGTGTGTCTGACGTAAGTGGTTAAAAAGCTTGAATTTTGGCCTGCTCCGATTAAGGGGGACCCCTTCATTTTAGTACCCTCAAATCTTGGCATATTTTATCTTTTCATATTTGCCTACCCTGAAAATTTAATGTGTCTAGCGTTAGTGGTTAAAAAGTTTAAATTTTGGTATCCCCATATGAGGGGGATCCCATATTTTGGTACCCCCAAGTTTGTCATATTTTATCTTTAACTTATATTTATCTATTCCAAAAGTTTCATATGTCTAGTGTAAGTGGTTAAAAAATTTGAATTTTTGTGGCTCCATTTGAGGGGGTTCCTCCCATTGTGATATCCCCAAATTCTGTCAAATTTTATCTATTTATTTATTTGTGTCAAGCGCAAAAGCGCTCATAGAAAACGAAGAAAAAAAAAAGAAACACACACACAAAAAAAGAAACACAAAAAAAGTTTACAGTCATGCATTACTAGTTCTAGAGCGCCAGAGAAGAGCAGTAAGCTTCTCCCAAATCATTTACAGTAAGCAAATCAATAAAGCGAGCAACATATTTCGAACAACGAAATCTGCAAGAGTGAAGTAATGAGTGAACAAACACATTGGTAGACCTGTGACAACGATTCATAAAACGGAATAAAAGTTTGCGAACAAGAGCATCAATCTTTTTGGTATATTTACTTACCTTAAAAATTTTATGTGTCTAACTTAAAAGGTTAAAAAGTTTGAATTTTAGAGAGCCCGTTTGGGGGAGACCTCCCACCGTGGCACCCCCAATTTCTGTTAGGTTTAGTTTATTTTTAATATTTACCTATTTCAAAAATTTCATCCATCTAGCTTCAACGATTTAAAAGTTCAAAATTTTGGAGGATCCGTTTGAGGGAGATCCCCCAACGTGGCACCCCCGATTTCTGGCGGACACTAGTCCAACATGATATCTTTAATCGCTCAAAGTTTGAATACCGTGCTTTTAGTGGTTTAAAAGTAGATAGTGCGGGGAAGAAAAAAAAAAAAAAGGCAAAAAAAAAAGTCTTCAAGCTGGGGTAAATGAACATAACCAAAAAAAGGTGGTTGATTGTGTGCTCAAAAATCACAAACCATTTTTTATCAATTTCGGTACTTACCAAAATAAATCGGTTCAAATTCAACAACTTTTTTCCAATTTTCGGTAAGTTGAATCATGAATTGCCCAGTCCTTTCAGCCCCTGTCCCTAAGTAACTGGCGAAGTTCAAAACACGTTTAAACATTAAACGCTTGCATTTGGGGTTAAATTTTCCAAGAATTACGAAATCTATATTATGCGCGCACTAATGCAGTGCATGCGTGTTGTGTAAGTTGAATCATGAATCAAACCCGAGGCAATATATAAGGGAAAATAATGGATAAAATTTTAAATAACACCAAAAAAGAACATAATTTTGTAATGGTTAGCTAAAATAAAGTATGTCATAAAGATACAGGATTATCGTTTTGTTTTACATTATCTTCTTTGTCGATTTCAGCGGAGTTTACGGTTTCTTTTTCTTTCAATTCCGTTTCATCAAAATCAGGTTCTACAGTGTCACCAATAGGTTCCACATGAGCAACTCCTGTTAAGTTTCTTTCAATATCCTCCTCGTACGGGTGGATCCAACCTTTCTTTTCAGCCAGGGTGTACAAAAGAATAAAAAAAATTGCATAGCCTATTTGAAATATGTTGTAAATCAACGGGAACACGGCCATATAGGCAAAAAATTCATTGTCAGTCCCAGCAATGCGCTGGCTTGCCACTAAGGCTACATGTATGTTTTGCATAAACGTTCCAATCGCGATTGTGTTGCGAATGCGAGAGATCTTTAACCATGGAATCAATGTCACCAGATGCGCTATACCAAATGCAGCTGACGGCAAAAGAGGAGCAATCTAAACAAAGTGTTTTCAAACTGATACATGAGGAGTTGAAGTTGAATATGAATTTTTTTCGTTTAAAAGTGAAGAAAATCGAATACTTGTACTTTTCAGAAAGCAACAATTTGTTTCATCTATACCAATCAGTGGTAGAATAAATAGAACGTCCGCTACCAAAGCGGTATACGCTCGGGTTTGATTTTCGGTCGGGTCAAACCAAAGTCTATGAAATTGGTATTCACAGCCACAGCCGGATTTACATTGCACGGACCCCCTAGCACTTTTGGAATTTTCGATGCACTTTCCTGCCAAATAAAGATGAAGACCAAGAAAAGAAAAAAAAGAGCTTCGCCAGGTTTTGGGCGTATTTTCCTGCCAAATAGAGGAGAAGTACAGTAGAACAAAAAGGTTTTATCATCCAAGCGCGGGCCCCCATGCACTGTGCCATATGGTCAGCAATAAATGGAATGTGAAGCCTCCACCGTGTGTGGTAGACTGGTGGGCAGGTGGCATCTTGACTCGAAGACCAAAAGGTCCCTTTGCTGCCTCCTGGCCAAGGCAACTTGGTGAATACAGATATAATCACAATTGCAGTTAGAAGGCCAAAACGCTTCCAACCTTACCGCTGCAGTGCTGTAGCAACGAGCTACCCAACTTACCAAGTCAGTCACAAAATCACAGAGCTGGATAACGCCATCTCGGAATGTTAGCCATCAGTAATTCTCGGAACTGTTAGCTGAGATGATCTGATACACAAAGGTAGTTGAAACTACTCATGGCCAAGTGGTTAGAATATTTAGTTATGAGTTGTTCTACCACTTGTGTGGATTAGATCATCTCAACTAACAGTCTAAAACAGCGCTGTCCAGCTCTGTGGATTTGATACCGTAAATACTTCATCATCTACATACTGTGGGCTGCTTCCAAGACACTTTCCAAGGTACCGTGGAAAGGATACTTCCGACAATCATAATTACCACGACTGCGATTGAAGCAAAAGTGACGGTTATCTAAACATTTCGAGCAGAAAATTTATTCTTGAGCAATATGTCAAACATATGCTGTAACATTAGAAAGATAAGAATACATCTACACTTTAAAAACAACAAAACAGCATAAGGTTCAAACCAGCGCTTGCATGTAATGTAACCATTAGACATTCACACGTGTGCAAGGGCACCGAGAACCAAACGTGGGCCCGCTCAAATAGGACGGATTTTCGGTTTTGTGAAGTACAAAATAGACGGAGAAAATGTTGCAGTTTGGTCCGAAAAATGATGTGATCTCCGAAAAAAAAAGCTCTTCACCGAAATTCTAACGGTTTTTCCGGTCAAAATTAGGTGATCTCCAAAAAATAAATAATAAAAAAAATAAAGGTCTTCAGAGCTTCACATGCTAACTTCTCAGTGTCATTTCAGTGGGCCCCCTCTCGAGCTCATGGGCCCACTGAAGCCAACGGCCTTCCTGAAGCCCATGGGCCCCCTAAAGTCCATGGGCCCCGGGATCATTGTCCCCCCCTGCCCCCCTCTTGGAGGCCCTGCACGTGCGCGAGCACTTTTAACACTAATCCCTATAATAAGTTACACTCTCAATTTTGTAAAATCACTGTACAGATGTTTTCTTACTCCTACCTTGGTTATTAACCAAGCACACTTTTCCATGTAAACCCGAACGAGCATGCCAATGATCAGCGTTACCAGGAATACGGCCAATATAATTCCTAAAAACAAAATTCAAGAGTTACAGGGTCTAATGCACCGACGAGGATTAACTTTGATCAGCGGATTATAAACTTTCTATCGTTTACACCGATGAACTTATTAGTACTTAACCAGCCGGATTGCACATTAAGATTTAATAAATAACCAAATAGATTAAAGTAAACTAAATTTGCAAGTTCAGAGACGTTAGTATTGAATTATCGTATAATCATAGCAATTAGCTGATATTTGTTTGAACTTTTTACCCCAAATTTTGTTAATCCTCGGGTCACTACGACCCTTAGTGCTACAAAATTTAAATTGCGATACCGATACTGACTGGTTGATTGCATCCTTGCCGCAAAGTTTCTACAATAGACCTACCAGGATGTCACTTAAAGCCGAATTTAATTTTGCAGTTGGTCGAACGGTTAACACGTTTTTCCCTGGAGCGGTAGGTTCAAAGTTCAAATCTCGGCCCGGTCAATTAAATAAGAAATTTAAACGAGTTTAAATGAGAAATCAATAACCACCAGCCACAAAATAACAAACTAGAGGTACTTTAGCATTGGTCGATTATCATTAAATCACCTAAACATCTGTCATAATTTGCAGCTTCCTGACCATAGACATACTAACTATTTCAAACGAAAGCCCATCATGCATCTGCCACTTTATTCATATTCTGAACACATGCGAAATGTCATCCAATGGCATTAAAATAGCTTTTTTTCCAAAAAATCGCCCAGCGGCTGGGGGCTTCGCCCTCAGACCACCGTGTGTGGTATGTTTGAGTTACACCAGCTTACTTAACGTGACTCAAAAGTTAGAGATTGGCACTTTTTAACTATTACTTTAAGCCCTCTCCTTTTAGCAAAATCGTGGTTGCGTGCCAACAGGTCACAGCTTCAGATCTTCCATTCTACGATATCTTTGCCCAACAAAAAGTTTCTCTTTTGAAAATTTTCTATGACGTCATTGCTAGTGATTTGTGGTTTGGGGCCCCCCTCAATCAAAACTCGAGGCTACGCCTATGATAACCGTTGTCAACTTTTGGCATCTTCCAATATGGCAACAAGATTTCAGTCTGCGAACGTTTTCTTAAGTAAATATTCAATAATTCATTAGCGTCTTGTACATCAGTACAGCTAGCTAACACGCAGACGATACGTTGGAGATGAAATGCCAACAGCACAATACTACACTAGTTTAGTAAGGTAACCTACCTGCTATATTCCCTCTAAACTGCGCGGCCGCGCAGATAGCCTCGAACCCCCGCGCAATGCTTCAGTTCTGCTGCGCACTGCATAAGTGTTGACAAGACAAGGTAAATACGTGCTTTCAATCGGAAGCATGCCCCATAATTGAGAATTGAAAAAATTATTGTACAAAATTAAGGTGATGACAAATTCCGGCCCAAATCAGTCCCGATTTGCGAAAAAAACCGTTCTTTTTTGTCTTCACCTGAATTCGTGGGCGAAATTCCGAAATTTCGGACTAAGATACAACCAGTTTGCGGCAAAGACCTTTTTTTGATCTTCACCTAAATTTGGGGGCAAAATTCGAAATTCCGGACTAAGATACAAGCACATTGCAACGAAGACTTTTTTTTATTTGGAGCTCACACGGCCTTTCTTTCCGCGCAAACTAAGCTCTTAGAAGAAATGTTGCCTATACCTGTCACTTACCAAGTCTATCGTAGCCAAGATTGTCATACGGAATAAGAAGATTTGCTGTTCGTTCTTCTCCTAAAGTGTAGATACGCAACCACAACGGAATGAAACCCATAGCAAGTAGGGTTGTTGTGATCGTCAAGGCTACGCTAAAAATTGCGTTATAAGTCAAGACAATTTATTTGATTATGTAACTTTAAATAGAAAAAGGAAAAGTCTTGTACGAAAGTCGTAACATAAAATGAAATATCTGAGCACTAGTAAAGAAGTAGCGAATGAACCTCGCGGACTTCGAGTAAAGCAGCCACTTATTATATACACGATATCATTAGGGCATTAATAATGATGACGCAATCACTAATGACTGTGATATAGAACGTTGGGAAATCAACCAGATAATAACAATTAAACATTTTTTGTATTGCAAACTAAATCGTTTTTTAAGTGAAGATTAAATAGCGAAAGGAATTTATTCCAGATTTTGACTCCTTTATACATTACGTTATACTTCTTTGCAATCGATTAGTGGGATAAGAATTGACTGCTCTAGTGGTGCATTGTACCGTATATTAAACTCGTTATACCGTATATCAAACTCGCTATACTGTAGATCAAACACAATCATTATCCTCTTTTTGTGTAACGCTACCTCAACCAAAGCCTCATGTCCTTTAAAATGCAAAAAAATTTTTAGTGGGAGAAAAAAAATAAAAAAATTGTGAAATCTCTCACAAGTTGGGCCAAAATTTAGTTATTGAAACACTAAATGACGTCATATATTGGACGTAAAAAGTTGTTTTCATCACATTTTGGTCGAGAATCACTAATTGAACTCTCCAAATATCTTTTAAAATACTGCTTTTGAAATTATTTAAGTGATAAACAGAGACATCCTTATCTTGATACTCATGGTCAAAATTATAAAAAAAGGGCTGTATTTTTTTACGGCAATAAATTTATATTATAATTTTCTTGTAAGATATGCAGAGCTTAACTTGTAAAAATCCTGTTCAGTTTAGGCTGAAGAATCAATTTATTTTTTCTGTTGCTGCTCTCGGTTCAATTTGTTGTTGTTGTTGTTGTAGCGATATTTATCCTCCTGTCACCGGACATCGTCAGAGGCTAACTTATTGCACGATCCGCACTCTTTTCATTACAACAACTACTTCGTGATTGATTGGAGGAATCCGCACCTGCTTAGGAGTTTTGCGATGATCCAATGTTCCTGTGGATTTCTTCGAATTCTTGTTCGCTGAATTTGCTGCTTGCTTGTTCGAAGCCACCAAACAGAGATAATCATCGTAAAGCGTCTTATCCAAGAACGCAACAAGAATTATCCAAGAACGCAACAACGTGACCAGGGTGCGGGTTGAACCCAGATCATTCGATCAGGGTCGTCGTTAAAGCGACGCCTTTACCCATTCGGCCACGCTGCCGACAATAAATTAGATGTTTTTATTGTATAATTGTACTGCTTTCATTTTAAGCTGTCGGCAAACTAAGAAAAGCTGCCAATTTAGCCAATAAAATACACGTCAATATTTCAATCGACAAAAAAATGCAATTGAAACCGAAGCTTACCGTACCTCAATTCTAAAATTCCACCCAACCAGAAGACTGCCAGATTACTAATGACTCCTCCAGGACTGCAGCCCAGAATAAAAACGCCGAAAGCTTCGTCAATGGGCATTAAAACTGCCTTTGTGAAAGCCCAAGCGAGTACTAAATAAAATAAATCACAAAGTTAAGCAAAGGAGATGAACAAATATTTCATTTGCTTTAAATTGGTTTTAAAGAAAAAATTAAATCTGTTTTCTCCAAGAGCACAAGTACAATAATATTTCGAATAATTTGTAAGAATTCTAAACCGTCTAATTTATGGTGACCAGCTTATTTCAGAATATCGAGAGCTTCAGGCTTTTTTTAACGATATTAATCCAACTACTGACAAGAAAGGTGGCAAAAATCTAATCATTCTCTCAATAAAACGCAGTTTTCATATCATTAAGCAAGTTTATACATTATCATCGAACACGCTGTTCATTATAAAACAATTTTGCACATTACTGAGCAAGTTTTCTTATTATACTGTAGTGTGAGCTAGTTTGCACATTATGAAGAAAGCTAGAGTGTAAAGTTTTGACAACTTTTCTTTTTCATCTTACTGTACATAGTAACTATTTTTTCTGAAAAAAATTATTTACCTCATCAATCTTAAAATAACGTAGTCTACTTTGTTGTACTTACGAGGCATCAGAAGAACTTGCAGCGAAACCCCAAATATAAAAGCTTTAGGGTTTTTCAAGAAGAGCAAAAGTGTTTTACGATTAAGAGCAGCGCCTATTCCAACCATTCCAATCCCAGTCACTACTCTGGAAAACAATTAACTTTTTCAAAAACCGAGCTTATGTGATTGTTTAGGTTTAGGAGAATAAGGAAGAAAGTGCGACTGCGTCTATTATGATTATAACATAATGAGTCGTAGTTTGGGATTACAGTACAAAAACATTGGAAGATTCGGCAAATTTACGTCTCCATGGTTTGGAACTTGGGTCTAATAGTCATAAATAGTTTTTAGGAGACCTAACTTTAGAATGTAGCTTTACAAACCTGCTATTAAAATTTTATCTATTTATTTTATCAGCAAAAACTCGGTTTATTATTAGTCAAGCAACAGAACTACACAAGAGTCCCATTAAGAATTAAAAATAATTAAAAGTGAATAAATTTTTCCCCCCAAAAAGTCGTTCTCTTCAAAAACAGTTTCAGCAGCTCAAATAATTACAAACAACTGGAGTGCGAACAATGATGAGCACAGCTTCTTTACCAGCATTTAAACTGTAAAATATTGCATGGGGGGGGGGGGGGGGGGGGGACGCTTCCATGGCCGTGTACAGACGCAATCATAGTGCGGCAGCAATCAAACAAATGTTACCAAAATTCGGGAGAAGAGCAATAAAAAAAAAAGGTCTTCGCTGTACCCCCCGCGTTCCTCCAACAATAAAAGTACTATTCTTTACCACGAAGGAAAAAAATGTATGTTTGCACAAGATTTGCATTTTTAAACTCTGTAGCTTTTATATCCTTTTGCGAAAAAAGTGAAAAAAAGGATAATGTCCTAAAAACGGAGAAATAAAATTAAAAAATTGAAAATTCATAACAAATCGACCCGCCAGTTGTCGAGCGGTAACTCGCTTACCTCTGGAGCAGGAGGTTTGAAGTTCAAATCTCGGGCCAGTCAAATCGGACGCAGAATTGCCAACGGCTCGCCACCGGTGCGACATTTCTTCTAAAGAAGCTGTGTTGCCCGCAGGCGCAATGACTCGGACATGGGTCCTCGCAAACTCGTCACACGCTTCTGCCTAATACCTTATACAGCAAGTATAATGAAAGATTCAGTTTGAAAATTCAAATCTTCATTGATTACTTGCTGATTTACCTCGAAGTCTATTACGAGTTGGTAGGACATCTTTAGGCTAAAGCGCCTATAGGCAGCATTGTTCCATTTGGAGAAATTTCGTTATTGTTTGACCCATGGGCAAAAGAAAAACACTCGTAAATACTGTATGTACGCAATATGTTGAACTCACG
The DNA here is from genome assembly GCA_963965965.1 of Trididemnum nubilum. NCBI lineage: Eukaryota > Metazoa > Chordata > Ascidiacea > Aplousobranchia > Didemnidae > Trididemnum > Trididemnum nubilum. Next base: position 28,295,942 of record OZ014480.1, on the reverse strand, counting down.
TTGTTGTAATGAAATAAGCGTTTGCTCTTTGCTGCTGCTCTGGAGTTGCCATATTGCTGAGATTCTTTCGACTTCAGTTAGGCGCAGAAATGTTTCAATTAATTATCGTAAAAACTACATAGTGATGAATACTGACAATAATCTTCTACCGAAAACTTAAAAGCATTAAATAAATACACTATGACATGTAGAATTATTTGATTGAATATCAACAAGATTGTATAATAACCATAGGTGGGCACAAGTCCGTTAATCGTTAATCCGTTAATAACGAAGCTAACTTTTTCATTAACTCGTTAATCCGTTAAAAAGTTTTTTCATGTTAACGGACTAAATTAACTTCCGTTAAGCGCTGTTAACTTCCGTTACGGTTTTTATCGTTAATATCTTGCAGCTTCGTTGTGCATTTGAACTTGTTTTTATCTTGATATTAGATTAGACTGTAAAATGTAACTTCCAAAACACAAAAAGACCACCATAGCAATAAATATTTCCTTACAATCAGCTCAACAACGGCAATACGTGTTCTAGAAGCGAGTAAATATGAAGAAATGTAAATAACACTCAAAATGTTAAAGAATTAACGGACTTCATTAACTTTAGTTAATTCAAGCTGGAAATAACGCATTAACGTTAACGGAGGTGTGAAGTTTGTTAACGGACTAGTGGTTAACGAAGCTAACGTTTTGCATTAACTTGCACACCTATGATAATAACCATAGCTGGTTATCCTGACTTGCTCCACCTCTGCTGGTGGCGTTACAGCAGAACAAACAGGATTTTGCAAAAAGAGAGATTTGAACTAAAGTTAAGCTATTTTGCATGAAAAATATCTCAATTAGGTGGCGTGCTAAGGAACTAGTGCGTATCACAATACAAGGGCAGAGCCTTGGGGAATCTGGGGTAGAAGCTCCATCCGCTAGGCAATGTCAGTGATTTTTTTTTGTAAAAGAATAGCCATTTTAACGCCATTTACATCACAATCAGCACGCTTTTAAGAGCCATTTTAAAAACCACATAGCTAAGATTAAGAAGCCATATGAAAGAATTAAATTTCTCAGCTTTTTCAGCCCCCTTCCTTACGTACAAGTCAAGTCCAAAACACGTTTACACGTTTGCATTTGGGGTTGAATTTTTTAAATGACTTGGCCAAGGGAGAGGGGCTAAACTGAAACCCCCTTTGCCCTTTTTAAACGTGTTTTGGACTTGATCCGTAACTGGACTTGATAAATAAGAAAAGGGTTGAAGGATTTGAGCAAGCTAAATAATTAAGTTTTTCAAATGGCTTGCGAATCTCAGTAATTCAGTTGTTTCGAATGGCCCTCAAAACGCCTAAAATGTAATCGAGATAACGTTAAGTTGCTATTTTTTTCAAAACCATTGTGCGATTGCGGACCAGACCCCCAAGCTCCCGGCTCTAGGCTTTTTTTTTTCAAAAAATACTAAAAATCTCCCTGCGGTTTCGTCTTCAGACCCTATGGCCTGCGGCGGTTCAAGGCTCCACTGTCAGACCGCCGTCAGTAATAACGGTATTCTCGATCGAGATGCATCAGTTTTCTCAACACGTCACTGGCTGATGGATACAACAGGCACGTAGCCAGAACGGAAATTTTGGGGGCAAGCAAAAATTTGAGGGGGCAATGGTTTCGCGCTGGGAGCGTTCTCTAATAAAAAGGACCAAAAAAAAGGTCTTCAGGGAGTTAAAAGCTGATTTTACACGCAATTGGCAGACTCAAGATAATTTGTTGCGTCAAAGTGATGTTTGAATGAAATCATTTTTTGGGGGGGCAAAGTAACGTATTTAAGTACTGCACATGCATATGTTGCATGAAATTTTGTTAAAAATGACGTTTAACTGAAATTATTTGAGGGGGCAAAGAAAAAAAAAATTTGGGGGGGTAATTGCCCCCCTGCTCCCATCTGGCTACGTGCCTGGGATGCAATTAAACAGAAAAGGTTTAGCTTTTGGTTCAAGCTCTCCACTCAGCCAAATTTCGGTTGCTGGCTTATCCTTCAGTATATGATTTGCTCACTTGCTTTGGCTAACTTTTATGCCTTTACTCGTCGTTGCAGAAACGGTTGAACAAAAATTGCTGATACTGCAATATTACTGACCTAATGCATTGCCTGCAAATCTAGAAACAATTTGCAAACTAAAACTAATTTTTTGCAAAATATCGAATTAATTTTCCAAGAAAATTGAAAAAACAACAGGGGAAAATTTTATTCGTTTGTTTACCATAACATGAAAAAGGAAAAAAACAGCAACAGGTTTAAAATTTTTCGCTATCGATAACGTTTCACCGTTCGAAAAACTGCCTTAACCTCATACTATTAAAAGATTTTTTGCCTGGAACTACTTAAACTAAAGACTTAGCATAACTGCTAGCTAACACATTACAGTCTCCAGACATGAATTATTATGATTAGTACTGCAATTACGTACGCACTGGAGTAAGTTACGTGCTACACACTTGCTACTGGTATTAGCGGAAGGCTGAAAGATATGACATCAATTAACCAACATTACGCAAAACGTATACTATTTGCAACCGACAATGCACGATTAACAAATAACAACTTTTGGCTTTGACTAATTATTTTGAAAAAATTGGCTGGTATGTTTTGATAAATATTGGTATTTGAAAGAAAGATATTTTTAGTTTTTACTTCAAAAACTGCTATCTTTTTCCTTGCTGAAGCTGACATGTTTAAGACTTATTTTAAATTTTGAGATGAAAAAGTAGCAGCGTTTTACAGAATTTCTAACGATAAACAACAAATTGCTGAGTTAATTGCTAAGCTACAACTTTTCAGTAGGGTATTTAGTTTCACTGCCAGTTCCTTCTTTTTCGCAGCAACAATGAAATGAAATCGACTGAAAAACAAAAAATCAGTAGCTACAGTACGTCACAGCATTCATTGTCACAATACGGCATTTACCAGCAGCCTGCGTAAAGCAACTCGGAACTATCGTGTTACGGTTGTTTACTCTATATTTTTAAAGCGTTTGTTCACAGGATTTATCTTTTATAATCTTCTACCTTTCAAGTGAAATAGTTAATCTAAATTCAATTGAACGAAGTAGTTTTATTCTTACTTCTTTTTTGAACAGAAACACCGGTCAGAAAATGAAAGAAGGACTTGAACATTTTTGAAACTAGATGGAAGCTTGCAAGCAAGCTTGGTGACGACCCAACTGCTGAATTTTGATATTTCGGAAAAGTCTGGCTCAAGAAGGTGAAATCAACGTCAATATAATCCGATACGATTGCCCTAAATTTACATGCTGCCATTGATTTCTGATTTTGCCTGCAGTCCTCGTTTGAGAGAAAAAAGAGAAAAATAAAAAAATTAATTGCGACCCAAAGTGGGTTGGTAGGGATGAAGGTATCTTGAGATATTATCACCATGAGAGACATTAAGATAATACGCGGATTATAAGTTTTACACTTTGCAATTCTATTGTCCAAACCGATCTAAAATAAATAAAATTCCGTAGTTCAGAGAGAGAGAAGTAATGCTGGAATTATTTATATTTATGACAATTTATCTGGCCATTTTTTTAACATTTAAAAGCGGCTAGTGTTACGTTACGTAACGCCCATACACAGAATAAGAGAGCAACGAGTGAGCGCTCATTTGCTCATTTACTCACTCTATTTAAAATTATCGTAAAGATTTGGGATAGGATTAACGTTAGAGTTTGGGTTAGGATTAACGTTAGTGTTTGGGTTAGGTTCAGGGGCGTCGCCAGCTTCGCGAGATCAGGGGGGGGGCAAAATTAAAATCAGGGGGCAACGCTTTTTCATTATTCCTGAATTGGATTGAGGCGAAGTTTCAGTGAAAATCAAGTGATCTCAAAAAAAAGGTCTTCGCCGAAATCCGAAGGCTTTTTCTGGCCGAAATCATAAATTCAAACGTTTTTTTTCCGGCCAAAAACAGCAACTTTTTCCTCCCCAAAAAATACCGCGGGGGGCAAGATATAAATCGGGGGGGCAACGCCCCGCTGGCGACGCGCCTGGTTAGGTTCATCGGCGTAGCCAGGATTTTTGATCGGGGGGGCCCTAACCACAATCGCATGCGATGACGTCATTAGAAATATTCGAAAGAGAAAGTTTTTGTGGAACAAAGATATTGAAGACTGAAGGATTAAAAGCTGTAGCCTGTGTTTGGCACGTAATCAGGATTTTGCTACTGGGAGAGGGCTTCTTTCAAAAGTAAATAGTGTATAAATGTGTAAATTGGGAGACGTATTGAGCAAGCTAGTGTACCTCAACGATATTACATGTGGGGGTCTGGGGCGGAACCCCTAACCACTAGGCGATTTACTGTAATTTTTTGAAAAAACTAGCTATTTTAATGCCATTGGATCACATTTCGCACGTGTTTAGAGCCATTTGAAAAAAATAATTTTTTACTTTTGAAAGCCAATTGAAATAATTAAATTGTTCATTCTCCTTTTACTTACAATTTAAGTCCAAAACACGTTTAGACTTTTGCATTTTGGGGTTAAATTTTGAAAGTGATTTGGCCCATGTAGGAGAAAGCAAAGAACATTGCCTCGTGAAATTTTTAAGCAGCAGATAATTACTAATCTACTCCAAAATTTTCCTTAGAAAGTTTTGTTTTGTTATAAAAATAAGTAATTGTAAAGGAGTACATGTAAGCCTGCGACCAGGGGGCCCTGGCCCAGTGGCTTCGCTAAGGGGGGGGTGGGCGGCCTGCCCTGGGTGTCACCATTTTGGGGTGACACCATTTGGGTTTTTTTTCTACTGAGACCGAATACCCACTGATTGCTAGGCAAAGACCTTTTTTTTTTTGGGGTCATCACATACTTTCGGACTTAAAACCTACTCGTTTTGTAGTGAAGATCTTTTTTTTGGTCGTCATCTATTTTTTGGCCGATAAAGGGTGCCACCACAAAATCCCGCCCCGGGTGCCACCATTCTTAGCGACGCTTCTGCGCAGGCTCCCTCAATTCATATTCAAAAAATCGTTCAATAAGCCATTCCCCAGCTAATTTTTTTGAAAAGCATTTTTTCGCCTAAACACTGGCGAGGTGGAGGTGGATTGTTAATTAATGGTACAATAGATGGTTACGCACGCGTACTAAATATGTTATTGCTTGGCCGCATTTACATTGCGCGGGGCCCTAAACAATTTAAAGATTTTTGAAAAAAAATTTTTTGACAATGGTGATGACCCAAAAAGTCTCACCATCTGAGCGCGGGGCCCCTAACTGGTACTGTGCCATCTTATGGTAAATCTGGACCTAGTTATTGCATTACGTTCATAAAAAAGTTAGATGAGGATCTGAAATAGCAACTTTTAGGACAAAAACTCTCAATTTCTCCCGGGTTACACATTTAAATTGGTTGGCAAAAATTGAATTAAGGGGGGGGCGGGGCTCCCCAGATAGAAATGGATCGTCGTCCCAACGTCGGCCTAACGTCGTCATACGGTCGGTCCAACGTCGAATTATGACGTCGGCACAACGTAAGTTTGCTCGTCGGTCCTACGTCGGGTTAGCGTCGACAGCCAACGTCGGTTAGGCGACGTAGGCACAACGTCGTTTAACCGACGCTACTCCAAGGTCGGTTAGGTGACGTAGGTCAAACGTCGTTTAATCGACGCTAGTCCAACAACGGTAGGCTGATCCGACAATAGTAATTTTGAACTGGGTTTCCGCAATATAGTCAAAAAATATGACGTTCATTTGTTTAATATGCGTCGACTTTATATTCTTTTTATAACCTGCAGTTTAGAGTTTCAAACTGCCAAAAAAGTGATGCATTCCGACAACTTTCATATTGTACTTGGAACCACTTTTATTTCTATGTTGTCTTATAGTGCTGTCGCAAAATCGCTGAGTAGCGTTATACCAGACAAAGTAGTAAATATAAATAGGGTTTCGAGCAAAGATTGTCGGGATACAGCACTGTTTCGACGTTCAAAATTGTCTGAAATTGCAAATCTGAAAAACTATAACGTCAATGCAAATAGAACATCATTTTCTTTTAACCATTTGCCAACACCAAGTGCAATCATTTTAGTTCGTTGCCTTTAAGACGCACTACACCAACTATATTGACAATACACTGCACTATACCGACTGGGACTTGCATACACTGGCGTGCGTGATGCAGACTCTATAGTTGCTTGTTGCTGAAGTTTAGGACCAAAGAGCATCAGTTGTGCAAGAACTACTTAGCTTGTACTTGTCTAATAAGAGCTCCAAGTTTCTGAACGTCAATAAATAAATAGCTGGCCGGCCATGACGACAGGCGATAAATACGAAGAGGTTCCAGCAAAATTTACGCTGTGAACCTGCATTTGTTATCGAATCAAACATCACAAAATGGTGTATGGCAAACGAAACAATCTATTTACAAGCATAAGCTATAACGCAACAAATCAACAAACATATAATCAGCACAGTTTGATCCCTGCTTTTTTTCACAAGCATCGTAAGCCTGAATTGTTAAATTTAAGCATGGCCTCAAAATTTCTCATGCCTAAGGTTCAGTTTTTCGAACATGAGGCAGCAGTTTAGTTTTTTGAAGACTTTTCCTCTGCTATCCCGGCCACCATCGCGATCTGAAGCGTACTTCAGCCAGTTTTTTGTGACGCAATATATCTCGTCGTTGGTGGCCTGGCACGTTACGTAATTCTTTCTCACTGCGCCTGCAAAAAAGTTGAAATTACTCATCGTCACACAATACACACTCGAGCATCTATATTTTGTAAGATTTGTTTTTCTGCGTTAGCTCTCAGTTTTAACCCTCTTACCCTATGGTAACTTGAAATTAAATTGGCTAACATAGCATTAGCTTGAAGAATTTATAAATGCAGTGCGCCGTGAATGAGCGGCGTTAAATGAGCCAGCACTAAATTGTGAGCAGCAGCGAGTTCAAGCTCGAAGATCTTATTTCACTTTATATATTATTAATGTTTATTCGGGATGCAAGTTACAATTTGAACTTGTGCTTTGGTCATCCTCACTTGATGAAACCCGGCAGGGAGAAACAGACTGTTATGTGGTTGAAAATAGAATAATTGACTATTTTTTGCTGATAAGGTAATCAAAGCTCTGACCCAGTCATTGAGTCATTTCTCAGATAAAGATCAACCAAAAGCCAAATAAATACTGCAAAGCTAATTCTCTTTTTGGTTGAATGGTCTTTTTACAGCCCGGATACACATTACACACCTTGTACAACGTCTTTCAAACAGAGATTGGCAAAACCCCGTTTTTTTCCTTTGCCCTGCATGTTAAACTTCGTTGCTAGCTTGTTATCCAGCAACTGCGAAAGAATGTTTCTGGTGCAAGCACCAACATTCGCGCCGCCGATACTTCCAAAAAAATGCACTTGAAACACCAAAATAACGTCGCTCGTAAATATGAGCATTGAGCAACGTGTATGAGCATAAAATTAAACTTTAAAAATAACTTTAGTAAGGTTACGACAGGCCCAAGTTTGTATAGATAAAAGTCGACAAGTTTGCTGGTGATGGTGGTGGGATTACCCGACCCCTTCCTAAGGATGGGGGATGATGAAGCGTCATTCGGGAAATCTCCACGGCCTGGACCATGGGTCAAGAACGGAAAGAAAAGAGACGAAGATGGCTCGTCTACAATACTGTAGTCATAAACAGGGCAGTCAACTAAGAGATAAAGTAAATCCTGGGTCTGATGACCACAGGCACTGCAAGAAGAGTTTGCCCCGTTGATGCGTTTCAGATATGAAGAAAGCACGAGTTGCAGCAAAGACAAGAAAAGACACAGCGAGCAGAGCGAGGAAGAGCTTCCTCCGCCGAAGGAGTCCGAATTTGGAACGGATGAATTTTAAAAGACATCCACGTCTCCAGTCCCAGTAGAGGCAATAGCGGTAGGAGATGGTTGAAGAGAAAGCAAGAGGAGGGGTGTCCAACTATCCGTCGAGTGAATGGAGTGAGATCTACGACTGGCGAGATGGTCCGCAGCTACATTTCGTTTAATTGAGCAAATCCCTGAAATCTACTGAAGTCGCAGAGTGGAGTAGGTGGAGACACAAGAGATAAGGGTCCAGATTTTCTATGCCTGGGAAAGCAGTGAGCGGGGGGAGGACCGACTGGGAGTCCGACATCAAGTGCACTTAGAAAGCAAGGGTAGAGCGGTGGGAGTCAACAAGTTTCAGAGCCTGGAGAATGGCAGTGGACTAGGAAATGAAGCTGGAAGAAATGGGGGAGGTCGGAAGAGAGAGATCGATGTTGGAGTGACAGCGGCTGTAGGCAACAACCATGCATGTACCATTTGGGCCAAAGAAATCCCGTACGTCGCCAGTCCAGATCATGACGTCAACGCCGGAAATGTCGGCGAGTAAGGGTATGTCCAGAGGCCAAGGTCATTAATCCCATGGGGAAAGATTATAACTTTACAAGGATATGTCGGCGAGTAAGGGTATGTCCAGAGGCCAAGGTCATTAATCCCATGGGGAAAGATTATAACTTTACAAGGATTGGTGTGTAAGGGTAAACCTCGAGGGGGGTTGAAGGGATTCCAATTGCAAGAAAGAAGTAGGAATATAAGAGAGACAGCCAGAGATAACTCTGCAGACAGTATTGTGAAGAACTTATACTCCATCTTGATTGGTTTTGGGGAAGAGAAAAGATATCAGCCAGGCGCAGCGTAGGTGAGGACCGGATGAATGAACGCCTTGTACAAGAGGGAAAAGGGAATGCATGGAGGGACTCCAGCATGAAGCAGATGCAATGGAGCGAAGAGCCTTCAAATGGGGGAAAAACTTTGCTTTGATGAAAGAACGATGTTTCAAGAGAACGAAGATCTGATAAAAAAAAACCGAGAAACTTAGGAGTGGGGTTGAAAGAAAGTTGGTTGTCTGACAGATTGAGCAGGGGGCGGAGGCTTCACTGGTGTATGTCGAGAAGAAGGAGGCTTCACATTTGAGGGGGAGTCGCCAAGTTGGTGCCCAATTTCCGAGGACGTTCAGAGGTGTTTGAACAGAAGAGATGGCAGTGGGGACACTTGATGAAGAGGACCAGATGGCGGGTTTGCTAGTCGTACCCTTTGACAAGATATTTACCGGAAAGCTTTCACCTTTTACTGGCAAACAGGGGTAATTATTGTTTTTGCAGCTCATCTGGTGCTCAAACTTGAGTACTATAGTTTTCTTTATTAACCAAATACAAAAAAAAACTCAGCGTTTTGGTAAGCTAAACTTATAGCGAACCTTCTTCAGGAGTAGTTGCTTCTGTTCACGACTATGATCTTAAAATTTTAATCAAGAAAACTATAGTAGGCTACTCAACTTTGTGCACCAGATGAGCTGCAAAAACAATAATAAAAAATGGCCGGTAACAAGACCAATATAAACAGGCGTAATTGTTACATGTGGTCTGGTTTTGTTCGTTCTAACTAACACTGATTCGATGCAATCGCCTGCTAAGAAATGGCTGAAGCACCGTGCCTTCGAGCACAACAACTCATACAACACAATATTGCCACAGATCTGATTCTCAAGAACATTTTTGCCACACAGCTGCAGGGTCTGGGGATAGATGTGCCTCCTAACTGCGCTATAAGGTTAGCTTTGACCTTCCACAAGCTAGGCAACGAAGAGCAAATCTGATTACGAATACACATTTAATGTATTCTGGATCGTGAACAACACTTCATCATTCCCCCATCCCTAGAAAGAGGTCGGCGTCGGATAATTCCACCACAGAATTGCAAAATATTAGCACGAAAATGCACTACACTGAAGCAACGTTTCAATTATGAGCCCAGCACTTTAACTAACGCAGCACTTCATCGATTACCTTAATGTTATGGTATAATCATAGGCGTCGGTTTTTTGTTAAGCAAATTTCAAGGGGGCAAAATTTTTCTGCGATGTTAGGTTAAACAAAATAATTCTATTTGAGTCCGAAATTTTCCCCCCAAATTCAGGTGAAGACCAAAAAAAAGGGTCTTCGCCGCATTCTGGTTTAATCTCAGTCTGGAGTTTCGGATTTCTTGATTACACTTTAATTTTTGAGCACCAAGTGGGCATTACTTGTCAAAAAACCCTGAGGGCCAGACATATTTCGCCCCCTTGAGTGTCAGACCCGAAGTGGCGCCGCCCCCCGGCCCCCCCGAAATCGACGCCAGTGGGTATAATGTAGTTTCCACCACACGGTCAGATAGCAATTTGTAATTGGGTAAAACGGCAGTAGCAAGTTTAGCAACACCATTGATAATTAAATTAAACGGGACAAGTACTGTGAAATTACAATGTTGTAGATTAGAAGTGCTGCTATACTCATAGTTGCATCAAATGTTTCTGTATTTTTTAAGGCTGTTTCTGCAAGATCGACCTCATCCATTGACGTTAAGGGTAAATTCATGGAGGACGGCCTCTGCGGAACGGTCGGTAGGGCATCTATCTGTTTTAATGCCTCTTGCACCAACTGGCTGTGATTGGTGACTTGCATTATAACAAGTCCCATTTTCTTATATAAACCAAGTATATGAGAATCTACAGCAATATGATCATACATGATTTTTTTTTTGATTTGAATTATTTAATCCAGTACAAACTGAGCCCTTCTTTACGCAGAAATATTACGTTCCTCATACTGATCATACTTGGTTGGTGTAGGCTCACCGTAGATGACAATACTGCAGATTGGATCCACAGCACTCCCCTTAGCATTTGATAAATCAAGAAAAATACACTTAATAGAATCAGCGTGTCATTTCGAAAAATGGGCAACAATTCTGTAATTTGCAATGCTCAACTTACTGGAAACAATGGAAGAGATGGACGAGGTTTCTGCATCGGCACCACTAGGATTGACTGATGAACAGGGCATTCCAGCATCACTGAAAGTAGATGACGCTTGTGGTGTTTCATCTTCCAATATAACGCCAGCATCTAAAAGTAAACTGAATTGAACACGTCATAGAACCTCTACGTCTTGACTAAACAAGCCCTGTCATGCCACTCATAACTAGAAGTTGGGAACAATTGTCATTTACGATCTACTGGTAAGTTTATTTTCTTCAAGTACCGGAAAGGTTAAGTCAATTCTAATTAAAAGCTGGGCCAAACTAATTAAGAACGGAACAATTAAAGGATGGCCAAGTTGAGCTTTATAACTAATACTGCATGCAGGTCACATAAGCTGCGCTGAAGTCCGCTGATCTGAACCATAATAACAATAAACTTTGAAATTAAATCGTGATATTGCTGGCTTACATGACGAGTTAATGATGAGCCTACATTTAAATTAATCAGAAATAGAGTTAAACTACTACTGTAGGCTAGGCTTATCACTATCGCAGGATACACAAATTAGACTAAAATCACAAAAATGAAATTACAGCATATGAAATTACAGTTAAGCAAACAAAACAGTCTTGTGGAAATTTTTGACCTGTTTCGTCCGGATTGGACATCTTCGGGAAACGACACACAAGCTACCATCAACTTACATATACAATTAGATATCGAGTTTGATACAGAGCTATATAGAGTTTGCATGCCACGCAATGTGCGGATCCTATTATTGATAGATTAGTTGAAAGTAGCCTACCGCAGTGCATTTTTTGATTGCCTTTATTATGGTCTACAGCTTAAATGTTAGCTTGTGTGTCCAATCCGGACGAAACCGGTCGAAAATTTTCACAAGACTATTTTGTTAGCCTAACTGAAATTTTATATGCTACAATTTCATTTTTGAGCCAACATTTAGTTGTTTTATGGCAGTAAATTCAACTCATCATACTTTAGCTAAAATCAGGTCCAATCAACTCGCCACTGCACGTTAGCTGAGTGATTAGAGCATCTGCCTCACAGTCAAGGGTTAGACTTGGACTTATTCCGTTGTCTAGTCATACCAAGAGACTTGAAAAAATGTATTCACAGCTTTCCATACAAAAGGGACAGTGTGAAGATCAAAAAACCTTTCAAGTAGTAGACAGGTGTTAAGCGAGGGGCGATGTGGCACGATGGTTAGCATTGGTCTAATGGTCTATAGCAATGAAAAGTTTGCTTACTGCCTCCGGCTCAATTTGCAGGATGGATTATCTATAAATATATACATCCATAGAATGCATATACCCAACAAGGTGACCAATAGTATCGAACCAAAAAATATATATAATATATTCCCTGCGTTGGAAGTGGTACACATAGGCATTGTGCAACTGTTCATAGTTGCCCGGTTCACCTGACGAAGAACTTGCTAAGCAAACCAGCAACACAAAATGAAGTGCAGATAGTAATATGATACGGTCAAGCTGACTTCAGTACAACTCCACAAACATCTAATACAGTGATTCTCAACCTTTTTTGGTTCTTGGCACCCTGTAACCACCAAAAAAGTTTTGCGGCACCCGGTTGAACCTATAAGAGCTTCCGATTATAATAAAATCAATTTTAAGAGTAAAGTTTGCATCAAAACACTATATTGAAACAGTTTTGATTAATAACGGCTGAACAGAACACTAAAAATGTCATAAAAATGACTTAATCTATTTTAAAATCAGTGCGAAATTTGCGCTAGGTTTTTAGCGCAAATTCTCTCAATGTTGGCGGCACGTTCGATAATGCTACTCGCATTTCTTCCTCCACAACAAGTAGCCTTTCTCTTTTTCTTGTTTTTGGGTTTGTTAAAAGGGAAAATGCGGTTTCGCATAGGTACGTTGTGGAAAATTAAAGTAAAATAACCAATGTCGTTTCTCCGATGTTAGGGTATTCATTTTGAATTTTAATCCAAAATTCATCCGAATAAGCCGATCCAGAATAAGCCTGTGCAACATCTTAATGTTACCGTCGTTACGTATGTCAATAAGTTCTTCTTCTTCTTTCAGATTCATAAAACAATGGGTATCCAAGGGTAAAAATGGATTTCTTACCCATTTATAGTTTTCAATGGACACTGTTGGAAAATATTTCTCAATTTTGTCTTGCGATGTTTAATAACTTGAGATGTTTAATAACTGATGAAACCATTTCTTTGTTATTCATTTTCGAAAAATAAAAAAACATGTCAGAGTTTCCTTCCTGTATTCGTAATGCCCACACTTTCAATTTTTCTGGTGGAGCTCTCATTTTGTCTGCTGAAGATAACAGATTTTCATTCTTGCCTTGCAGATTGGAATATGTCTTATTTAAGTGGTCAAAGATGTCTGCTAAATATGCTAATTTGAAATTCCAGCCGTCATTGCAAAGCAAATTATAAAATTCTCCTTGTCTTTCAAGACTAAAAAAAGCTAACATCTCCTCTTTCAGCTCATTTACTCGAGACAATGCTATTCCACGTGAAAACCATCTTGCCTCGGTGTGCAACAGAAGATTTCATAATTTGCTTCCATTTCTTTGCAGAGCTTTGTAAATAATCGTGATTTAAGTGGTCTAGCCTTGATGTAGCTTACCGTTTCTATAACTTCTTTCAACACTTGTGTTAAGTCCGAGTTCAATGTTTTTTCAATAAGCACTTCACGATAAAGAAAACAGTGGGTTGTTATGATTTCACTATTAACTTTTTTTACAAGTAACACAAATTCTTTAATTGACCCAATCATAGATGGAGCTCCATCCGTACACAGTCCTACACATTCTTTCCATGTTAATTAAACAATGTGCAATAGCTCGTGGCACCCCAGCGAATTGCAAATGGCACCCTAGGGTGCCGCGGCACCCCGGTTGAGAACCACTGATCTAATAGAACAAAATTTACTCTCAATTCGACCTGTCATGAACATCTTGATTTCTTGGTTACAAATCTTGGTGTTGGTGGTTTAAAATGGCATTCCACCCTGTTTTTTTTTTTACTAGTAAATAAAAACAAAAAAGCTGAAAAACTACCACAAAAAAATTGAGATTTCTACTCCCTACTATTTTTGAGATATAGCCGTTCAATGTTTGATAATATAACGTTTTAATCTTTCACCCAACATTCCAACTGAACAAAACGGATATGAGCGCTACTGTAGTTACTGCCAGCAGTTTAGTTTTTTAGGCTTCTGACTGTAAAAAATGGTAGGTGACCTAGTTGTTGCACAGATAAGATAGACTGCAGTGTTGTTGTGCAGATAAAAGTTTCTGCCATAAATGCGTTTCGCAGACATCTGAAAGTTGGGGAAAAGATATCAAAAAAAAATAACCTCCATAACTTTTGAAGTACACAATGAAAAAAGCAAGGTTGGTGCAAAAACTTTTTTTTAATTTACTGTTTGCTTTGAGTACAAAAACAGACAGGTTATGCTGAGGCTTGGACGCTCTTTTAAACGGTGAGCTAAGCATATGCTTGGTTTGTTTGGTGGCAGAGAACTACAGCTTAAGCTCACTTTAACTCGCTGTGTTATGTCAAACCAACGTTTAGCTCATTCCAGCTATTCATGTACACCAACATCAATAAATAAAGTTGAATTTTTAGTGTTGGTTTCTTTTAGCACTGTCAGTTTTGGTTCAACTGAAGTAAATTAAGCAAAACAAAATTAAACAAACAAGAGTTAAGCTCAGTTCATCATGTATACAAGCCAAGACGTACCAACATTTACTAAAAATGTAAGTTGTTGTTTTAATTTTCCGGAAATTAGTGACGCTTGCTTTAGCCACTTTTATATTAAATGACACAAACCTTGTTCTTCTTCAAAAACATCAGTTTCTGCATTTTCTTGTTCATTAGCTCCATCATCAAGGTATGAAGTTTCGTATGGTATGGAAACTGGTGGTGGTGGTAGTGGCAAACGTTGTTTGTTCGATTTTCCATTTTCTAAAAAATAAAATGGATTAGAACTTACTAAATAGCTACTTGAAACACTAACGTACAGTACATAAAGTATTTCCAATTTCTTGCAAATAAGTCTTGTAAGCACTCAAATAGGAAGCACAGATTCCACTCATTCCAGAGGTTTTCTTTGATTTGTTTAAATTTCTAGTTCTGTTGAAGGATACCCAAACATTTTTTAGTATTACACAGGATAGGTTAGCCTTCATGCACATCCAAGATCCCTAATATGTACTCTTTGTACTGCTGTAAGCTAGCACATAAGTCATTATACTTTGTTTTCGCTTTGCTTTTGCCGAAGATACTCCTTGTGGATCATCCTCTTCTGATCTATCACTGATGACTTTGGCTCGTTGTTGAACACTGTAAACACATTTGAAAACATGCAAAAAAGTAATAAACTACGAATAAATCGCTGCAGTGCAAAGACCTCAATTCACGCTTGAACAACTACAACCGAGCAAATAACATAAGTCACAAAACTGGACATAGCGGCTAAGACAAGAAGTGTACAGATAGGTATACCAGTATGTTGGATGTAATCTCAAGATCATGGCATACCTTCAGGTGATTACAGCTAAATTTACAATTTATGCCCTTTTCTTGCACATGCAAACTTTTGCAGGTCAACAAAAGAAAAAGGGGTTGCAGCGCAGGTATTCCCCTGTTTATAATTCGATTTGCAATAAAATATTTCATAATGGTTCAGTCAACAGACTTTAAACCTTGCCGGTTTGGTTCGATTCTTGTCGAAGATATTATCGGTATTTGTCAGAAAGAGCATCCAAAATTTAAAGTGCTACAATGCTCTACCAAACCCTACTGGCACAGTTCGTGGCTAAAGATACCTTAACGGTAGCAATCCAGCCACATCCATAAAACGGGGACAACACTAAATTAAAATGCTTCTTTTTCTCAAGCTAAGGGTTACCACGATGGGTAGACTGCATGATCCCAAGGGATTGGTGTGTTAATAATGGTAGGTTGTAATTGCTGACTTAGTGTTCACGGATGGCGTGGAGGCTACGAACATTTGCTTTGCAGTTGGTATATTTCTAGTCGAGCTATATCAAAAGCTTAAATAAAAAATGATATGCAGTCGAGTGCGCTTAATTTGGACACTTTTGTTGAGAGTGAGTTTATCCAAATTAAGCAGGAAATAGGTTTGTCCCAATTAACCGAAAATGCGCATCAGTGGTTTAGTAAGCCAATTTTACCATTTTATCAACAAGTAAGTAACAGTTGGAGGTGGAATATAGATCAAAAATAGCAACCGTTAGGTGTTCTAAAAAGTTTACATGGAATAAAATCAAAGCTTTATTAAAACACGAATTTTCAAAAGCCATACCGTGACGTTAAAACAAAAGCTAACTGTCTTATGTTAATCATTGCATCGCCTTAGGTTCGCTACTTAATGCTGACTGATGGTGTCATTGAAAAAAATTTGAAAAAAAAAAGTTTTTAAGTCTGCAACTTTTTTCACTGGATGACGCAAAAGTGTATTCAGAGCTATATCTTTATGCCAGAAACTGGGCTATTTTGTCCGAATTACGCAGAGTTTTGTCCAAATAAACGAGAGAAATTATGATTGTAAAAGTTACTTTTGTTCTGTCCTTAGCACTTCTGTCCGAATAAAGCGGTTGTTCGGCTTTTTCGGTGTCCGAATTAAGCGGAGTCGACTGTTAGCTTCTTAGTAGCAAATATATTTGTGACGGTTGAAGATGCTTTACTTAAACATCAAAACTAAAGCTATGTGACTGTTTCTGTTAAAGTATTACGGCTAAGGTTGCTGATTGAAGTAGTTCACTATAAATTCACACCAAAAATATAAATAAATAAATAAAAACAAAACGTCACTCGCAAGTGAGATGCAATCTGAACTATGTTTACCTTTTTTGTGATGTAATAGATTCATTATTTTCAAAAGTTCCGTCTTCAGTAGCTGCATTTACTGAATACACATTTGCAAACGGCACAGAACCTTGTGGTGGCGCACCTTAAAATTAATTGATAATAAAACAACTGAAAGTCTGTGGACCAATGTGGGTGACTTGAAAGGCACTTAAACTCTCTATATGCAGTAGCAGGGCTGGCGAGTTAGGCTTTCGAAATACGTTGAGTCGGATAAAAATTTTTAGCCAGGTTCAACATAAATTGAAAAAACAAGAGCAGTAGCAGCAATTTCGTCATTATTTTTCGAGAAAAGGCTTGAGTTGGGAGTCACAGTCAAAAATTTTGGGGATGAAGAGTCGAGTCAGGAGTTTCACAAAAACGTCCAACTCAACTCCCGACTCTTCATACATAAAATTTTTGACTCTGACTCCCAACTCATCTCTTTTTTGAGTAGGGAGTTGGGTCGGCGTCGAACGTTTTCGTGAACTACTCACCAGTCCTATGCACCAGCCCTTTAATCCGAGTAAAATGCAGTGAAAGAGAATCAAACTTCTGACGACTAAAACTCTTAATCACGAGACTGATAAATATTGCATGACATTATACTTTTAGCGTGGCGCTAAAAAAATGAAAGCGTCGTCAATTAAACCATAAACATAAACCCTAAAAGTAATTATGAAAAGGCTAACATAACAAGATCTTAATAATTTATAAGTCTTTTTGGAGAGATTATTATATTGAAATAATTTTTCCTTTTACCAAACTCTATCTAATTAAACCATAAACATAAACCCTAAAAGTAATTATGAAAAGGCTAACATAACAAGATCTTAATAATTTATAAGTCTTTTTGGAGAGATTATTATATTGAAATAATTTTTCCTTTTACCAAACTCTATCTATGGCATTGCTATAAAACTTCATCAATCGTAAATTTTCATTTTAAGTTTGAATTAAGCAGTACACTTAAAAGGAAATCTTTTAGTTTAAAGCCTTGACAATAGCCCAATCAATTCATTCATTTAGCACAGTGTTACATGAACAGTTTTTAGTGTAGACTAAATCTACAGTACTAGCAAGGCAAAAGGCTGACAATATGAAAATGGCTGAAATCGTGAGCTAATACTAATAAATTGTTCAACTTTGAACTCAAAATGTAAACAACCAGAATTGAACTTAAAAAAAAAAACAACAGCAACATACCAGTTTCATAGTGCACTTTTTCCACAGCATAGACTTTCCAAAATGGCAAAGGGTTAGCATGCTTTATAGCTGCCTTGGCAACTTGATATCTATTTGTATAAGGGGGCCATGCACAGAAGATTCCATTAGGTATCACCGTTAACCATGTTCTAGAAACAACTGAAACGCTGTTTTTTCATCACAGGTATCCACAAACTGCACATGGTTTAAATAGCGTAACTACCAAAGCAGTGTAAAAAAATCTGAGAAAGAAAAGTCAGTTTATTGAGAAGAGGACAAAAAAAAAAAGGACACTATCAAAGTCAATCGCCACCTGTAACAGAAAGTTACCATGAAGAAAAAAGCACACATAAAATAGTAGTAGCAAAAATACTTATCACACTACTTACATACATTTAGTTACAAATTACTTCCATCAAAGATGGTTCAAAATATTAACAACTATAGTAACATAACTAATAAACTTAGAGACAATTAAAACCCTCACCCATCAACTTGCCATTCATCAAAGTGATATCATTTATTTCTTCAGTTTACATGTGTTAAGCGATAAACTGAGAGTAATTACAGGATGCTCCCAAAAATTATACCGACTTTAAATTGCTTCGTCCATATTTTTCATACAAGTCACCTTTGATAGGAAGGATAGGGTTGTCCATTTATAAAACAAGAGCCATATGCTGACTAACTTTACAAATTAAAAACAAATAAACAAAAAGAAAAAGGGCAAATTTAAGAAATTCACTTATATTTGGCAATGGAGGTAGACTGGAACCTTCATGTAAAAAAGGGCAAATTTAAGAAATTCACTTATATTTGGCAATGGAGGTAGACTGGAACCTTCATGTACAGCTCTTTGGAATTTTGGGGGTTGGAAGTGAAGGAGTTGGAGGTCAGGGTGGTTTAGCAGTGAAAAAAGATGGGGGGTCCGGTTGGGGTGAGAGAATTAGGGAAGAAAGGGGTTGAGGGTGTTGATTTGAGGGGTGTTGGGGGTTGTGGCAACGCGATTGTGGGGAGGATCGGGTTAGTGAGCACTGGAAAGTGTCCCAGCATATCATTAGAAAAATTGGACAAACCTTGGGGATTGCATCAAAGCATGTCTTTACCACAGAGAAAATCTTTCTAAAAGCACCAATTTTTACGAATTTGCTTAAATTTCACGTGATTTGCACAGTGCATCAATTTGATTTTCATTCAATTTTTTTGGTTTTCTAATGTTTCCAACTTGTTTGCAAAATGTTATGCCTCAATTTTTGCACTGATGTCATTTCAGTTAAACAAAGGTAGATTAAGCCAAGGAGATCAATTTTAAAGTCAGTAATTCTGCTAGGAAAAAAAGGAGCAAATTATTGACAAAATTCTAAAATTTGGTTTGTTTATTTTCATTAATGTACTTATTTTTTAATTTGTGAAGTTAGTCAACACATGACACTTGTTTTCAAACAACCAATCTTATCCTTCACAGCAAAAGTGACTTGAGCAAAAAATCTCAAGTATTGAGCTCGGAGAGCAATTTGAAATCAGTAGTTTTGATAGGAGCACCCTGTATAATATCAATGTAATTTCACAGTCACAGCCTGGTTTTGGACCTATAAATGAGATTGTTTGCCTTATTTGTTCTTGCACCAGTTTAATTTAAAATTGTGATTTTCCACGTATCTAGTTTTGTAACCGTAAACATTTTCCAAATCTGTAAACTTAAAATACATCAACAGATTTTTTTGTGAAAAATAGAATATAAACTTGCATCTTTACAACAACATCAAATTTCAATAGCTTTAACTTGTGATATATTTTGAAAACGTCCACAGAATTCCGCTAAATTCAAGCGTGGACTGTTTTGAAAAAGTCCAATCGTGAGCTATTTTGAAAGAGTTCACGCGTGGACGATTTTAAAATAAAGCTATGTATTTGCGTGGACAATTTTGAAAAAGTCCACGGAATTTAGCTAAATTCCGTGTATTAGCAATATCCCCCAGACTGGGAATCCTTACACTTTATTAGAAATGCTGTTTCGTCAGTTTCCTAGCAGCTTGGCACTTTGAGCAACACTTCATCAAAAAATTAAAATGCAAGTTTTTGGTAAGTACTCTGGTACTGGTACGTATTCAGTGTTACCTCAAGATTTTAACTGCCACAAAATTGCCAAAGATTTTGACAAGCACTCACCCTAACATTTTTAATCACTCAGTTAGTGGGTTACTATGGGCTTCAACATTTTGTCACACAATCAGTTCTGTTACTCAGCAGTTGCCTCCAGTCACACATGATGTTAGACACACAGCCTGAATCAACTAAACTAAAATTGATTCAGGCTGTGTGTCTAACATTAAGTGTGACTCTAAGTGTGTGACTGGAGGCAACTGCTGAGTAATGGAACTGATTGTGTGACCGAAGGTGACTGCTGATTAATGGAGTGAGTGGATAGTTTGCATGTGTGAGTGCAAGTTTGTTTGTAAATAGCCTACCTCTTTTTTTTGCTCTCTGAATATTGCAAATTGAGTTTTTTTTTCTTTTTTTGCTTTCTTTGAGGTGTAGCAGCCATGCATGATATTGATACCTCCAGCCATACAGCCTTGACTTGATGCATGATATAGGGTAAGATCGGGTAATTCCGGACATGAAAGTAAAATTGCAATTAGTGCGTGTTTGTATTACCTATATCAATGTAGATTATCATTTCGGTAATTAAATAATTGCTTGTTCATTTTATGTGCAATAAAACTATTCTACGTAGATGCACTCTGCTTTCTTTCGCAGATTAGGTTAGATATTAATTTGTCCTATATTGCACCCTAACATGCTCTCACACCCTGCTTTCCAAGCAAACCCGATTCCTGCTAGGTTTATTGATTCATAACTTGAATTTTTCCGGAAAAATTTAAATCCATTCCTACTCCGTGCCCAATTCTAACTTAGAAAAATCCGTAAGACTATAAGTTTGCGAGTCGAAATGATCGTAAAAAAAAAAACAATTTAGAAGATAGGTTGGGGGTAAAAAATAAAAAAGCCTAAATTGCTGTAGGTACAAAAAGGCCTATGCATTAAAAAGTGACAAGCTGCACTCGATAAATCCGCAATTCACAGCAAAAAATCACAGATAAATTCATAAATCTGGCGTTGGCGCAAAACAAACCAAATCCCCGACTCTACGATAATTTCGGAGTGATTTTAGAATAAAAAGAGCTGTTAATTCAAGCGCATTTTGCAGAATAAAGATCTTTATTTGACGTTCAACCACAATGAAGGTGTTGAAAGGGAAGTTTTGATCACCATAGCTTAGGTTTATCCATTTTAATCGACATGGCGCAATGACTAATTTGGCGCTAGACTGGCGCAAAGTCCTGCGGAATGCATTAAAATTTTTAAAAAAGTATCTAATTACGCTTCTTAGCATATTATTCCAGTTTATAATATTTATAAATATGCTATCAAGAGTATCAAATTTGCACTTTTGCCTTTACACGCAGATGTCCGAAATTACCCTTTCAAGGGTAATTCCGGACATATTCGTTCAGACCGATTTTTTCATCCATTTCTAAAATATTTTTTTCGAACCAGTGTGAAAATACTAAAGTCCATGATTGAAATGCACAAATGAAAACAATAGATTTCGAGTTGATTGAAGAAGAAAGTTGATTGAAGAAGAAATGTGTCCTCAAGGCCAAGGACGTCCTTAAGGACTCCGCCTCTGCTTATTTCACATTTAGTTTTGTTTCCATAATTCATGTTTGTTAAGCACAGGTTGGTCCAACGTCAGAATAACGTCATGTTGCGACCTGGTGCCATTCCACAAATATTTTTAACTATTGTGGCAAATCATATCAAAAACAAACAATCAATCAACTAACTGTTATTCTAATTTGACGTTTATTTTTAATTTCCAAAAATCGTGTTTGTAAATCACAGGTTGCCCCAACGTCGGAATAACGTTGGCTTGTGACATATTGCAACTTTTTAATCGATATGGAAAATCACGTAAAGATTAAGAAAAACAAAGCATTACCAAAGCGTATTTCGCTATCAGTTCATCAAGCAAGGCTTAACAGTTCTATGGATTGTCGAAAATGTGACGTTGGGCCTACGTCATAATTCGACCTACAGCCGACCGCGACCAATCTCACGTCGGCCGACCGTCGATCGTCGACCAATTTCTATCTGGGTCCTGGTCATCAATATCGTTGTTAATTCCTGTTGTTGGCGAAAAATGCAAAAAAATGTGAAACTGAAAGAGCAAGAGGCTTTTTTGTCACATTATTGTCATTGGTGACATTTCAATTTGGGGGGTGGCCCTAGGCCATCCTGGCTACGCTTATGGTTAGATTTAGGGTTGGGAGTTGGTCAAGCCGTAACACGTTCGTCCCTGGAGCGGGAGGTTTGAGGTTCAAATCTCGGGCCCGTCAAATTGGACACAGTGTTACTAACGACTCGCCACCGCTGCGACATTTCTTCGAATGGAGCTGTGTTGCCCGGGTGCAATAACGCAGAGATGGGCCCCCAAACTCGTTACACGCTTCGGCGTATTACAGCGAGTAATGTCGATGATGGCGATTGTCTAGGATGGCGATTTTCTTCTTTTTACGTAACGTAACAGCAGCCTCTGCCTTAATGTTTTCTTCTAAAGTTTTTTTTTTAATCCGCGGATCAAAGTTAATCTTTGATAGCGCATACGACCTTTAGTGTCAAGAAATCATTTTCGCTAGACTTTGTCAGTACGCTAACTAGTGAAGCATTGAGCTGCGGTCGTGTAACTGCTGTTTACTCTGAAATTCTTAAAACGATGTTCATAGGATTCGTCTTTTGTACAGAATACCGGCAATCTTGTAAGTTTTAAGTTTGCTTTCACTTCTTTTTCTGAACACAATTGAAATATTAACCAGCCAGAAAATCAAAAAGGTGAATAACTTGAACGCAAAATTTGCTTTGTGCTTTCATTTTTGCACTTGTTTGTACATTGTTTAATACCACTTTTAGTTAGAGCAGATTCAAATAGTTTTCTTCTTTGCTTCATTACTTTCACAACTCCCTTATAACTTGAAAACTGCTAAAATTAAAGAAACATTATTTTCGTAATTTAAACTCCGTTATGTTAACTTTGAAATCTTGCATGTACGTATTACTTTTTGAGGTGGTGCAAAATTCAAATTTTGTTCAAGTATCTCCCACAGATACACTTTTCGAAAGATTTTTATTTCAATCATTGATAAAATTACAATTTTAGTGATTTTGCATTATCTTAATCACAGATTAAATTACAGAATCAAAAATGCACTGCTAGTATTAGCAACAACCGTCACGTCGATTATAGCAGGGGTGTTCAAACTTTTTCAGGAACGGGCCGCGTTGATTTAAATTTGAGAAACGGGCCGTAGTAAACGGTTCTTTGATGTGATATTTGGCGGAAATTCAAGTGGAGACCGAAAAAAAGTCTTCAACGCATTTTAAAGCGTTTTTTGTCAAAAATTTAAGTCAAGACAAAAAAAAGGTCTTCACCATATTTGAAAGTGGTTTTTGCCAAAATTTTAGGTGATGGCCAGACGAACCAAAATAAATTTGGTTTCTTGCTAAATTTTCTTTAGTTCATCTCGAATCCAATCCGTTCTAAATCATCTCAAGCCCCAAGACCAGTCGCGGGCCACACAAAATTGTTGCACAAGCCGCACTTTGGGCACCCTGGAATATAGCATAAGCAAAAAAAATCCGATAACTGCACTTAATGCAGTATAAAACTTCGACTTAACGCTCGCAAAAAGTTACGTGCACATTAAGACTAGATATTAGTGGCGTTATCAACAATCATAGACCTATATGAGGAAAGAGCAAAGGTAAATCAAATATTGACTCTCAGCCATGAGCTCCTTTAATTCTCATTGAGAATGGAAGTCATTAAAATTCATGAAATTCTTGATCGATCTTCAAAAGGTCGGCAGCGTGGCCGCAACGGTAAATGAGTCGTTATCACGACGATCCTGATCGCATGATGTGGGTTCAACTCGCACCGTGGTCACGTTGTTGCGTCCTTGGATAAGACGCTTTACGATGATTATCTCTGCTTGGTGGCTTCGAACAAGCAGCAAATTCAGTGGACAAGAACTCGAAGAAATCCTCTGGAACATCGGATCATTGAAATTTTTTCCTGTTGCGGATTACTCTAATTAAGCACGAATAAGTAGTTATCGAAAAAAAAGTGTACTGATTGTCCAACACGCTGTCCAGTGACAGGAAGATAAATATGCACTACAACAGCAAGAAGAAAGGCAAGAAAGATGACGACATTATATTCTGAGTTGCTTTTTGCCTTTGTCTTAGAGCAATACGATAGCGTTGTCATTTGCGCCAGCTCCGTCTTTATTGATCCGACTGTTCCAAAGATACTGCATTCTACATTCGACTCTGACAATTGCAATGAGCAAAGCTATTGTTAATCAACGTCTGTGCTATCGTTCCGCATCGCTGATTACTGCCTAGAGTCATTTTGCAGCGCACTGACTAGTTTGAATCGGATGGAATATGAGTTTGAAAATATTCTTAGGGCCTTATTCATCGTATTGCACAATGGCACAGTGCCAGGGGCACCGCGCTTGGAAGGTGTGACCTTTTTTTGGTCTTCAACTTTAGTTGGTACGATAATGTGGCAATTTTTTTTAGACTTCAACTTTGTTTGGAGGGTAAAGAGTCAATGGTGCCAAGGGCCTCGCACAATGTAAATCCGGCCCTGAATACTCTATAACTTACTGTACATCAGATTAAAGATCTCACTTATAAAGGTCGGAGGACACGCACGACTATCGCTTTGAAATAGAATAGCTGTTGAACAGTTGGGCCAAGAAGAATGTTGCTAAAGCAAACTTTATTTAAGTAGTAAGCTGCAGTGGCACAACCAGGAGGGCGGGGGCTGAAACCTACCCTTAGCTAGGTCACTTAGAAAATTTAACCCAAATATGCAAGCGTTCAAGCGTATTTTGGACTTGACTTGTAAGAAAAGGGGCTAAAAGGGCTAATCAATTTCATTTTTAGACATGGCTTCTGAATCTTAGCAGTTTACTTCTTTTAAGTGGCTCTCTAAAAACGAGCAAAATAGCATTAAAATATTTGTTTTCTAAAAAATTACAAAAACATCCTGTGGCTGAAAACTTTGCCGTAGTACTAATAATGGTTTTGCACAAATTTCAAAAACACCGTTGATTTTGCCTGCTGTCCTCTTAGAATGATAATACACCACTTGGCATTACTTACCTCATTCGGTTAGTTCAGGAGGTAAAAACTAACTTTTTAAATTTAATTGAGCACAAAATGCAAAGCAATGATTTTTGAAACGTTTATTTTATTTAATTTTGAGTTATACAAAATACTCTTCATATATTAAGCAAAATCAATTAGTTATGCACACATAGTGCTTTTATATTTTTGCCAACGTCTCGCCAGCCCATACTTACTGGTTTCGTCAGGGCATTAGACAAAGTTACAAACAAATAAGACAAAGCCAGCGGCCCGGCGAAACGTTGGCAAAAGCCTAAAAAAGTAGCAGTTGTGCAAAACCATTTGGATATGAAAAATGCCTGGTGTTCTCAACTACAGTTTTATTTAATAAATTAAGAAAAGTGGTTGGCTGGTTGGGTTGAGCTGCCCGAATCTTCCCGATGGGTGAGAGTATGGCCGAGCAACGGATATGCTGTCTCATAGAACCTCAGTTGAGCTGGAGAACCTCGGAGAGAAAGTGGCCATTTCCTCACTACTTAAAGAAAGGGCACCCGTTACCACTCAAACAGTCACTGCTGAAGAATAGCTAACTAATTATTTGTCGTTTCTTGCAAACTGCTGTATGGATGGCTTCACTAGTCTACCGAATCAAAAAGCATGAGAGCGCAAAGCAAGTGAACTTGACTTAAAAGGACGCAGTTTTATCAAACTAGGAAATTTTGGTCGCTAGATGGAGCAGAGAGTTTGTCCGATGAATATTGATGTAGTATTGCTCAGTGCTTAGTTCAGAAGCTCTTGTGCATCATGCTTTCTAACGGCTTGAATGTTTAAAGAAAATTACATTTTGAGCTTTGAAGTTCAATAAAGATTTTGGCGTTTTACCAAATGAGCTTAACGTTGATTGCAATCTGATTGTGATAGAGTGTCTGTATATTGTAAATCAGTGCCGTCGCTTAGGGGGGGAGGGGGGCTTGCCCCTTAACGGTTGCTTGTGCTCCCCATTTTGGTTTACTCAAAATTTTTTTTGGAAATTTACGTAACGAAAGTCAGCAGATAATAATGCAAAAAGAAATAATAACATTCAATCGGAAACGTTTAAACATACTTCTCGCTTGACGTTTTCTCGATTTTTTTTTGCGCAGTTGCTGGCAGAGGAAAAGCCGAGGACACAACCTTCGAGGCGAAAGCCAAGGACACAAAAAAAGATCTGAGGCCAAGGATCGACTTCTTGAGGACAGACCCTCTTGAGGCCAAGGACAGGAGTGCTCGAGGCCAAGGACTAAGGACATAAGGCGCAAGTGTTCTAAAAAAAAGAAGGTTCCCCAAAAAATTTTCCACGCGACCACCAAAAAATGCCTTCGAGGGAGGAGACGCTAATTTTTCGCGAAAAATCAAGGCGTTCTCCAAAACAAAACAGAAAAAAAAAAATCTTCGAAAAATTTCCGCCAGGTTTCTGCCGTTTTCCAAGTTAAAGTGGAAAGAAGGTCAATGCCATGGTCCATTTTTAACGAATCAAAAAAAGTGCTGTCCTCGAGCCGAGGACTTGTAGGCTTCTAGGCCAAAACCAAGGACTTGACCTTCGAGGCCACGGCCAAGGACTTCAAAATGCGTCCTAAAGGACTTCACTTTTGATTGCTGGCAATCAACTGCTGTTACGTAATTTTGACGCAATAATTCTTCTTATTAAAACAAAATCTTAAATCTTAAAACAAAATCTTAAAGTTATGTCTGGTATTAAATGGAACGACTATGCAAGATTAGATCAAGTTTATCATGCCGAAAAGATGTTGAAAGTCTCAGACATCGCTAGATTAGAATTGACAAAGTTTATGTACCGCTATCACAAATTCAAGGTGCCTAATTTATTCATTACAGAAAATTTCTTCACTCCAGTTAATGAAATCCACTCCTATAATACTCGAAGTAGCTCATCCAAGTGTTATTTTCTCCCTTCTGTTAACACTACAGCAGGCAAACATTCATTACTGTTCCGTGGTACAAAACTTTGGAATGCGATTCCGGTTGATATAAAACAATATCCATATCATAAATTTGTTAAATACTACAAGAATTATCTAATTCACAAATATCAAAACTAGCAATTTATCTCATTACCCCTAATGACTAGTTCAAACCGAGAAATTTTTTAAAGTTTTTGAATTTTTAATTATCTCAAATATCTGCATTTTGCATATTTAAAGCTTTGTACGCGTATTTTAACATGTGTGTTCAGTTGTATGTGTGTTTTTTTGTATATATTTGTCGTATGTATAGGTTTGTATGTGCTGTAGCTGTAAATATTAGTCGCATGTGTGTGTTTTGTTGTTTTTTGCTTCAAAAAATGAGTCGAAAGTTTCATAACTCAACGGTGGCAGCAGACTAGATGAGCGCCGCTCTTTCGCTGCTTCCATAGCGTTGTTGTCTCTTACTCATTGAACAATTTCTTACGTGTATTACTTCTTATTAACTTCACGCTAAAACTACCATTAAACTACAAACTACAATTAACACGGTGCATTTATTTTCATTTTGTTTGAGGCCATGTTTTGGATGAGGCCATTGATTTTGTTTGAGGCCAAGCCCCGCTGGGGTGAAATCGATTTTAATAAATATAGTAGTATATGTTTTACGACTGATTTCGTATGTGCCCTTTAAGCTTATGGCTATATTATTTTCATTTAGGCTTATGCGATATATTCATTTAGTTGTTTCTCAAACCATGGGTCGCTAAGCCTTTGCAAATTAGTCGCGGAGTAGAGATAGAGGCCGAGAGAATCGTTACTTCGTCAGTGATTATGACCTGAAACAATACATGATCAGTATCGCAAGCAGGGAGAGGCTATGGAGACCTCAGCTCACCTTTAAACAAGTCATTTAGGACATTTAACCCCCAAATACAAGCGTTTAAGCATGTTTTGGACTTGACCTGCAAGTTAGGGGAAATGAAGGGGCTGTGCAATTAAATTCTTTTGAATTACTTCCAACTTTTAGCAATTTAGTTCGTTCAAACGGCTCTAAAAACGTTCGAAATGTGATGCAAATGGCGCTAAAATGGCTATTTTTTGCCAAAAAATTAGAAAAATTGCCAAGCGGTTGGGGCTTCGACCCCAATCTCTATGGTCTCGTGCTACAGGGGGATACAACTGAGGCATTTTTTGAACAAAATTTTGTTTTAACTTTTTGATCAAGTCCCCCCCACCTCCTTAGCAAAATTCTGGTTGCGCGCCTGTACGTGAAAACCTTTTTTGTTGAAAGAACAGATGTTTTTGTTTTTTTAGAACACACTTCAAGATCGCTTAGGTCGCAGTTACTGCTCCAGATAGATTTTTCAAGCGATTATGGGCTGTAGGCGAAAAGAGCTAGAAAATACTTAGGCTCTATGCGTCTCTTTTTTTAAACATGAATACAGAGTTTTCAAAATTGCGAATAATTTGTAACCGTACAAGATCAGTTAGTGCAAAAGATCAGTCTATTTTAGTGCCCCTCACTTTCGGCTAGTGCCCTCTCACTTCGTTTGCACTGGCGACGGCACTGTTGTAGATTATGTGCAACATTTATTATTCGAAAATGCAAATATCGAATTTAAACAATTTTTGATTTTGATTTTTTTCAAAATTGAACACGAAAACGGTGTCACAAAATGGACGAGTATAAAAAGTAACTTTTGTGTCTTGTTTAAAATAACCCTGAAATCTGGCTAAATCAAGCACTTTACTCCCGTTAGTGAGTAAAAGAATTTTTATTGTTAACCCAATTCTACACAGGTTAGTAATAGTTTTTTAGTACAATTTAATCCGGGACATAATACTTTTTCCTCTGTATAAATAGAATGAGGAAATTAATCAAATAAGAAACATAAGTAAACTGGCGTTTAGAATGGTTATAGCCATGACTGCCAGCAAATTTTCTTTCGTTTTGCTGGCTTTTCAAGCAAAAGTCATTGTCATTATCTCTTAAAGTATAATGATTGTAAAAAACGTTTAAGGATTTTCAAAGGCAGGATTTTCTTTTCCGTCATTCGGTGCGGATTTTTCTGC
Source organism: Trididemnum nubilum (assembly GCA_963965965.1). Taxonomy (NCBI): domain Eukaryota; kingdom Metazoa; phylum Chordata; class Ascidiacea; order Aplousobranchia; family Didemnidae; genus Trididemnum; species Trididemnum nubilum. Next base: position 28,266,828 of record OZ014480.1, on the reverse strand, counting down.
TTCTTTTTTCTTCATATCCAAGTTATCCGTCTTCTTTTTCGATTTTAAAAGATCCACTCCGGCATCTTCTTCATCCTCAACTATCCACCCCTTTCTTTTAGCCAGATTATAAAAAATAATGAATAGAACTGAGTAACCAACTTGAAAAATATAGTAAAACAATGGAAATAAAACAACTTGGATAAAAAGAAGAATTTGATTTCCAACAGTAAGCTCTATAACAGCCGAAGCTATTTGAGCATTTTGAAGTGCGGTTTCGACTGCGACAGTTGTCCGTAAGCGAGAAGTCAACTTGAGGAATGGAATCAAAGTAACAAGATAGCCAAAAGCGAATGCTATCAAAGGCAAAAGAGCTGCAACCTAAACATAAACAAAATCTTTAGAGCTCTTGAATGCTATAATCTTTGATTACCATCGGTTCGAAACATGCATCGTGTTACAAATCAATCGCGACATCAGGGTTATTACATTTATTTATTTTTCAGGGAGAGGTGCTGGGCAAGATTTTTTGATGTTTATGGAATGGGTTTGTTACTTTTATATAAAGCTTGTATGTTATATGGAGCTAGTTGTTCTTTTTTTTGTAGTTTTGAAAAAATAGTTGGTGAAGTTTTAAAAAGACCGGAAAAATGTCGTAGTTTCATTTCAGGAAGATATGGTGGCGCGGTTAAGACCGTTGAAGAGAGGTTACTTGCTGCGGTTCGATTCTCGATCTGGCAATGCTGTTGTTGTGTTCTTGGGATTTTGGAAAAGGCACTGGTAAAAGTTATTTTATTATTGGGGCAAACCAGTCTACTCGTTGTTGTGGTCCATAATTGTGGTTCATATTTTATAATAAAGTGATTAGTTTTGTGGTAGCATTACTAGACTTTACGACGCAAAAGCACCGCAAAAGTAAAACATTATGCTACCAAATATGGAGTCGGAAATTTTCGTGAACAAATTCAAAAGACTCGTATGAAACTGCTTGTAGGCTTCGTCTACACTGGGCGTAAAATCGTGATCGTAGTGCGTAGCCAAACAGTGCGTTCGCAATGGACATGAAGCAAAGGTTGGCAATTTTCGCTAGTGGTCGCTTACGTCACTTACTCAAAATAGGCCAACCACTCAACAACAATTTCATCTAAGTGAAGTCCAGCAACCGCTCGCGAAGTTTGCGAGTCTTGCGACCAGTTGAAACCTTTTACAAGTTGTTAATGACGTCAAATTTTGGTTGTTTCGCTTAATTTGCGTCCAGTGTAACCGCACCCAGGCATGCCGATCTTTGTTGAGCATTGGGGGGGGGGGGATAATTTGTAATTTTACCCTAATTTTGACTTATTTTCAACATTGGGGGGGGGATGAACCTCGACCACGATTTTTTTCAGGTAAACAAATTAAGTGAAGACCAAAAAAAGCTCTTCACCAAAAATCAAAGAGTTTTTTCCCCGAATTCAAGTGAAGACCAAAAAAAGAAATAAGGTATTCACCGAATTCAAGTGAACCGCTCCAAATATCATCCAGCGCCGAGATGCAGACCAGAGTCAAATTATTGGGAAGGTTGCAGATGTAGACCAAATAGTCAAACTATTGGGGGAGATATATTCCCCCCATTCCCCCCCCCCCCCCCCCGGGTTTCGGCACTCCTGAACGCACCATTAGTTTATTTTTACCAACTGACTGCTTGTAAACTGGTAAAGTGGGACGCTGGACAAACCAAATTTTTGTTGAAAATCAACTAAAAATACGTATGCGTATCTGCTTACAATTTTACTCTCAGCCGGACTGGGCCAAAACCATTTAATGTTCGATAAATTTAATGAAGTAATTTTTACTGCACATACCACAGCTTGCTTCCAAGTGACTATCCATGGAATAGGAGAAAGAACAGCTCGAACGATAAGAATAACCAGAACACCAATCGAAGCAATGGTGATGATAATCTGAATGTACAATCGTTAGCGTACTTTCAGGCATAAAGGCTATCAGTGCGTAAGCCTAGGGAAGAAAAACCACAACAACGACTCTACTTTTTTTTATAAGAACCACCAAATTTTGGGCTGAGATTTACATTGTTGCATACAGAACCTCGAAAGAAGTTAAGTCATGTCGTACAACAGAACAAACAGTACACGAAAGTATATGTTGTTTAATGGCACTATTTTCATGCTGGCTGGCCACATTCAGGTGCTCTCTAACTCTAGTACCCAAATGTCTAGTTGACTTACCAATGTAAGTTAAGTTCGAATCACACGAACATGTAAATTTGTAAACGACATTTGAGCAGAGCAAGAGAGTAGAGCGCGACTTTAGCTGAAAATATGTCCTTGTTTTGAAGGTTTTGAACATTTGAGTACCAGAGTGGGAGAGCACCTGAATGTGGCCAGCCAGCATGAAAAAGGTGCCATTAAACAAAACATCCTTTCCTGTACTGTTTGTTGTAATGTGCGACGTGATTGAAATTCTTTGGACTTTCTGTTACAATGTAAATCAGATTTTCAGGCCAAAATTTATGAAGCTTTATTAATGAAGAAACATCGACCCAGTTTAAACATACAATTATATGCTCATGGTTCGTCCTTTCTGTTAAATGTCTACAAATGATAGTAACGCCTGTTGATTAATGTGCTGTTTTTTCTCAACGAATTTCTTTATTTTTCACTACAGTAGATGAACTGTTGACCTGTTAAATGCAATTGATGATGTTTATTGTTTTAACGCGCGGTGACTCAAACCCTTGATATCGCTTGATTTTTGTATTTCATTCTTTCCAGTTACTCCGAAGTTAACATGGCTATAATTGAACAACCGTATTTGACGCCATATAAGACGCACTTTTTTCCAAAATTTTGGCTTAAAGAATTGCCCTGCGTCTTACATGGCGTAGGTAAAGTTCGAATTTTTCCTGAATCTTACCTGCTAAAATGGGGTGCGTCTTACTCGCCCGTGCGTCCTATATGTCGTCAAATACGGTAATACCTCAAGATGCCTGATGAAAAACGAAAACGTTTGTATTTTAGATTGTAAATAAATCATTAGAATGACTTTAGTCTTGCTGTTCTTTCATATTATCTGTTAACATTTGTTTTTAACTTTTTAACCATAAATCTAATTTATCATCGTTTAAATCTAACGTATGTAACGCAAGTTATGAAAAATATATCAACCACTTTTCGCAGGTTATAGGGTGAAATTAATCAAACTAAAGTTAGGAACATGTAATTTTCTTCGATCCATAACATCTTACCTTAGATATGAGGCTCGCGTATTTTTCAAGACGCACTCGGATTACCATTCCGATTATGATAGGTACCACCAACGTTGCCAATGCAATAGCTAAAAATAAATTGTTTTAATGCTGTTGGTGTAGTGCATATTTTTCCTCCTGTCACCGGACAGCGTCAGACGCTAATTATTCTGTGATCCGCAAACTTTTTGTTGCGCTAACTACTTTGTACTTGAAGGAATCTCCACCTGCTTAGAAGTTTCCAGTGATCCAACATTCTGTGGGTTTCTTCGAATTTTTGTCCACTGAATTTGCTGCTTGTACGAAGCCACCAATCAGAGATAATTATCGTAGCGCGTTATATCCAAAAAAGTAACAACGTGACTATATGGGTGCGGGTTGAACCCAGATCATGCGATCAGGGTCGTCGTAAAAACAACGCCATTGCCCTTCCGGACACTTTGAGGATTGAAGTCAAGATTGCATGTTGGTCTGATTATTTCGGAAAGTTTGAAATAACTCGTCTTCGGCAAAACCCAACCAGCGATCGATCAAAAACTAGATGTTATACCTTATATAAGCAACACAGAAAGAATGAATTGAAGTCAAATAACGATCTACACTCCACGAAAACAAGGTGTATTGAAAGATTCTTATGGCTGTATTTATTGACCTCCAAGCATAATGGTGCTTATATCTCTCGAAAAGCGAAGAAATGATGATTTTTCATTAGGCATTTAAACGTGGTAAGACCGTACTCCACTTAATGAACTTATTTTGGACGAGGAATCTCAGACCATAGACGACCACTTCGTTTCTAGTGGTGAGTGGACATTGGTCCTACATCCTTGCTTCTAATTGCATTGCAATGGTAAACTAATTTTAACTTGACCAAATTATCGATTGTATAAAATAGGCCTACTTGATTATACTGGACGTTTTTCTGATATGAAAAATGGAATAATAAAAAATAGAATATAAACAAAAATGAGGATGAAAAATAGAAAGACTTTTATGGTTCGCATGTTTGTAAAAAATTTGAGGTTAAAATGAAATGGTAGCATAGGATTATTTAACAGGGTGTTGCCTTAGCTTTGCAAAACTATTCAGCTAAAAAAAGTAAAGATAGTTTTTTATTGGTTTCTATGATTATTATGATATTAGAGTTGTTTGCTTTTGATTTTATCATTTACATGCAAAAATACGCTTGCACATACGTTCGCGCAGTTTTGGTAGTAAGGTTTTTGATTTCAGATAAAGTTACAATTTTGTCATCTTATATTGACTACAAGGTTTTATCAACATTGTAATAAAAAACTGCGCAATTTCAAACATTATTACAAAAATTACATTGAAGTTTACTTGCTAAAGATACTTTTTCCTATGTAAACAAAGTCATGTTTATATCTCGTAGACTATAATATGCTGTATGCAACCAAATGCAGTGCGCCAGAGCAGGACACAAAGACGCATTGTCAGTTCAGAAATCTAACTGTGAGCGAATACTACGACGCTCTACTCAACAGCCTAGTACATTTGAGTAACACTAGTAATGTAATTTAAACTGTCAGATACCGCAAAAAATTGTGTGTACTTTTCTGAGTTAAAATAATCATAGTTGATCACAAAATTAGAGCCAAAAATATATGAAGCGTATTTGAATTAGAAACGTTTCGGTTTATTCTTAAACCTTTATCAATCTTATTCCAACAGAAATAAGATTTGAACGAGATTAAACCAAAATCTTTCCAATTCAAATATGTTTTATGTATTTTTAGCTCTAATTTTTCTGATCAAACTAAGTGCTAAACCCATAATCTCTGGTCCAAAAAATAATCATAGTTTTGTGGATTTAGGCTTTTGTTACGTTTTCGAATGTGCGTTTTTACTTGAATTAGTTTGATAGTTGGTTCCATTTAAATACTCAGATGAAACCAGTAACAATTTTGGGCAGCCAAAAAATTTGCAGTACCCTAAAAACATATTACCTATCTCCAGGTGGAAAAACACAAACTTGTTCTTTTTAGGGTTGTTATACGTGTTTGCAAATTACTAAAACTCGCTTCAAAAATGACCATTGAAATTCAATAAACTATTTACAAAGAAAAGGTTGAAATTGATGTTGTTTGTGGTTGCAAAATTAAATATAAACTTGCTCCTTGACAAATTAATGTCTGAAGTGTTTTTTTCAAATTATTCACATACTTCTACACTTGACTTAAGCCTTTTGGGTTGCAAAACAAGCAAATTTTATCCTGCTGTTTGCATGCTTGACTTCTTGTCCCTTCTCGCTTAAACTTACCTAGAAGCAAAAGAATTGCTATTGAAAAAGTTTCCTTCTCAAAATTTTTTCTGACAGTAATTTTTTGCAAATTCTATACAGCAGTGGTCAAGTTTATAACGAGTCATAGTCCAAGTTACACCAAGTCATTGCCTCACTTTATATTAGGTTACTGTTTGAAAGTGACCGTACGTCTGTCTCGCTTTTGAGGCAATGACAATCAACACCCTTTCGACAACGCACAGTCTCCTTTTTCTTTTTCGTGTTCTTGCTTCTGTTTGTATCATGGGTACAAAAGAGATCGTTAATGCACTATAATTGGGGTTGTCTCTCTGCATCCAGAAATCAGTTTTTTTTTTAATACATTCTTTACACCAGAGCATTTCACCAATGTGGCCGACTGTATATGAGTGTCTGTCACTGAAACTCTAGGCTAGGATTCGATTCCCGGTCTGGTCAAACCAATAACTATTAAATTGGTATTCACAGCTTTCCTTATTGACGTTCAACATTGAAAGGGAGAGGGTGAAACCTCCGCCGTGTGTGGTTGACAGGTGGGCACAGAGTTGTAAGTCGGGCCGGGGTTTTCGAGTCGAGTTCGGGTTTGGGCGTAAACTTGACAAAAATTTCGGGCTCAATTCGGGCCTGAGATGTGCTTTTTGTCTTATGAGAACAAAAATACAATCAAAATAACTTGGCAACATTGCTAAATTTTTCAGGCCTAACTTTACTTTCGGGTTTTTTCGGGCATGATTTGGGTTTCAAATTAGTTTTCGGGTTCGGGCCGGGTTTTGGGCTTGTATTTTCGGATTCGGGTCGGTTTCGAGCCGGAACTAGTTGGCCCGTTTACAACTCTGGGTGGGCAGCTTGACTCGAAGACTAAAAGAATCTTCGTTGTCTCCTGACCAAGGCAACTTAGTATACAAAGACGTAATTGCAATTACAATTGCAATTCGTACTTGTGCTATCTACTCCCTTTATGTAAAACGAGTTGGTTAATTACGCAGAACTTACCGAGCTGGTCATATGGGACAGCAAAGTTTTGTGAGTTTGGCTCCCCAGCCTCATAGATGAGAAGCCACAGTGGAATCGTACCCATTGAAAGCAATGTTGTTGTGATTGTCATGGCAACGCTATAAACAACAGCAGTCTAGATTTGAGCTTAACGCTATTTTACGATCAATAAAATAAGGAGTAAATGCTGCTAAATACATTTTAAAATTTAAATGTAAATAAATTCAAGCATTTTACACCGACGAAAAGTTTCATAATTGTGCTAGTTCAATCCCACCCTTCGTTAGAGAAGGCTTTTTTGGCCAATATAGTGAAAAAAAAAGGTTTTCACCATCTAGAAGATTCGCTGCAGGTCCCCAGCACAGTAGGGTAGTATTACAAGCTAGTTTACCTTTAAGTAGCGGTGTGGAAAAGTCAATCCCGCCGCCCTCTACTTCACTACCACCCTGCATCTACAAAATTTATTGCTCTTGCAAATTTTATTTGCGCGGTCCATTTTCCAAATCCGCTTCCAGCCTTTTTCACCCAATCATTATGTAAACTTTTTTAACGTCAAAATTTCTTTCAGAAATTTTCCCACCAACTTTAATACTGTTTTTTTTTGCCATGAGGAGTTACAGACAAAATTTAATGAGACCGAGTAATGTATTCAGACTAAAATTATGAAGTAATAAGCATTAATCGATTTCCAATTGTAAGAATTTCCGTCAACAAAGGGCATTGTTATAAATGTTATGATTGTAGGATAAAAATTTGGCTACCCCACAATCACCACCAATTATGCAAATTACTTACCTTAAATCCACAATTCCACCCATCCAATATATTACCAGATTACTGGTAGTTCCGCCAGGGCTGCATCCTTGAATAAACACGCCTAAAGCTTCACCGAAGGACATGTTAAAGATTTTTGTTAAAGCCCAAGAAAGAACTAGAAAAAAGTTTGTTAAGTCGTAATCTTTGACTATTTTTGTTGAATCTAAACAATTTTTGATTCTTTCAAATCTACACCGCGTGGTGTTTGAAATTTTGTATTCAACGGATTCAAGAAAATACTATAGACAGCGTTGGTAAGAGCGAATATCTTAACACAGTACTTGTAAAAATTAAAAAGTCTTAACAGCCTGTTTCACCCGTAATCTGTAGGGGTTGGAATTTTTAATTATTATATACGTGACGTGTACTGTGCCATGTTGTTCTAAATCTAATCAATTAAAATTGAAATGTGCGACTGCATAAATTATAGCTAGACCTTAGACATGATTGACAATTAATAAAAAAGGTTTCAATTTCAAAAGGTAAAGTTTTAAAGGACAGCTTTAAGGTTTGAAATGTCTACACTGGGTTTTATCCACCCAAGCAGAAAAATTGCTTTGTAACGCGGAATTTTGTATATAGTACATAACCGTGTAAGAAGCCAAGAAGGGATTACGTTCAGTATAGCGTATGCTTATTTGAAATCTTGAAGTGCATAAAATTTTTTTGAAATGGTGTTGAAACTGGATATTTTAACAAAAATTTCAAACTTTGTCCTGTAATTTAATCGGCTTCATTGTTTACTTTTGTTCTGCACGCCCTGAGTAATGTATTTTAGATTGTTTTGTTTTCATTCGAGGAACAGAATATGTTTTACGCTCTAAAGTTTCATTTTTCCCGCATAATTCCAGCCTTGTATTTTATTTGAATATGGTAGAAGTGCTCGCTTTTATTTATTTTCTGGCGAAGGATACCTTTCCCATACGTCACTTTAAATGTTCGAAATAATCAAACAACTTGATAAAACTAGGCCTCAGTTTGCTTCTTCTATGTGGTGCAGTTTTGGCTACATCAGAAAATTTGTATATCAAAACTCTTATCACTGTTGCAAGTAGATTTGCTAAACATTATTTGTTGTACTTACGAGGCATGATTAAAAGTTGCAGCAATATTCCAAGAATATAAGCTTTCGGTTTTTTCAGATAGTGAAGTAGGATTTTGTAATGAACAGTAGCACCTATTCCAATCATTCCAATTCCGACAACAACCCTAAAGTCGGCATATTTAACCGTGTACAACAACTTATTGAGAGAGAGGCCACAGTAAAATCGAATAAATCTTTGTTATATTTGCTGCATTACGCCAAAGCTTATGACGAGTTTGCGGGGCCTGCGCGTCACTGCGCCTGCGTGCAAAACAGCTCCTTTCGAAAAAGTGTCTCAGCAGTGGCGAGCCTTTGGCGATATTTGAGCCACAAACCGCTCTTTCCAGATACAAACGCGTTACCCCTGGACCAACTGCTGGTCAGTAGAATAACTAAGCAATATTTTAACCGATAGACTTAGTGAGATATAGATAATATGGTAAGGCAGTCAGTGCGTGTGAAACGCTCTTTTCTATGATAGCATTTTCCAAGACGAATTAATCACTATCTTAGACAATGAAGCTGCTGAATTTTGAAAACGTTAATTGTAAAACCATCTGGAGTTATCTGCTGCCAGACATACATGGCAAAGCGTGGTACTTGCACGGCCCCACTATTTAGGGCTATGGTCTGGAATCTGAAGCCATTGAACAGCTCTTGCAATGCCCCTTTCTCCGGGCCCCCTGTTCCCAACAACATCTGGCTGACTACAACTCCATGGCTCAAGCATCAGAAGCTTAGAACATGGTTGCAAAATATAATATTCATACTCTTTTTCATTATGTTGCATATTAGTTTCTCGTGATAGTTGTAATTTTATTAACACTTGAAGCAGTTTTAAATTTTATTTACAATAAACACGTTGGCTCATTTATGCAGATTGTCCACCACAAACTGCACGGTGAAGAACCTCTGTCTGGCTTTTAGTACTGAACTTCAAGCTGTGAATGTCAGTTTCAGAACTAAAGTTTGCTTCAAAGGGGTTTCGAACCCAAGCCTACGATTTCAGCTGCAAAATTATAATTAACAGACTAGCTTAACTTTAACAGCTATGCATATAACACATAGCGTTTCATTAATGCTTGTAAACAAAAAAGAGAGTAAAAATTAAATTTTTAAACTTACGTTACAACAATGTAAAAAACATTGGGCCCTGAGTCTGGCGGAAGCATGGGTCCACTGAAATTGCCAGTAACCATTTCCATCGTACCATTCATAGCATTCATCGTCGTTTCCACATCCATATCCGCTGTAGAAACCATACTCATACTGGTTGTCGTATCCATAATTGTATGCGCCGTGGAATCTAAATAAGAAAAATATAAAAAATACAAAAGTTTGCTATTTGATTACTTTATTAAATAGTAATCCGGGCCAAAGATTGTCAGTCGGGCTCATTCTTAGTCTCTTATATAATCAGTACTTAAACTGCAAAAAATTTTGCATGGGAGGACGCTTTCGCAACCTTGACCAAACGCGTTCAGAATGCGGAAATTAATACTCTTCAAGTTCGGATGCTGTCCCCGAATTCGACTGAAGACCAAAAAAAAAAAGGAAAAGGTCTCCAGCGAAATTTGAAGGTATTTTGTCCTCTAAATCGAGTGAAGACCCAAAAAAGGTCCTTACCCAACGTGGTACTGTATTTGGCCGGAATTTGGGATTTATTCGTGCTGACAGCCACTTTTTCGTCTAATCATCCAGACGCTTATTCTCAATGGAGAGAGCGCTGAAATGTCCTTAGAAGGGAGGCTAAATCTAACTCTCGATGGGGGAAAGCGTCCCCCCTACAATTTAAGTACTGATTGTAATGCGTTAACGTGTATCTGAACAAGAAAAACAATCAAAATTAAAATTTCCCTCTGTCCTCTGTTGTTTGCCCAATTTCGCCGAAACGTGTTAATTGGGCGGGCCCATTTCCGCGTCAACGAAGAAATATAGCTGCAGTGACGAACTGTTGGTAACACTGTGTCTGTTTTGACAGGCCCAAGATTATAACCAATAACCTCTCGCTTTAGAGACGGACGTGCCATCGCTTGACCAACTGGTCGTCTCAGATTGAAAAAATTATTGTTTACTCAGCCAACTACTTAGTCACTGTTGCTGACTAAAGCGCATATCTAAAATTCCAATGCAAAAGTTTGGAACTACACATCAAAAAAATCTCATTTAAACTGGGTGAACCTTATTTTCATTAAAAACTTTAATTTCATTAAAAACAAAAACTCTTTCATTAAAAACTTTCATTAAAAATTACACATAAGAACCTTATTTTCATTAAAAATTAAAAAAAAAAATTAAAAACCTTACCAGTACTTTGCAGTAAATTCATTTTTCGTGAATATACTACATTGGGTGGTATACTATATTTTTCTCTACATTGCTTTAAATTCTAATCCAGAGCGGCAATGGCTTAGCGTTGGGAAAGTTATCAAAAAGTTACTGGTTTCCGAATCAATTTTTAAACTAGTCGTGCTCCGTTGTGATCCGAAGAAAGACATTTAACCCTGCTTTTCCAATAAAACCTTTGACGTGTTCATTTGACTTCTTCCCATGTAAATATGCCGTCTATTTGAAGCTACCGATAATCATTAACAATCCCTTCGTATCTAAAAATTTTTACAACGAGAGCAAGATATTATAGTTTACTAACCCAAGTCTTACGATTAGAACTTTTATAAAAATGTCGCCTTTTTCCTTTCGGTTAACCTCCTGGTGAAACTTTGAAGTTTGAGCTTTGACCTTTGATCATACTGTAAATTAATTCAAGCACTTTTCACACCGCAGTTTTCTTGTCCGGTTTTTTATCCCAATTCTTAACTGATATCGAAAAATGGTGCAAGAAAAGAAAGGCGAAAAAGATTTTTAGTGTTTATGTGCGTGACAGAATGTACAATTATTTTTGAGTCACCCTGTACTTGTTTTGCAGTAGTTCTTCAAGGTTGAAACGCAATGAATCGTTATGGCGTAGCTTCAGATTTGACCTTTGCTGTCTAGTGCAAGAATCCAAAAAAAAAAAAATGGATGGTTACCCTTTCATTCTCTTGTCATGCGAAATCGACTGTGACGTTTTTTTTCAACAAATCCGCAACCACTTAGAGTTGACCATTTTTAAGTTTTCAGGTTAACGAAGTATTCTTTTCAGTTAAATTTTCCACTTGTTTGATGTCACCAAGCAGTGATATGATCATCGTAAAGCGCCATTTCCAACGATGCAAAAACGTGACCAGGGTTCGAATTCAACCCAAATATTTCGATCTGGGTCGATGTAAAAACAACATTTTGACACCCTTAGCCACATTGCTGATGAGCGCGATATGTTATAGAAACTATTAAGATAAAATATTAATATAAGCAGCCAAATCTTCAATGATAACACGAACGCTTTAACAAATTTTCTCCTAGCTACAGTATACACTACTTTTGAGTACTTAAAGTACGGCTAATATCTTTTAGCGATCTAAAAATAGTTCAGCAGCTCTAGCACATGCACCAGTCATAAAGCAAAACTAACCTAAGGCGGGAGTTATGCATTGTCAATTGCGCCATCATAACTTGTTAAATTATATTGTACTGAATAATGATTTGCTAGATAGCAAAAATTTATTGCCTGCCGTAGGAACTAAACTTTTTTTAATTTTTTTTTTTTGAGATTCAAACCCAATTAGTTAAAACCACTACCCCGCTATTCAAATTCGGAAAAACGTATTCATTGTAATAACTTACCTGAATTAGATACCAAAAGCGTTGACGTCATTTAAACGTATAGATTCAGCCGTTAGCGCATATCAGTACTCAATTTTTTGTAACGACAAAGGCGCCTTATAAATGTTTGAAAATATTGAACTTAAAACCTGTAAGTTTATTGTTAGCGGACAAAACAACTTTTTGCTTTCTTTTAAACTTTGACTATAATGAAGCCTAAAGATTGAGAATTATATTATGCACCAGTGAAGATGAACTTTAATTCGAGAATTAATAAAAACTTTTAGGGAAAAGTTTGGACAAATGTAATAGCAGTAACCTTTTATGGCCTAGCAAAAACAAATACATCGCAAATTCAGCAAGCATTTAAAAAGACATGATTTAGCACGGCTAGAGGGAGCGAAAGACCGCAATAAAAACGTCGTTGAATCAAGCGACACGGTCGCCTCTGCTCCTCCTCCTAGAAATTGCACAAAATTCAGCGGTAGGATTTCGATCCTACACGGAAAGTTTTGCTTTGTTTGTGGTTATCAGAAAAAAAAAATTTTAAATGACAAAAATTGGTATAAAAAGGCAAAAAAAGAGAAAAAATGTCCGAACAAATTGCTGTAATTATAAAGTAATTCAAAAATTACTTCTCTGAATTTTGCAAATTCAGTTTATTTTGTTTAAATTCGTTCAACGGTGTAGAGGAGAGAAAACTGATAATCCGCTCATCAAAGTTAATCCTTCAGGTGCATGCGACCCTAAGAGTAGAGAGCGGAAAGTGAAACAACGTAAAAATTATTTGAACAATTTTTGTAAAAACTGAAATAGTATAAAAAACAAAACAGTTTTTGTAAAAAAAAAAGAACTGTCAAATTAATTGGTTACCCTTGGTACTCAATGTTAAAAATCTATTACGAAATCTTTAATATCATCTAGGGAGTAATATCTAAAATGGCATCATTGGTTTATAATATACTGGCTGTCAACTACAAACCTCCAATAATTTACTTTTCATTAATTTCTGATTCTCTTCTCCTAAGCTATTTTGATTTCTTGTTTATTGTCTAATCCAGAATGACTAGTCACAACTTTGACAGTTTATCTTAAAATCTTTCAGTATACTTTAGCCTAAGATTGCAGATCAAATTGTTGAGCTTGTATATTACACTTATAGTGCAGCTTTTTTCTGTCTGCAACTGAGAGTATTACTAGAAAAAAAAATCTAGATCGTAAAACTCAATTTCCAGTAAAACTTGCCAGCAATGTTGTGCGCTAAAGAGCAACATTTCACCAGCACGCCTCAAAGAAACTAACTGCAAATTTGAAGTTGCAGATAATTATGCACTTAAAAAAGGTGGTGATCAGAACCAATACGATTGCACGTTTTTGAACAACTTATATAAACATAAAAAGTGTGATTCGCTAAGCAATTATTTACGAAAAAACTGCGTACAAACTGTGACTTTGGCAAGCTTTATCACAAAAAGATATATACTCGTTTTATAAAGCAAGTAAACAAAATAATTATCTTGCACGAACCTTGAAGCAATTCTAATTTCAATGAAAAAGTATAGTTACTGCTACGACAGGGCAAGTGATCATTACTTTGGCTTAACAACTGGTTTAGAGATTTATAAATAGGGCATTCAGATGACAGAAGTTCTTTTATATCAGTTACATCTTGACCAAGCAAATTAAATGTCTAAATCTGTGCTAAGATCAATTTTTCAGTTTCAACACTTTTGAACTGATATCCAAGGCTAAGAATATTTATAAAATCCAACGGCCTCATTTCTTAATCATTTTTTTGCATTTTGATCAGTTTTGAAACGTTCCGTTTTTGATATAACAACTAATTGTGATTTTACATCTTAATTCAGCATTTTTTTTCTGATGCTTTTTAAACATAACTTTTTGATTTTCAAATAAAAGCCAATGCTGCTATTTCACAAACTCAATTATTGCTGACTAGTGTGGCCTGCAGTAAAAAATTTTTGTTTTGTCTGAACATTTACCTGGAGGCTAAAACTGATTAGTACAATGTTTACTATTATGCGCTAGAATCTTAAAAAAATTGTTCAACTAACGCGGTATTACGGGCTCATGACCAAATAATATGCCAAAGTAGCTTTTAAATCAAATATCAAACACATCATTAATTTAACAAAAGAAAAAAAAATGTTACATTCCGACGTCATTTGGAAAAAATAGCGTTGTATTATTGTTACTGCAGCTAGTTTATCCCCTAGTTTATCAATATACGTATGGTCAGGGCTGCCATACCGGCTTGTTTCTAAGATTTTGCCCTCATTTTCATGGCCTGTGTCTTAGAAAATATTTTAGTGTTTATTTGTTAGAAATGTCTTTATTTTGACTTTTGTCTTTATCTTCGTTTTATTTTAGGGGTAGAGGTTCTCAGACCGCACACTTAGACCGGTCAATCCGAATGATTGATTTGCTAGAAATAACTTATACACTATAAGCACAGGTGGGCAAGTTAATGCAAAACGATAGTTTCGTTAATCACCAGTCCGTTGGCAAACTTCATACCTCCGTTAAAGTTAATTTGTTATTTTTAGCTTTGTTAACGGAAGTTAATGAAGTCCGTTAATTCGTTAACATTTTGAGTGTAATTTACATTTCTTTTTATTCACTCACTTCTAGAACACGTAATGACACTGTTGAGCTGATTGTAAGGAAAAATTTATTGCTATGGTTGTCCTTTAGTGTTTTGGAAGTTACATTTTACAGTCTAATCTAATTTCAAGAGAAAGATAGGTTCATATGCAGTAACGAAGCTGCGATCGAAAAATCTTTGGAAGTTGGGAACATCGATATTAATAAACCTTTAAGGCTGCAGCTTATTAATTTGCCACAAAAAAAAAGAGCTCCTTTCTTTGCTTTTTCTATAAAACTCCTGCTAATACGCAACATGTGTTACTAGCGCAAGCTGGTTTGTACCGGTACGACGAATGAATGGTGCAAGAAATTGACGATGAAAACCTTAACGTCCGTTAACAAAACTCAAAGTATGTTGTTAATTCAGTCCGTTACGAATTAACTAGTTAATGAAAAAGTTAGCTTCGTTATTAACAAATTAACGATTAACGAATTTGTGCCCACTTACCACTATAAGTAATTTTCTAGCAAGTCAATGAGATTCTAACATTATTCGTATTAGAAACCTTATTGATTGTTACGTGCAATGATGACGTAATAACATGAAAATTACTTTCCGCAAAATGACAAAACAATAGCTTACCCGCAAAGACAGTTCGTGTAACTTGAATAAAAATACAATTGTGAATGAGAGCTTTGCAGTAGAGTAGTAGTATTAAGGTACATTTACACAGTATCCGTTTTTCGGCCATTTTGTCCGTTTTTTTACGTTTTTGCTTCTTGAAAAAGTATGCGCTTTTTCATCCGCATTTTTATAAGTCCATATTCGCACTAAATAGACTGTAATATATTAATAAAAATTTTGTGTATGAACGATAAGAGCGATATTTCAAAATAGAGCTGTACCCCTTTACAAAAAAATTTTTCGGAAAACTTTTGTCCATTATGTAACAGTTTGGTTTGTGCAGATATGGACATATAAAAGTGCGGATGAAAAAGGACATACTTCTTCACGGAGAAGCGAAAACGTAAAAGCGGACGAAAAACGGATACTGT
Source organism: Trididemnum nubilum (assembly GCA_963965965.1). Classification (NCBI taxonomy): domain Eukaryota; kingdom Metazoa; phylum Chordata; class Ascidiacea; order Aplousobranchia; family Didemnidae; genus Trididemnum; species Trididemnum nubilum. Next base: position 28,251,063 of record OZ014480.1, on the reverse strand, counting down.
GCAAATTCACCCTAATTTTAAGATCTGAGAGATTAGATGAGTGTAGCGGTAGCTAATACTGATTTAGTATTCTTTCATTTTGAACGATTGTCTTTTTCCCAAGCATTTCTTCACGTGTTAAATTCGACTTTATACCTAGTCGAAAATTAGTGCTTTAGACGAAACACGAATGTAAATTGTACTTTAAATTTAGTGTAATTCTGGAACTTCATGAGATAAAATGAGTAAACCTAAAAACTTTTACCTTGATGACTATGAGAAGAATCCAATAGCGTCGAACGAAGCCTAAAGAATCATTGTTTTGCGCGGTATGTTACTATGGTTATTCACTGGACCAAACATAGCTGAATTTTTGCACAACACGTATACCGCACACTTAAAGGGCCAATATTTTTCTTTAGGAAATTCGATGTTTTCCGAAAAAAAAAGCTGAGAACAAGCACAGAGGACCAAAGAAATTGCCTTTCTGAAAAGACAGTCCAGTCCATTCTACAAGCGAAATTAAACTTAGAAGTGACTGCGTGAGCTGCAACAGATAGTTTCTGAGAATAAAGAACTACTGCAGCAAATCCAAACCATGAATAGACACAGGTCGCACAAGCATGAATACATTTCGTTTATTAGATTCCGTTTATTGTTATCTTATTATTATGTTTCCGCGTTGTCCTTATTTTTGGGTTCACCGTTCATATCGATAACAGCCCTGCCTATGGTAATATCGAAGTTTTTTCTTTAATGATAAGTTCACGACAATTTTTTTTGACCTGTACTTTAGAATATGAGTAAAACTAGCTAAAAAGAACACACAATAAAAGATATTTTTCTTTATTTTTTTGAAATTTGTTGTCAATATACTGCTGAAACGTGACGACCTTCAAAAAGTTACCACAAAATATCTACGTTTTTTTTCTGCTGCTGTAAAAGGTCGTATCTAAGAAAAACATTCTGAGTGTCAAATTGCACTGTTTTGTGACGAATGAAGAATTTTTAATTACATTTTTCCCTCGAAAAGAAACCAAGACTGGTTTTTGTTTATTGCACGGCTGCGTTTAAGGCCTTAGAACGAAAATGCTCGAAGCAACACGTATAGGAGAGCTATAAGCCAAACTCCGCCAATTCTCTTTTTTTAACTCGATGCACGCTTCAACTTTAATTTGGTATTTTGTGACAAATCTTTATTAGTAATAACAAACGAATGTCAAATGCTGACTACGCTGCCGGTTGTCCTTTAATCTCAAAAAAATTGATTTCAGGACCTATTGCAGATTCATAGTCACTCGACCGCCCCCACATAGTCAACAAAGTCAAGAGGAGGCTCCCTCAGCAGCAACCGCACAGTCAGCAACGAAAATCAAAAGAAGGGATTGCAAAACAATTTACTCAAGCTAAAGTACTCAAGGTTACACAATCTCAACACTTTTTGTTACTTCTCACGGCTGGTGCAAAAGCTCACAGCACGCTTGGATAAAGGAGTGCGCCTTCTTTTTCAATACCCAAAGGATCGGCATTTAAACCAAAAGGGGTAACTGCTGGCAACCAAGCAATACTCAAAAAACTGGTAATGCATTATAGGTTCTAAAACTTCTAAGTAGAACATTAAAAGGTGATCCGAGTAGATGCGGTAATTAAAAATCATTTTTTGAACAAAGGACAGTAATTTGATTTTAGCGGAGTAGCGGAACTGCGAGAACCAATCACTATATCAAACAAAAATTTACAAAGATTAAACTAGAAGGTTTGATATCCAGCCATGCGAACACAAAGCAAATTATTTGTTTTATGATTTTAACACTGAGGAAAAAATAAAAAGTAAATAAAAAATTATCATTAACCCTTAGCAACATTTGCCATTTGGTGAGATAGTTTTACAGTTACAAATCAAGAATGGAAACTTATTCAATTCAAGCGAAAACAGAATGCATTCAACAACAAAATTTCGAGTAATTGACTCGAAAAAGCATTCTGTCACGAAGTCCATTGACGCAACCAAGTGGGGTGGGAGGAATAAGGCGGCATCAGCTCCCACCCAAACTTACAATAGTTAAGTGGCTTAAAAAATTTATCCTCTAAAATGTAAGCATTTAAGCGTGTTTTGGACTTGATCTGCAAGTAAAGTGGAGCTGGTTGTGCGGAACAATTTACAGTAATTCGTCAAGTGCCTTTTAAATCTTAGCAAAGTGAGTTTGTCAAAAAGCTTTAAAAACTTGTGGAACGTGATCCAAATGACGTTGAAATGGCTATTTTTTTTCGAAAAATTACAAAATTCGCCCTGCGGCCGGTTGCTTCGCCCACACAGCTCTGCCACCAAACCCCTCTTCAAAGTTCGCTTGAGTTGCACCAGTTTGTTCAGCACGCCATGCATATATTTCAAAACGAAAAGATTTTAACTTTTGGTTCATGCCCCCCCAAAAAATTATGTTTGATGTACTGTAAAATCAAAAAGTTTATTCTTGATGTGGATTTTGAAAAAAACAAAACTCAAAAAGAATTACAGTTCATTAAAATTTTTGAAGGAAGAATTATCAAAAGCTCACAAAAATTGGCTTGCGGTTTAACATAACAACATGATTGATGACTTACTATTAATCCGTTTACGGACAAAATCCCGAAAAACAAAGTTTCTCGAATCGGACAAAATCGCAAACTTTTCCTTGGAAATATTTACGCGCGTCGAAGATTGCCAAGGCCAAGATTTGCTAATACTATTTTATAGAATGCGAATTGTACTTGAAAATGCTTCAGAGATAAGGCGTCGAAGTAATTACTTCAAGGTTAGGGTGGAACAGTGAACATGCTATTACTGATTCTGCAAGTGTCTGTAACCGAATGTAACAATGTGAGTGTTGTTGTTGCGTGGCATATTTTTTCTCGGTCACCAGGCAGCGTCAGACGTTTTCAGTCATCTAATGTTCTTGTGGATTTTTTTAAATTCTTGTCCAATGTCCACTGAATTTGCTGCTTGTTCGAAGTCTTCAAACATAGACAATTATTGTAAAGCGTCTTATCCAAGGACGCAACAACATGACCAAGGTGCGGGTTGAACCCAGATCATGCGATCAAGGTCGTCGTAAAAATATCTTGTGTAGGTTGCAAAACATTAAGTTTGTCCGGTGTTAAAAAAAGAAAATCTCCAGTTCAAAGAACGTCAGACAACAAAAAACACGTGATTACCATTAACTTTCAAAAACTTTTGTAATAAATAAGGTAAAAAAACTAACAGATGCATCCAACGAATCATAATTTTTGTTAAGACACAGAACAACGCCTTTGATGTAACCGTTAATTACTAATTAGTTATAACATACACAATCGTCTGCAGTCTCTTATAGCTAAGTTAGGTGCGCGTTGATAAATCAATCTGTTATGAAAAGCTTGTTTTGCAAAACAGGAAAATTTCAACTACAACGAAATATAGTACACTCATGTACACTATGTCTTCCTTTGAGTGCGAGGTTGGCGTTTTCCATACGCGCTTGCGCATCAAAAACCAAAACGATCATTAACCTAGCGCTTCCGATTCATACAATACTTTCTTTTTCTTTTTTTTTTTGTATTATTGCTCGCTTTTCTGATAAGTTGTGCGAGTAAGCACAAGATTAGTTGCGCCACAGTAATTGAATTATGTTACTGCAAACTGCTTATTCAAAATGTTGTTTTTTTTGCAACAAAAGTCAACACGAAATTATTTTAAATTTCACCACACATCTCAAACATTTCAAGAACAATCAAATCTTTTATTATACTCGCAGTATTACGCCGAAACGTGCAACGACTTGGCGGGGCCCATCTCCGCGCCATTGCCCCCGGGCAACACAGTATCTTTGGAAGAAATGTCGCAGCGGTGGCAAGCCATTGACAACACTGTGTCCGATTTAACCGGCCCGAGATTTGAACCTCACGCCTCCCGCTCTAGAGACGAACGCGCTACCGCTCGATCAACTGGGTGGTAATCAAAAACAATAAACTTTACAAATTAGTTTTCGCACGTTTATACTATTTATTTTTAATTTTTTGCTTTGTTTTGTTAGATGGTTTTCTCGCTTGTGTTCTCTAATAAGTTCCAGTGTGATACCACTGGTCAAAAATGATTTATACAGTAATGCGTTTAATAGCTTGATGACAAGAGCTCATCTTGCCAAGGTTTTACTATTTGTGTTGCACATGAAGCCTTTCAAGGTGCAAGAGTCAAAACGCTAATTTAATAAATTAAGACAGTGTGAAGGATTAGTTGGTAGTAGCTTAACCATTAATTTAGAGAACGGTAAATAAAACCACCAATCAAAACCTTTTTAACCTGTATTACAAAAGAACCAATTCGGCAAATCTGTCCGTAACACCACAATATGAACAAGGTGCAAAGAATAGACAAAATTTTTCCTAGTTTTTGCGATTAAAAACTGGTCGACACTGTGGAAATTGGTAAAATTAGAAACACGGTAAAACAACAACACTGCAACAAATATAATATTGAAAAAAAATCACAAAAAATGCCCCTTTTAGGAATAGCCAAGATTTAAAACCGATAGTCAACTGTGAGTACTGTACCAAAATGTTTTTTATTAATTTGATCGGTTTTAACTCTATTTCCCACGGGCTTCTTGCCCAACGCATTTTACAATTTACTCGGAGGGGCAAAAATGTCCCCTTACAAACTCGCGAAGCAAAGGTGGGCAAGTTAATGCAAAACGTTAGCTTCGTTAATCACTAGTCCGTTAACAAACTTCACACCTCCGTTAACGTTAATCCGTTATTTTCAGCTTCAATTTACGGAAGTTAATATAAGTCCGTTAAATCGTTAATATTTTGCGTGTAATTTTAATTTATTTTTATCACTCGCTTCTGGAACACGTATTGATGCTGTTGAGCTGATTGTAAGGGAATGTTTTTTGCTATGGTGGTCTTTTTGTGTTTCGGAAGTTAAATTTCACAGTCTAATCTAATTTCAAGATAAATTCAAATGCACTAACGAAGCTGCGATGGGAAAATCTTTGAAAATTGCGAACAGCGATAATTGATAGACCCATGAGGCTGCAGCTTGTTATTTGCGACAAAAAAGCGCACTTTTCTTCGCTTTCTTCTATAAAACTCGTGCTAATGCGCAACAAGTGTTATCAGTGCAAACTGGGTTGTAGTTTGTACCTGCACTATAAATAAATGGTGCAAAATATAAACAATAAAAACTTTAACGGAAGTAAACAGAACTTAACGGAAGTTAATTTAATTCGTTAACATGAAAAAACTTTTTAACGGATTAACGAGTTAATGAAAAAGTTAGCTTCGTTATTAACGATTAACGGGCTTGTGCCCACCTATGTCATAAAGTAATAGTCATAGAAACACCAGATCTAGCATGCGGGTCAGTATTCACCAAACTTTTTTTCAGAAAAATTGGTTTTCAGTTAATGACATCATCATAGTAACGTCACAAACATATTTTCGAAAAAATGATGTTATTTTTTTAATGACGTCATATGCGATAAGCGGTGTAAAGTTTATGTGTTGATTTGCTTTTTGATACGCAATCACAAAATGCTTTAGTTCAAAAGATTACGCCACAAAAAGTCTTATGACGTCATCTAAGCAACAGTTGACCAAAAATTGCACAGATTTTAAAAATTGACCTCAGCAAAACTTCAAATTAAAAAACATTCTATTACCTTAGCAACTTCAAATTTTCAAAAGCCATTTTTGAACAAATTTGATTGAAAGCATAGTTGGTTTGAAACAAAAAGCTTATTTCTGAAGAGATTTATCACCAAAAAACAGAGGCGGGAGGGGCATGTTTCCCGTCCTCCTTGCATAAAATATAGGGTTAGGTAAATCGAAATTAAAGACTTTTATATATCTTGCCCGTGTTTTAGTTACCATGCAACTCGTGACATAGCAAAATATTGGCTTGATTTGAATGAGCATCAGCCTTTTTAGACTCGTGAGATTTTGCTCTTGGGATTGCAATCAAATTAAATGGCCCATTTACTAAACTAAACATTTCATTTCAAATATTTGCACGCCAATGCGTCTAGACTCATGTCATTTTTGCGTGTATTGTCATCATACTTTTTGAAAAATAACTTTTTATGAAGCTTCAAATGCAATGTTGTCATTTCCTTCATTTGAAGTTGATTTTTTTACTTCGTTTTCTTTTAAATTCATTCCATTTGCCTCTTTGTCAGATGACTTTAAAAAATCCTTTTCCTGAACTTCCTTATCGTCACTTATCCACCTTTTTCGCTTAGCCAGGTTATAAAAAATAATGAAAAGAACTGCATAGCCAAGTTGAAACACATAATAAAGTATTGGAAATAAAACCATTTGGATGAAGAGAAATTCATTGCTTCCGGCAGTCAGTTGTATCACAGCTGAAGCTACCTGTACGTTTTGAAGAGCAATTTCTACCGACACTGTCGTCCGTATGCGAGACGACAATTTCAGGAAAGGTATCAATGTGACAAGGTAACCCAGAGCAAAAGCTATCAAAGGTAAAAGAGCAGCAACCTAAACAAAATGATATTATAAAATTGATCAGAAAAATTAAAGTCAAGCATAAACAAAAAATTCTTAATTGGATTAAAAATGTTTCGGTTTCTTCTTAAAACCACTGAGAATATCATTAAAAAGAATTCTATTGCAGTACATTAATTCTTTATTCTGATCAGTAAGATTTTGACTATGCATTAAATCGGTTCTATAATTCAAATGAATTTCTTGTATAGATTTTCATAGTTTTACTGTATACGAATATTGTATACTGTTCATCACGCTTCGGCTAAACCCATATTTTTAGCACTAAGATCTGATTTAGTGAGATCTTTGCGAAATTTACTTTCTACGGTAATATACCTATACGATGACGTCAAAATTTGGTTGCTTCGCGTTACTTTGCGTCTGGCGTAAACGCACCTCTAAGCCTTTCCAGTTCTTTTTTTGTTCACTATTGCGCACAACCTTGTAACTTGAACGATTTAATATTTTATCAAATGAAGTAAGATTTAATTAATTAATTAATTAGTAAATTAATAAGTCAATAAGTAAATTAACAGATAAAAAGTAAGATTTAAATAACAAACGATCAGCCAAAATTAACATCAAGCAAATAAATATTAAGTCAATTTTAGCTGATTCTTTGTTGATTAAATTTTGCTTTCGCTTGAAATGACTGCCAACAATCGCCAAGAGAGAAACTTCGCATCCAGAAGAGATTCTACAAAGAACTCAAGTTAAATTAGATAAATTAATAAATTAAATTAAAGTCATACCAGGACTTGTTTCCAAGTTGCAACCCATGGAATTGTGGAAAGAATTCCACGCAGAATCAAAAGGATTAATACAACAATTGAAGCGAGTGTGATAATAACCTGAATAAATTTTGTAATTGTTATTGCATTTTTTTGCAATGTTACCTTGGCCATCAGATACCCAAAAGAGCTTTCAGTCTTCGAGTATTCTGGGCCAAAACTATGTTTTGGCGAAAGACCGAAAAAAGTCTTTGGCTTCGGTGAAACACAATTTGGGCCAAAAGAATGGTATTCCAGAGTTGTAAACAGGCCGACAAGTGCAGACCCTAACCCGGCTCGAAAAGTCATTGGAAGCCAAAACCAGTCCCCAAAAAGACTTCAAATTAAGTTAGATCTGAAACAATGTTTATAGGTATTGCTCGTAATACGTTAAAAAAACTACTTATTGCTGATGAATTGTGTTGTAATAGTAATAATTGTGCGATAATAATGGGCCTCTTGCTTAAACAAAGTCTTCATCTAGTATAGCACTTATTTCAATTACGATTTTATAGACCGATTTAGTGGCGCGTCACAATGCCCATTGTCTGGTTCTTACTGCAGATCGTAGTGAAATTCGCCCATTTAAATCAATGGTAAAATTCTTACATACACGCAAGTTCTAACAACCACTGTAGGTTAGTGGGCGGCGTTGTTTGTTTGATTTTACTTTTATTTGAAGGGCCAAAGCTTCGTAATTCCATTTCAGGTAATTTCCGGGGTTAAAAGTTTTTATAAATGCGTATTAAACTCATTTTAAAAAGGGCACTTTTGCATCGTAAAATAGCGTTTTAACGCTTATTTAATGACATGTGACATTTCTGAGCAGAGTTGCGATACGCATATAGGATAAAAGTGTAAAATGTTATTGTGTTTTACACCAGAATGCGATCATACAAGCATTCGCCCGCTTTCAAAAATTTTGGATACGTTTGTTTAAAAATGGTGACTTTAATTGACATCTTGGTCCAAAATCTCACAATATTTTTTTTCGGTTTTACTTAGGCATTTTTTGGTTTTACTACGACGTTTTGTGCTGCCTCGTGGCGGAGTGTAATTTAAGGAAGAAATAATTATTATAATAGCAATTTTTTGTCTAAAAAGCCCTTTTCTCTACTAAATATCGTAAGTGACATTGCTATGGGACTGAATGTACGGGGGATTTAGCCAGTAGTGTACGCAGGATTTTCGAAAGGGGGGGGGGGGGGAATTTGAAAATAATAAGATCAAAAAAAAATTTCTCCGCTCAGAATCAGTCCGTTTTTCTGCCCAAAATTAGGTGAAGAACAAAAAAAAAAACGGTCTTCACTCAATATTAGTCCGGTTTTTGGCCCAAAATTACGTGAAGACCAAAGATAAAAAATTTAAAAAAAGGTCTTTACCCAGATTCTGTTCTTTTGTGTGCTCTAACTTTCTACCCAAGTTACAAAGGAGGTGGCCATGCCGCAATTTTGCATACTATTCTATGCTAATTATACTATCCTGGCGACCCAAAGGGGGTATGGCACCATAGCCCCCCCCCCTTAAATACGCCCCTGGATTTAGCTCTCCTAGACCTTACCTCTGCAGGCCCTGCCGCGCGTACCGTATACGCCTATATATGCGACTCTAATTTTGCATTCACAAAATAATACAAAATCATTTACTTTGCTTTGACCTTTTTACTCTATGAACTGTTAATTTAGAGCTGTACCCTTCATTCATTTCTAAAGCCGTTGTTGACCTTTTTTTGGTCTTAGATTGTCCTTGACTTCACATTTCGCTATGTTTATGATTGTTTAGCAATTGATTTTCTGTACAGTATATCCTGTGAAGTTGTCTAGAAGCGCTATTCTGTGTCATAGTAGTAACCTTTTAAAAATAAGTTCAATGCGCATTTACAAAAACTTTTAACCCCGGAAATTACCTGAAATGGAATTACGAAGCTTTGGCCCTTCAAATAAAAGTAAAATCAAACAAAAACGCCGCCCACTAACCTACAGTGGTTGTTAGAAGTTGCGTGTATATAAGAATTTGCCATTGATTTAAATGGGCGAATTTCACTACGATCTGTAGTAAGAACCAGACAATGGGGATTGTGATGTCATGACTAAACCGGTCTATAGCATCTAAAAAGCGAAAACACCAGGAAAATACGTATCTCAAGCCAAAATTAAGCACTACATTTTGTCAATCTTGAGCCCGATCCCGATCCTACCCGAAAAGCTCAGCCCGTCTTAGAACTCTGTGGTACTCCAAGATTGGCACTTTTGGCTGCAATCCATCAGCTAGGTACAGCTCTAACCCGAAGCGAAGTTTATTTTCAGCTACAGCTCTGAAACTGACTTTACTGTCCTTGCTGTACTTTGTTGGCATAAAAAAAGTTCAAAATCATCATGTTAAAGGGAAAATTTGTTAAATTCTCAAATTGCACTTTACCTCAACAAATTTATGCAGGTATTTTTCTGATTTTCAATTCAAAAAGTGGATTAATTTCAGAATTATTAGCAAGCTTGACTTACCTTTGTATTTTATTTTAATTAAAGCGGACACTATAAGATACATTGTTTATTTGTTGTAACATACCTTTGATATGGTATTGGCATGTTTCTCAAAACGTACTTTAATCACCATTCCAATTGCAATAGGAATCACTAGTGCGACCAATGCAATACCTAAAAATGACAAGAAAGTGAAACAAAACGGTTAGCTAAAAACATCAAGAACCAAAACTTGCGCTTGCTGATAAAAATTTGTACAACAAACTATAACAAACAACATCCAGAACTAAAATTGGGTGAAAAAAGCTGCATGCTAAAATGATAATAGTTTTGATAAAAATCACGAAAATTGACCTCGATGACGTAGTTGGAGAAACAGGCAAAACCGCACTAAATTGGTTTAAAACTTTGTAGAGGCGTAAGTTTGGTTAGCTGCACAAAAACAACAACAACAAATATAACAAATCAAAAAGAATTGTAGGCAGAAATCAAAAGTAGCTGCAAACTTTTCATGTTTGATTACTTCTACTTTTTTTCTGTTATTTGATTGTTGGATTGCCTTTGATAAAAGCTTAAAGCTAGCTGGTTCCCTAAAATGGGTAAATTACCATAAAAATGAAGGTTTGGTCCCCCTTAGAAACTTCTGTACAAAAATAACAGTATTTTAAACTTATACAAGTCTTCAAATTACCTAGTTGGTCATAAGGAACAAGAACATCTTGTGAGTTAGGTTCAGCAGTATCGCAAATCAAAAGCCACAAGGGTATTGTTCCCAAAGAAAGTAAGGTTGTAGTAATCGTCATGGCAACACTGAAAACAAAACACATAAAAAGCTGGTTTAATGACAGTGGAAATAAAATATTTGTTTCCTAAGACCACGTTATTGGATCAATTTCAGTTTCATGAATTCCCGTCTTCTATTTTAATTCATTTTTAGGAGCAATTTCCAGAAAACGCTTAGCAATTTATAGTACAGTTAGTTTACAAGGCCAGTTACCGGCCAGTTGGTCGCGCGTAACGCGTTCGTCATTGGAGCGGAAGGTTTGAAGTTCAAGTTTCAGACCAATGAAATTGAACCCAGGTTTGCTAATGGCTTCCACCGTAGCGACGTTTATTCAAAAAAGAGCTGTGTTGCAAGCAGCCGCAATTACGCGGATATGGGCCCCGACAACTTGTAACAGGCTTCGGCGTAATACAGCAAGTACAATGAAAAACTTAATTTGAATTGAGTTTACAAGACCAATTTTTCTAATTGTGGCAGGAACAATGTGCTTATTTGGTATAAAAATTTCATCAATTAAGCAAAGAGTTTAAAGGAATTCAGGAAGCTTCAAGGCGACTGGCTCCAGCTTTGTTGACTATTGCCGGGTATTACTGCTCATTGGTGCTCAAAAACACGATGGTCCATTATTTACATTATAGGAGTGGCAACCATTTTTTGATATTTTTTTGCAAAAAAAAAAAGAGTGAATGAAAGAAACACTGGCCCCCAGTTTCAATATTACAATTATATTGCTGTTGACACTTTGTATACCGATACTTTAAACATCAACTTACAAAATATTTCAATAAAAATAGCAATAAAGTCACGGTAGTAAAGCATTTTGCATCATAAAATAAACGCTATTGTGCACGCTTTGTTATAATCTAATGCGCCTCCGTAGAATTTCTTGTTGTCTCTATAATCGAAGTCAAATTAGACCGACACAGCAAAAAGAACGCAGCTACTTTCTAAAATTTACATTGGCGTGTTTCTGAGCCAAAAATAAGATTAACGCCGTTACACGTCTCAATAACTCACCTCAAATCCACAATTCCTCCCATCCAATATACTACCAGATTGCTGGTAGTCCCGCCAGGGCTGCACCCCTGAATAAACACCCCCAAAGCCTCACCGAAGGCCATATTGAATATTCTTGTTAAAGCCCAAGCCAAAACTAAAATATATCTTTGCTGAATTAACGTGAATAGACATTAGCATAATATATCTTTTTACAAAATATATACATAATAACACAGCAGATTGACAATTTTTAACGTTAAAAACCTAAAATTCTTTGAAGTCTAACAGTTTGTTTCGGCCGAAAATGGGTTCACCAGGGGTAAATCTAAACAATTTTAAGATTTCCTTCTTATTTAAAGGAACCAAGCAGATGTAACTGCCTAAAAAGCGCATTTCCCAAAGACGGAATAACATAACCAAAGGGGTGAGAGCTAAATTGAAGGAAATGACTAGTTCACCAAAAATTTTTAAGTTGAAGAAAATGAAACAAGAAAAAGGAATATTCATTCGTGCATTTGTTATTTACTTTGTTAGGGTTACGTTTGGGTGTTAAAGTTTTTAGTTTTAGAGCAAAAATTACGAGTTTGGGTTAGATTTGGATCCGAATTAAAAAAAAAACATAGAGACTTGTGGTTAAGTAGCCTCTTTTGAAACTGAATCCATATCATGGGATCAGGGTCGGGGTCTAAACACCGCTTTAGCTTTTCAGTCATACTTCTTCACCTAGACAGTTTAAATTAGAGAAAATTTTCTATTCTTTACTTACGTGGCATAGCCAAAAGTTGTAGTAATACCCCCAGAACATAAGCTTTCGGTTTTTTCAAGCAATCAAGAAGGATTTTATAATGCACAGTGGCGCCAATTCCAATCATGCCAATTCCAATAACAACTCTACAAAATTATCTAATGTCAGATTTACTTGGATAATGGAAAAGGCTTGGAGTTTCCGTTCAATTCACATGTTTTGTTGTCGCATTTCTTATGCGGTATATACAGTATAAGAAGGTGAAAAAGCAAACAGTGACGAGGAGATGCGAAAGACCAGATTTGCAACCATTAGGTTTGCATGGCCGCCGAGTCTGCATCTCATGGATGGTTTAGAGTTTCAATCTTATCATTTCTCTAAACGTTTTTTTTAAAGCACGGTAAAGTTTTAGTTGATGAAAACTGCCTTTTACGTGATTTCTTCATTTACTAGTTTTTTTAGCAAGGAGACAGCATAAAGGGCAAAGGCCTTGAAAACTTTGATTCAAGTTCTAACCAGCCGCCATTTACAGTATCTGCCAACCACAGTGATCGAGCTACATGTAGCCAATTTTTAGCACTCATCGTCATGGAGAAAGAAACCGATCAGTGGTTGAGTGGTAAAGCGTCTGCTACTGAAACGATAGACTCCGGTTCTATTCCGGGTCAGGTCAAACTAAAGACTAAAAAAATCGGTATTTACAGAGAGCTTTCAAACTGAAGACTAGAAAAATTGGTATTTGCAGAGAGCTTTCAAACTAAAGACTAGAAAAATCGATATTTGCAGAGAGCTTTCCTGCTACTTAACCTTTAGCATCAAAAGGGGCAGCATGTGGCAGCTTGACTCCAATACCGAAATTAAAGGCGATGAATCATCCAGCCAATTACGGTGGTTTACAATAGTTAAAATTAAACTAAAATTTTTAATATTTTTTGTGTAAATTTTTGGGCTGCGGTTGCTAAGATATTCAACAATTACAAAAAGATATTCCCCGAAAACAATTTTTGAAAACTCTGAGTTTTGTTCATTCCGCCAAAACCGCAGTTCTCTAGTCTAAACTATTAGAGTGAAGCTTGGAGCCGGAGCGGAATCGGAGCCAGATTTTGCATTTTATGCCGATTAGAAGCTAGTCTTGCAAACGCTCACTCACGAGCCATTGCCTTTTTCTCATCCATTTGGTTTAAATACGACATTTTGTCTAAGTAATACTGCAAGATGGGCAGTGTAGTGATTATCACGCTCAGCTTTCAACCCTCCGCACCCGGGTTCGATACGCAGTTAGGATGTACATATGTGATACAGTATGCAGGAAATTGTAATGAAATTTACAAAGCTACCTTTTTTTGCTTCAAAACCTTGCATTACAGTTAGGGTTGGGGCAGCAATGCCAGCCTGAGGGGATAGCAATTGCGTGGCAGTAGCTTTTTGCTTACGAAAGCGACGTACCGTTACACTTGAGTGCGGCTCCCTTCGTAAGTTTTGCACGACTAGCTCCTCGTAAATTTCAGAGCCGGAGTCAGTTAAAGAAATATCGGAGTGGAGCCGGAACGTAAAAATTAACCACTCCGCTCCACTCTATAAACTGTTATTAGGCCTACTGTGGTTTTGGCGTTAAGTACAAAACTCAGAGTTTCCAAAAACTTTTTTGGGGGATATCTTTTTGCATTTGTTGAATATCTTTGCCACCACAGCCTCAAAATTAAAACAAAAAATATCAAAAATTCTAGTTCAATTTTAGCTATTATAAACCACCGTAATTGGCTGGATGATTCACCGCCTTTAATGATGATTCACCGATGATTCACCGCCTTCGCTGTCCTCTGGCCAAGAAATATTGACAAAAGAAGATGTAAGTATAATTGCAAAACAGAGAAGTTTTTGTGAATATAGAATTTTAGTGATAGGTATATTTTGACTCAATTGAGAATCGAAGGTGAGTTTAACGTTTCACTGGAAAGCTATATCAATTAAACTTGGCAAACTGATCTTTTCAATCTATCGTCGCATCAGCCTAATTTTAACAAAGCTACTATCGTATTTTCATATTCTATTTCGCCGAAGGAGCCTTCTCATTAACTGCTGAAACAGAAGCCTTGAGGGCTAAGGATCAAATTTCGAATGCTGTTTGGCTGAAAGAAAATTTTTTCAGCAAAAAAAAATTCGAATCTCTTACTGACGTATTCACAAGGTTTTTCAATTTTTTGAAAAACTGCAGAATGCTGTTTAAAAATTATCATTATTCGGCTCAAATTTATACTCGATTTATGATTAGGAATTAGCAATACAAGCTAATTTAAAGTGATGACGTCATTAAACTGTTGCTGATGACCTCATCAAACTGACGTCATCAAACTTGTTAACCGGTTTTTCAACCCAGATTTTTAAAAATTTTTGAAGAAAACTACTTAAACAAATTTAAAATTGAAGCATTTAAAAGATAAATCTAAAGTAAACATTTTCTAAACCTTTTCTAAAAATTTAATCATAGCGGCCAGCATGCTAAACAATACTCACGTTGTGACAATAAAGAAGATTTGGCTTCTATTGTTTCCCGATGTTGGTCTACTGAAGTTGCCAGTAACCATCATCATTGACGTGTTGAAATCCATCGCATCAGGGTCCATGTTCATATCTGCTACTGGACCAACAGAAAAGTGAAGAACAAAATATCAAATTTATTACAGCACTCCTATAACAAACTTGTGGACAGAACCAGACGCGTAGCCAGGATTTCGAAAAGTGGGGGAGGGGGCTTTTTTAAAAGAGTGAGACAACTGTAAGCAACCTTGACCCGAATTTTCATTGCTCTTGAATCAGATTCAAACGGTTTATCCGAAATTGAGACGGAATTTTTGTCCGAAATCGGAAATTCACACTATTCTTCCGGCCGAATCACAGCAACTCCTTTACAACTTCGGCACCCAAATCCCTTTGGGGGGGAGCTGTTTTCATTTTTTGAGCAAAAATCGGCCTCAAAAGCACCAAAAACGTGCGATTTTGCATACTTTTCAGGCCTATATGGGAGCTCGAGCCCCCCCGCCCCCCTGGCTACGCTACTGGACAGAACAAAACTTGATAAATCTTTCTGGGGCTGGACAGGGCCCAAGAGATCGCGAAAAATGCGTTACCATTAAAGAGCTGTCCCAACAAGAGCGCAGTAAAATCACTTTGCTTGTTTTGCAAAAGGAATTATATTTAAATACTTGACAGTATAGCAGCTTAAAGGGAAATCACCAATTTTAGCCCACCAAAGCGTTAAATTTATTAATTTATCGCATGCCTATTACACAAAACAAAAAATGTTTGTGTTGGGAAGACTTTTGCTGTTGGGAAGACTTTTGCTGTGATGAATGATACAGAATGTGGATCAAGTTGGGCTATTTTTGATAGCACATTAGCAGACTTTTGAGCAAAACAAGTATTTTAGGCGCTATATTGGTTGTGGAACGGCTATGGACCGTCATTTAGACAACAGGTATTGGACGTTTTATCGTTTGGACAGTTAGGCGCAAATAGAAACATTAGTTCAGATGTTTTTGTTCTAGAAATTACAGTTAAATTGGAAGTGAAGAAATTTAAAGTTTAGAAGAAAAGTGTTAGGTTACGAGTTAGGATTAAGGGCAAAGCGACTTTGATGCAACTTGCATCTCAAATTTGACTACGAAACAAACTTTACACGAACGCACCAAATGCTACAAACGACTATACGTTGCATTGCATATCCAGTGGTGTTTTTAGCCGGTTAGCAGCGGTTCGTGCAAATGGGTTCTTAAATTGAACCCATTGTTAAAAATTGCTTGCATAAATATCCTGCATCTTTGGCTTGAACAAACCGATTGCTAAGTTTAGAGAACCGGTAACTGAACCGGTTTCTGCAAGAATTGAATAGCACCACTGCTTATATACCCGACTATGCCTGACCGTCATTCGCCTCACTAATTACAGCCACTGGTAACAGCGAGCTCTCAGCCTATCAAACACCCCAAAAAATGAAAAAAAATTCAACATTGTATTACAGTGAAATTTATAAAAATCTGGAAAATATGCTGCAGCCCATTACATTTTTTCCTTTAAAATTAATCGGTTTGCGACAAATTTGAGAATCCCTAGCTGAAATAATTACCTAGATTTGTTTCAAAAACTGCTGATGCCCTTCTTGGAATATGAGATAATCCTCTGCGCTGCAGTTGAAGTAATAAACTCGTTTATGATGATTCAAAGAGTTTTAAAAACGTTTAAATAAATTAAACAATCTATCTTCCCTAGATCATAATTTTCCTGAAAGCAAAAAACGTTTCAAGCAGCGCTGGATTTGCACTCACCTGTTGCCAATAACTTTTAAATTTCATTAAGTGAATGAACAGTATATCTCGAAGATACTCTGGCAAAACTGCAGCTTCTGTTAACGAAATCTCATTCGCTTTGCAGGTTACAGATTAGTGTAAAAGCAGCTGTGGCTTGACACATATCGAAACTTTTGAATAAGCCTGCTGTGAGCTTGCAAAACTGAAGTCAAGACAGCTCGTTATCTATTCAGTTCTTGCAGTAATTCTTACTAGTTAAACTTGCGCTTTTAGTGCTGAAAACGTAATAGAACGGGAGAAACCTCTTGTCACGTATAGTTTCGATCAAACTAATGAGCAAAATAATTGTAAGGTCGGAAGTCACGCGCGCTCGCAATAACAGCCCAAAACCGATTTTTAAAGGCCGGTTAATTTATTAATGCAAATTCAAAATGATAAGGTTTTAATGGGTTCACACTCCCATTTCTAGGGAAATATCTTTGACGTGTAAATAATTGGGATGCAAAAAATTATGCAAGAATCATCAACAACAACAGAAAAATATTAGATTAATTTGAAGCATTAGCTACTGTTCAATAACTGGCCAGTTGGTGGAGCGGTAACGCGTACGTGCCTGAAACTGGAGGCCTGAGATTCAAACCTTAAGCCGGTTAAATCAGACACCTGTAACCGCAGCAACATTTCTTCGAAAAGAGTTGTGTTGCCCACTAGCGTGCTGATGTGGAGATGGGCACAGCAAACTCGTTACAAGTTTCGGCGCTATAAAGCAAGTATAATGAATGATTTGATTTACTGCACTTCTACTGGATTATAGGGCTGACAAACCTTTTCAGAGCTACGTATTCCTTTGCTACGTTTTCCTTTTCAAACCTTTACAGAGCTACGTGTTGTCTTAACCGTTTTAATCATCGCTTCATAATCACATTAATGTCTACATTATCCTAAAGTAGTGCTTCAAAACTGTTAAGAGTTTTCTTCTTCAGTCTAGTCTAGTACTTGTAATTATAATGTCACTAAAACGCACTAATACTGTAGTGAAGTGGCAATACCAGAAACTATAATACGCGAAAACTAGAAGAAAGTTTGACTAACTGAATCTCCCTCACTTCAGCAACAAGATAAAAACAATGATAAAAATGAAGCGGTAAAGATGAATGTACATAGTATCCATTTTTTGTCCGTTTTCGTCCTTTTTTACGTTTTTGCTTCTCCTTGAAAAAGTATGCGCTTTTCCATCCGCATTTTTATAAGTCCATATCCGCACTAAGTAGAATGTTATAGATAAAAATTTCGTTCAAAAATTTTATGTATGAACGATAAGAGCGATATTTCAAAGTAGAGCTGTAGTCCTTTACAAAAAAATTTTTCGGACAACTTTTGTACAGTATGTGTCAGTCTAGTTAGTGCGGGTATGGTATGGAGCGCCGTTTGTGTACCCGAATTTGTGCAATGTTTTTTTGCATATTTAATTAAATAGTCATTTTAATTAAACATACAAAAATAAATATACAAAAAAAACTAGTGCAAAAATAAATATGCAGAAATTTTTTGCGCGGACTTTTTTTGACTATTTATTTTTGCAATAAGAAAAAACTGCGCAGAATATACCGTTGCAAAAGTAAATAGTCAAAAAAACTGCGCACAAAATAAAGCGTTGCAAAAATAAATCGTCAAAAAAACTGCGCACAAAAATAAAGCGTTGCAAAAATGCGCTGCAGACATTTTTGTATATTTGTTAGTGGAGCGTGGCAAAGCTGCTCTTTAATGCGCTATCGGCTGTTCTTTAATGCGCTCTATGAGCAGCCGAGAGCGCTTTGCCACGCTCCACTAACAAATATACAAAAATGCCTGCAGCGCATTTTTGCAACGCTTTATTTTGTGCGCAGTTTTTTTGACGATTTATTTTTGCAACAGTTTATTCTGCGGCAATTTTTTCTTATCGCAGAAATAAATAGTCACAAAAAGTCCGCACAAAAAATTTTTGCATATTTATTTTTGCACTATTTTTTTTGTATATTTATTTTTGTATATTTAATTAAAATGACTATTTAATTAAATATGCAAAAAAGCACTGCACAAATTAGGGTACACAAACGGCGCCCCATAGTATGGACAAACAAAAATGCGGACAAAAAATCGCATACTTCTTCACGGAGAAGCAAAAACGTAAAAAAAACGGACGAAAAACGGATACTGTGTAAATCCACAAATTGAGCACTCAAAAATTTCTCTGGCTTGGTATTTGAAAAAAAATTGAGAATCAGTTAAGAATATACGCCGGTTGAAATTAGTGCGATCATCGAAAATCGTTAGTGCGGTAATTCAGCCTTGGCGCTAAGAAACAAAAGCAATATTTCCAATCTTAATTACCCTTATTCCTTTTTAACCTCCATATTGCCATCAATTTGTTTTTACTAGGTGGAGAATGAGATGAAAAATATGTGCTAAATAGTGAACTGCGTTAAAACAAATTTTTGAATGATGTCACTTTT
Organism: Trididemnum nubilum; assembly: GCA_963965965.1. Lineage (NCBI taxonomy): Eukaryota > Metazoa > Chordata > Ascidiacea > Aplousobranchia > Didemnidae > Trididemnum > Trididemnum nubilum. Next base: position 28,231,985 of record OZ014480.1, on the reverse strand, counting down.
TTTTTATTACGTTTTTTACTGCTGCTTGCTCTCTTGCATGTTACATGCAAGCACGATCTATTTCTTCATACAAAGTATTTTCTGCTTTTGAAAAATAATCTTGATAATATCCAATAAACATGGCTTTTATAGTCATAAAAATTAACGCTATTCTTAACTTGAAAATTGTTTGTTCTGATTCTATATTTTTATATACTAGGAAAAAGAAAACAAAAATAAAGCTTTACTTTAACAAGGCTAAAGTATAGCAAAGTAAGGCTGACATAGCAAAAACGTTGGCATGATAGAGTCTTTCAACAAACAACCAAATTGATTATTTTGAAGGTCCCAAAGTTTTGTCTTCCTGGTAAGATTTGTACGAGATATCATTGTTTGACTCTTAATTCATATACAGCTGTTTGATTTTAAAATGCTATCTTCAAAGGTGAGAACCCCAATCATTACAAACACTCATGTTATTTTGGTAGTTTTGTTTAGTCATATCACGACAAAAATGTTAGCTCGACACGGAAATGGCAGACAAAAGTAAAACCCAAAAGATTAAGCTTTTGATGTGGTACTGCTCACAATCTCAACTGCAGTTTCACAACAACAGAGTCAGTTTATTCATGAACCAGTATACGCAAACAAGACAATTGTATCACTACCTAAAAATACAAGTACACGTTTTAATCTATTTTTTCAGGGCTAATTTTAATATTGTAAGTTGACAGCTAATTTTAAACGAGGAAAGAAGCAAATACTCCATCTTCCTAACTGAAAATTCCCAGCAAGAATTTACCGTTTACTGTTATTTTTTGCTATACCGCAATTCTGCAGAGAAACAGCAAGTCTGTGGTTTGTGGCTTCTTTGAATCGGGTTGGTGACGCCCCCGCAATGACGTCATTAGTCTAATAAACTGTTTTTCTTACGCTTAGGCAAAAAAGTCTTCAATTTTCAATGATATCTTTGGTGGTTCAAGCTTTGCACATAAGTATGTTGGTCATTTCGCATACTTTATAATGGTAAAAAAGATAAAACTTTTAATTGCGATTTTTATTTTATTTTGAGTTTTTATTCAGCAACCTTTGATAATCAAGATCTTTGATTTTTGATGATGAAGATCAAGTCAAATATATTTGGTCCTGAACAAACTTCAAAAAAAAAACAAAACAACAACAATCATTTCGAAGATCATAATTAATAACTTATGCAGAATTTAAACCCAAAAAATTTTAGCAATTCAGAAAAAACTGCTGGCAGTATTATTATCTTGCTATTTCTTAAACGAATGAGTGCTTGTTCGTTGCCTACGAACATCATTTGAGATTATTCTTTTAAATAAATAAATACAAAATAAAACAAAAAAAAAATTATTAAATAAATGAGCAATTCAATTTAAAACTGCTAGCCGTTGAAACTTTTGTAAAACGAATTATAAAAATGGAAGAAGACAAAACTCTAAAAATTTGCATCCAAACTCATCTAGGCATGTGTAAGTTATCCCCCGCCTCTTTAATACTCCTCACAAGTCTTCTCAAAATATCATTACTTTATTCTCTGCCAATGTAAATTGTAATTTTAAAGTTTGCAATCAGAATTAAAACTTGACTCGCCAAATTGTCCTTCCTGGTTAGGAGTCAGCTGGGCGAACTTGCAGTATTTGATTTGAGCAGGCACTAGACGTTCTGTACCCAGTTTCCACCTGTCGCTTACACACGGTAACGGCTTCACATTGTCCTCTGAATACTCAACATCAAACAAGGTTACCCATTTTGATAGTGTTTGGCTGGACCCAACCGAAAATCAATCCAAGTCTATATATTTATCAGTTGTAAACGCTACCCGAGCTACAAATTTATAACTATTAAGCGCTGTTGTTGATAAGATTAAATTACATCAACTAGCGAAAACAAAACACTGTGCAAGCTACAGTCACTTCTGGCTAATGATTTCTATCAAATCAAATCTTTCATTGTACTCGCTGTATTACGCCGAAGCGTTTAACGAGTTTAGGAGACTCATCTCCGCGGCACTACGCCCGGGCAACACAGCTTCATTCGAAGTAATGTCGCAGCGGTGGCTAGCCGTTTGGCAACACTGTGTCCGATTTGACCGGTCCGAGACTTGAACCTCAACCTGCAGCTCAGACGCCAAACGCGTTACCGCTCGACCATCTGGCTGGTGCTAATGATTTCTTGCATCAAAAATTACTTTTGAGGATGTCAGATCTCAATCAAAAATTCATGTTCCGCATTTTTTTTTTTGAAAACCCCAGTTTTTCTTCTTTTTGTCGAATCTAAACTTTGCTGTAATTATTTACGCATTCCATGATTCCGAGTCTACGTTGTATTTGGTTGAAAAAAAAAAACAAAACAAAAACGGAAATTGCGTCACAAAAATATGCTTTAGCTTTGCTGAATAATAGCTTGCACAACACAATAAGTTGGGGTTAATTCAATTTTAATTACATACCTACAGTAAAATTGCAAAAGTTACTGATAAATTTTTAGATAAAGTTACATAATTTGGCCGGATATGCAAGGTGTTCCAAAATGGTTGACCCCATTCTAAATACCCATATCTCTGAAACTACGTGATGGATCATAATGAAACTAAATACATTTTATGTTAAAGGTCATAAGTTTTATTGGTTAAATTTACAAAGAAAAGTACAAATATTTGTTGGTTCTATGACAGATTTTCACAAATGTTCAATACGAGCGCCGCCTGTGACTCTGCACACGTTGAGTCGGTATTCGAGCTCGTGCCAAACTCGCTGTAGCATGTCTTCGGTAACAGTTTCCAGTACAGCTGTAATTCTCTGTTTCATTTCTTCAATGTTAGCTGGAAGAGGAAGTACAAAGACTAGTCCTTTCACATGACGCCATGAGGAAAAAAATCACACGGAGAAAGGTCGTGGTGGCCATTTCACGGGCGGAGCCCCCAGCGCTCGAAAATTTTGCATTTTTTGCAAAAATAACTTCATTTTAGGGCTATTTTGATTAAACAATAATGCTTTTAAAACGTGGCTTAGAAATTGGCAGTGCAAACATGATTAAACTGGTTGCATAAATGGGCTAATGGGCTATTTGGGAGGTCGCAAATGGTAAAATTTTAGTTCTCTTATTTAGATGCTGGTAAATTATAAAATCGAATAGTTCAATAAAACTCACGCGGAGTAATCTATTTCGTATACAGCTTATAGAGAAAAATAATTTGGGGGGGGGGGCTAAAGAAAAGAAATTTGAGAGAAGTGATTGGTAATTAACAAATACTGAATAGCCCCCCCCCCCCCTATTTCTAAGTTTGTAGTATATTTGTTGATGGCATCTATGTTTAGCATTTTTACACTTGCGATCAAATTTGATTGCTTATTTTTTACCATTTTTCAAAGTTTTCATTCGTTAGTTGGTTTTGTTTTTGACAAATTAGCCCCACCCCTGAATTAATGTTTCAAAAGATGTTTTAAATCACTATTTAGTCCACTTCAGTACATAAAACAGTCTCAAAAGTGCTAAAAACGTGGTGTTTTTTCCATTTTGCATTCGGTCGACATGCCAATGGGGGGGCTATAGCCCCCCCCGCCCCGCTCCTGGCTATGCTACTGCTGGAAACTGTTACCGAAGACATGCTACAGCGAGTTTGACACGAGCTCGAATACCGACTCAACGTGTGCAGAGTCACAGGCGGCGCTCACATTGAACATTTATGAAAATCTGTCGTAGAACCAACAAATATTTGTACTTTTCTTTGTAAATTTAGCGAATAAAACTTACGACCTTCAACATAAACTGTATTAAGTTTCATTATGATCCATCAAGTAGTTTCCGAGATATGGGTATTTAGAATGAGGTCAACCATTTTGGAACACCCTACAGTACATGATTTTATTTGTTTTACTGGAGCTGTTAATTAGGCCGGGTTTTTCGGGTCGTGTTCGGGCTTAGTAAAGTTGAAAAAATTATGTACTTAATTCAGGTCTGATGGGTGCCTTGTGTTTTGGGTAGCTATAAAAACGTAATCAAACTAACTTTGCAACACTGAATGAAAACTTCATTTAAGCATCAATACAATTATTAGTACTCAATTACTATTATTGCTTCATAACTTATGAAAAACTTGTTTTATTTGATTGCTACAGACTAAAGTTATTTAAAGGAAAAGAGCAATTTATTTAAATTGTATACGATTTTTAGACCTAAGATTAACTTTTGGACTTTTTCGAGCCTATTTCGGGATTCAAATCATTTTTTCGATTCTGGTTTATGTTTTCGGGTTCAGGCCTGAACTAGTCGGCCCGTTTACAACTCTGTGTGCTACAGTAAATGACTTGCATTACCTTTAACAGCAGTTGGCAACTAGACTTAAAGGCCGAAAAGGTCAGTTTGTTGTTGCTTAGCCTTCTTTGCTTAGTCAGTCAGCTGCTGACTGACTAAGTAAAATAAAAATGTGTCAGCAGCTGCAAAGTTGTAAAATAAAAATATGCTTATAATAACTGTACAATTTACAATAATGCAAATATTGCAATAACCTAGTTTTCAAAACTTGGTCAAAATCAAACCTATATTTTAAAAAGAACTCACTAGACAAAAGCTATAAGTTTAACTAAATGTTACAGATTTTAATTTTTCTTCTTTTTTTTTTGTAAAAAGTTCCATGCAATGTCATTGTCATTGCTCTTTTAATTTTTCTAGTCATCGTGACATTTTAGCTTGTGCTTTAATGGTTGCCGAACAACATAAAAATTTATGAACAAAAATTCGGAGTACAGAAATGGACTTTGGCAGCAATTTTCCGTGAAATGTTGTACTGATTGAAGAATTTTTTCTCCAGAATTACGTTTGAATCGATTACAAGCATTAAATCAGCCAGAATTAATTGTATCTCAAATCTCGTGAAAATTATATTTTGCTTCAAAATCAGATAATTCATTGCCATCAATCATATAATAAAGTTATCTAAGTGACATAACCACTAACAATTTTCCGAAAAATAAACTTAACTACAATGTACAGTATGCTAAAACTGCAGCATTCATTTATTTATTCATAATTGCGTAGGAACCAGCATTTTTGCGTTTGCCTTACTATGCAAATTCAGAGCACCAATTTTGGAGTTTTGGTTATAAGTGTTTTATCAGGCAAGAATACCAAAACGCATTAGAAATAATAAAAAAAAACATGTATCGATAGATCACGCAATGAAAACAAAGGCATATGTTAAAAAAAAGTTGTTAAAGTTATACGCTCGCCTCTTAATTCGTTCAGAAAACTATTTTTCAAGGTTATATGCATTTCAAACCAAGCCGTGTGTGTTAAAAACAAGTTGCTAACGTTATACGTTTGTTTCTTAATTCGCTCAGAAAACTATTTTTCAAGGTTATGCGTTTCCAACCAAGCCATGTAATGTAAAATATTGAGTTAGATTTTGAACCGGCCAGTTGGTCGAGCGGAAACGCTTTCACCTCTGGAGCGGAAGGTCTGAGGTTCAAATTTCTGGCGCAAATGTCTCACCACCGCTGCGACATTTCTTCGAAAACATCTGTGTTGTCCGCAAGCGCAATGACGCGGAGATGGGCCCCGCAAACTCGTTACACGCTTCGGCGTATTGCTGCGAGTATAATGAAACATTTAATTTGATTGAATTAAATTTTGCAAAAAGAAAAAATGAAAATTTATTTTTGAAACGCTGTTATTTTTATGCTCATTTGTGAATTTCGGTTATGTATTTGTTCCTGTTTTTGCTTTGCAGTAACACAATAAAAAAAATTAGGACAAAAAAATTGTTGTTGGTTTTGTTTGGTTGGTTTAGCTAAAGATAATTATCCATTTCTTTGGTACCTAACAATGAAACTTTAACTGAAACTTTGAAAATTTAACGCAATTCTGAAAACATTTTTGGAGGTATACCATTTTTGAATTCGCAAGCAAAGTCAGATAAATAAAAATCTATTACTATTGAAAACAAAACAACGTGTCATTACGTGACGAAGTCCAAAGACATTCGTACCTGCAACTACATCGATAGACTCAAAATTGATTTCTTCTCCAGTCAAACCTGCAAAATCTTGAAAGCTAGAATTCACAGTTTTACAACTTTACGTTTAGCATTGAAAAGGAATGGTGTGGAGCCACCACATGAATGGTAAAGGCAGGTGGCCAGAAGTTAGCAGCTCAATTTGAAGACCGAAAAGAAAGTCACTTCGATGTGTCGTAGCCGAACCGAGCATTATTAGTTAAATAATACTCTTTTCTTTTAAGAACAATTTTACAAGAATACGAAGATCATTTTTGCTCAAAAGTTAAGACCAAATTAAAAACAATGCCAGACTCAGCATGAAAAAATAGTTATGAACATAATCTAGCACAGCGTGTTTGCAATCAGCAAATTTTTCATGGCCTTTACTGTACTGCCATTATTGATTGGTCTAGCAATAATCATGATCTAATAGCAAAAGACAACTTTGAAATTTTAACCAAGCAAGAAAATACTTCGAGTCGCTTTATTCTCCAATATGAAGATCAAAACAAATTAAAAGCAATTTAATTTAAGTAATATTTTAAGAACAACTAGCAAATTTAAGAAAAACCAGCCCCAAATCAAAATTAACTGGTTCTTAAAAAACAAAATTAGTGTATTGAACAATATTGTAAAATCTAACTTAAATCGACATGGTTTTGTAATATTGCCTCTTGTCTGGATTTATAAGTGACGATGACGTTGAATAGCAGTATGTATATTACTGTTATTTTAACTTTAGCTTTCATAAATTTGGTCGTCTAATCTTAAGTTTTTTCTGAGTAATAAGCGAAAACGTGAACCATGATAGTAGAAATACAACAATTTTTTTACATGCTAACGTTTCCTGAATCCGTATAAAATCGTGCCAAGTTGTAATTACGGATTATACGTGATGTGCTTGCTACTTGTGCAACATAATCATCATTGCATTATTTGCATGAAAGCAATGCTTTTACTTTTAAAGTTTTTTTCTACAAGATTGTTTTTTAAAGTTATTTTTAAAGTAATTAATGCAATCCTAAATTGTCAAAACTAAGAAATTATTTTGGTTGCTTTATAAACGATTGGCTCAATCATTTCCCATTCTGCATTATAAATGTATCGACTAAGGATTGCAATCAGTATTATCGAAAGCACATTGCTTATGCAGCAGACAGATAAATTTTTTGTGCTCCTGGTAATACAGTATAATTTGTGTTTGCATTCATAAAAATAGATTTTAGAAGCATGTTGGCAGGTTTTTATTTATGTCTCTGTTCTAGTTTAGGAATTCCTTGTTATCTTCAAGAAACGGTTGTGTTAAAAGTCAAAACCAGATACGATTGCTTTGGTAACTGACTAACCTTAAACTCAGATTTGCAGCGCCAAAATTTAAAAATAAGTTGACTGGTACTTAGATATATTTTACACGAGATGTACAAAAACGCTTTTTCGTGACAAATCGCTTTAGAAAAAGTATTTTTATTTTAATCTAACTTGACTTGAATCAAATTCAAAAAATAAACTCTTAAACAAAATTTGAACCGCCGATAATGTTATTGTAAAAATGACGTCATTACTTAAAATTGTGATGACGTCATCAACTTAAAACAATTAAAAAAAATGTTGGTAAATACCAACCCCATGCCAAGTTTACTGCATCCATGGCCACAGGTATCGGAAATAGATAAATGAGAATTTTTGCCTTTCTTCTGTTTAAAACACGTTGGCCAAGTAACCATGTAACATAAGATTAGTTCCGGGTTAAGGGCTCATCATAGTCCTGCGAATGAATCAGGTGCCCTGTGTTTGTCTAACCACATCAACGCTAATTAGTAAGGTTTAGGGCTAATTTTTACTAACTCATTTAAAAACTCTGCGACGCAAGTATGCAACTACACATACTGTGATTTAAGGTAGTTAAACCACTAACCACATACCGGATAGCAATTCTGCTTTATTGTCCAGATCGTGCTTTGATTTAGAAATAAAATTGTCTAGGATTAATATGACAGAGTGAACATATATCAATTTGACCACAATAGAACTGAAGTTAAAGAGTCAATGAAAAATTTTCTGGAAGTATCACGTATAAGAGTATGAAAAAAACAAAGATCGAACGATTTGCAAAATACGAAGCATCATATCAAGTAGGCAAAAATTTAAATCTTTGAATAAGTTAAGTATTAATTGAGGCAAAGTGGTGGATTTGCAATACCATATATGAAGCAATAAGCACCAACCTCGCTGGATTCAAGATTGCTTATTTACTGTAAAACATATCAAACGTTTTCAACTCAAAACAATCAAGCCCTTATCAGGATATTAATATATGTACTAACACATAAACATCTGCAAAGGAAAATAGAAGGATTACGGTAACATAAATTACGTTTAGCTGACTAATAACGTACTTTATATGAAGAAATACTTGAAATTATGATCTAACAAAATAGAAACGCCTTTTCAGTTTTGGCACAAAGCAATCATATTAAAATTACAGTCAAGCAAGCAACAGCATAAATTTTTAGGTGTGAAGTTAACCAATTCAGTTAGAATTACTATTAACCCTGTATGTGCCGGGCTATTTTCACACCCTATTTGTACCGGAGGGGAGAGGCAAATTTGCCCCCTATTTAAAAACTGTTTGGTAAGTGATCGAAGTAAGATTTTTTGCTTGTTCAAGCTTTTTCTTGGTAAAAATGTAAAATGAAGAATTTTTAGGTAGTAACGTCTCGAAAACGACGATGACGTCATCAAAACCAGTAAATCCTTATGACAGCATGCAAATTTTTCTAATGTTGCCAAATATTATTTTCAGTTTGGACTTTTGTTTTCAGTTTGGACTTCTAAATGTGTGTTATTAAATTTGATTCAAAGTTAGGGTGCATCAAAGCAAAACTTTTTTTTACTTTAGGAGCTATATTAAAATAACTCAGCTGGGGGTGGGGGCAAATTTGCCCCCCTTTCCCGGTACAAATAGGGTTAATGGGTCTGTCAAGATGCTTTAAAATCAAGAGAAAATCACGTTAAATCACGGTAAGAACTAATTTTATGATATTATGACGTAACAGAAAAATTTAAAGCTTAGGAAATACTAAGCAAAAAAGAGGCACGTTTAGCATAATGTTGCTTATTTAAAGTAAATAAGCAAAAGTTAAATATTTAACTTATGCTATTTAAATTAAATAGTTAAATTTATTAAATAGGTTGAAGCTATTTAATAACTGTTTGAATTAAATTAAATAGTTCGAAGCTATTTATTTATAATAGCTTTGAACAAACTATTTTAAATAAATGCTTTTTATTTGCTGGAAAAGCATTCTTAAAATTTAATTAATAACACACTTAAGAGCCTCCAGAAGAAGCTTTACAATCTTTGACAAAGAATACGCAGTCTAAAGTGTATCATTAATTCAAGCTATAAGAAGTTAACTCTACAAGGAGAAGAAGTTTTACGGTTGGTTTACATCATCATATATTAACCCGTAAACTGGATTTGGCTTTTCTAAAAATCTATGCAAAACATTTATTTTCAAATATTAAACAAAAACTAAAAATTCCATTTTTCCATGGTGACAAAAAAGACTAAATTAAATATTTGTTTCAAAATTTGCTTTAAACGCTAAACAGCAATGTGCATCAAAACGGAATCAATTTCTCCACAGAACATTACAGTCGCTTTCCAATAATGCAGGGCTGATATTAAAGTTTGCAAATTGGACAAAGGTAGTGGTGTGGCAATACTGAACTCTGATGATTATTACGCTAAACTGAACAACATTCTGGCACATAAATCAAAATTCATAAAAATTAATACAGAACAAGAAATCTATCCTATAATCTCCGAAGAAAATTCCATTAGTTACTATGTTCGCAAATATTTGAAAGGTTTTAGCAATGAAACCATTAGAAGCTTAATTCCATCAGAAAGCAACCCAGGGAAATGGTATGGTCTAACAAAAGTTCACAAAGACGGCAATCCAGCTCGATCTGTTGTTTCCATCATTGGTACCCCTGAGTATAAACTAGCAAAATTTTTGGACTCAATCATTAAACCCCACATCCCTGATTCTTACATTATTCAGTCAAGCCAAGAAGTTTTAAATCAAATTAATACTGTCAATTTTAATTCGTCCAATCAATTTCTGGTCAGTTTTGATGTAAAGTCGCAATTTATAAACGTTCCTTTAAGCCAAACAATTGACATCATTGATAATTACATTTTTTATTCTAACCACAATGATCATCCTCCCATTACTAAAGAGGTACTAGTGAAACTAATGCATCTGGCTACTGAATGTATGTTTCTGTTCAAGTATGAGCTGTATAAGCAAGTAGATGGTATTGGTATGGGATCCTCACTCGGTTGCGCTATGGCTAATTTCTTTTTGGAACACCTCGAAACGCTAATTTTCAAAGATCAAATACCATGTTACCCAAAACTATATTTTCGCTATAATGATGATGTTTTTGCCGTTTTTGATGATGTTAACGCGTGTTCGTCTTTTTTGAATATTCTAAACAGCCAACATGATAATACAATATTTAGAATTGAAAAATCCACAAACACTTTGAAATTTCTTGATTTTGATATCAAAATTATTGAGAGTAGTGTATATACATGGATTTGGAGAAAGCCAACTGATACGGGTTTATTCTTTACCTTTCCTGCTATGTGTCCCATCAAATGGAAATCTGGTTTAGTGTTTTGTATGCTCCATTACGCTAAGTTAATTTGTTTAAGTGATTTGTTATTTTTCAGCGAAGTTGACTTTCTTAAATTGTTATTCATAGCTAACAGTTACCTCGCACATTTCTTCGCTTTCATCCCCTCATACTTAAGAAAATAAAAATGGCGATGAATGTGAGACTTACTTTTTTAAAGTTTCGTGTATAGGTCATGTATCCAAGCAAGTTACATAAGGTCTGCGTGAACTTGTTCATCGCGAATTCGGTCTCAAGTTAGGGGTAGTTTACAATACGTTTGAGATCAATCGCTACTTTCAGTTGAAAACAAAAACACATGCTCTCTGCTCCGATGTCTTGTAGCACTTTCGATGTACGTGTGATTCGAACCTTGCCTACGTAGGCATGACTACCCGACATCTGGCTGCAAGAGCTTGCGAACATTTAGTTTTAGCTGGAACGCATAAGAGCGCTTAAAAGACCACATATGCTCATGTGCCACTTGCAGTGATGAAAAGTACACCGTAAACTCTTTCCAGATTTTAAAAAGATGCCATGCAGAGTATGAAACCGAAATTCAAGAAGCACTTCAGATTAAAAAACTAAATCCTAAGTTAAATCAGCAACTTTATGCTAAAGGTGCCTCTTTTTTGCTTAGTATTTTCTAAGTTGCCAAATTTTCTGTTACGTCGTAGCATAGTCGTAGCCAGAATTTTTGATTGGAAGGGGGGGGCAAATCACAAATCACTTGCAATATTCAGAAATATTCAAGAAAGGAGCTTTTTGTGGGGCAAAGATATCGCAGAATGAAAGATCTGAAGCCGTATTCTGTTGCCACTCAACCAGGATTTTGGTGAAGGATGAGAGCAAAAACCAATAGTTAGAAAGTTGAAGTGTCTAACATAGGAGACGTGTTGAGTAAGCTAGTGTACTCAAACGTATCATAGACGGGGGTCTGTGGGCGGAGCCCCCAGCCGCTGGACTATTTTGCAAGTTTTTGGAAAAAACAGCTATTTTAATACCATTGGATGACATTTTGCACGTGTTCACAGCTATTTGAAAGAACTAGATTTTTGACATTTGAAAGCCAATTGAAAAAATTTAAATGTTCAATCATCATTTTACTTGTAATTAAAGTCCAAAAAACGTTTAAAATCTTGCATTTTGGAGTAAAATTTTAATTGTAAGTGATTTGGTCCTTGCAAGGGGAAGTAAGGCGCATTGCCTCCTGCAATATTTTAGCAGTAAATAATAATCCACTCAAAGATTTTTCTTGGAAATTTTTGTTTTGTCATGAAGTTAACCAGTTATTGGAGCACATGTATGGCTAAGGGGCCCAGGTCCCGCAATTGAAATTCAATAATTTGTTTAATGAGCATTTTCCCTGATTATGTTTTAAAAAGTACTTATTGCGTAAAAACTGGCGAGGTGGAGATGAATCGCTATTGAAAAATGGTACAATAGATGGTTACGCTTACTAAACATGTAATTCCCCGGCCGGATTTACATTGTGCGGGGCCGCTGGCACTTAGGGGATTATTGTAACATCTTCTTGCCAAATTAAATGAAGACCAAAAAAAGTTTTACTATCTGAGTGCGGGGCCCTGGCATTGTGCCATATGGCAAATACGGCACTGGTTCTTGCACTAAGTTCATATAAAGTTTAAATGAGGGCCTGAGGTAGCAACTTTTAGAACAAAAAACCTTGATTTCACCCTGATTAAACGTTTAATCTGGTTGGAAAAATTGAATTAATGGGGTGCTCCGTGCCCCCTGGTTGCCAATATTATTTCTAATTAATCACTGCTGTACGCGTGTACTGTTGTACGCAAAGATGCAAAAAGAAAGTGAAAATGAAGAAACCAGGCTTTTTTGTCAATTTTTTGTCATTGGTGGTATTTTGATTGAGGGGGCCCGGGTCCCCTTGGCCATTCTTCGGCAACGCCTTTGATTTTGAAATAAGATCGCACCCTTAAGTTCTTTTATAAAAAAAACATTTCCAAGCAAAATTAAAATAACTTTTTTTCTAAAATGTGGAGGACTCGAGTCAAGTCACTTGACAGTTTTTTCAAAAATCTTCAAGACCTGCATGACATTATTATGACGTGGACATGTGGTCGTCATTATTATTACTTACTTTTGTACGCCTAAATCCTGAATCAAAGATTTTGTAGTTCCGGACAAGGACAACATACTGGCTATGCTCTCATTATATTTATCATTGGTAGTATTTCCATTGGGGGGTTTGCATTACCGCCTGTTATAGCATTAAGTTCATAATAACGTTAAACGAGGGACAGGCGTTGCAACTTTTAGGACAAAACTCTTAGATTTCTCATAGGTTTTGCAAATAAACTGTTAAAAATTTCAATTAAGAAGCCCCTGGCTCGGAACCCTTGGTCGTCAGTAAGGGGCCCCGGGGCCCCCTAATTGTTAGTTAGGGGCCCTGGAGGCTCCGGGGCCTCCTGGTTGTCAGCTAGGGTACCGGGGCCCCAGGTTGTCGGTTAGATGCCCCGGGTCCCCCTGGTTGTTAGTAGGGGGTCCTGGGACCCCCTGGTTGTCAGCTAGAGCTCTCTGGTTGTCGGTTTGGGGCCCCAGGGCTCCCTGCTGGCTAGTTAGGGGCCCTGGGGGCCCTTGTTGTCAGTTAAAGGCTCCGGGGCTCCCTGGTTGTCAGTTAGGGACCCCGGGGCCCCTGGTTGTCAGTTAGAGGCTCCGGGGCCCCTGGTAGTTGGTTAGATGTCCCGGGGTCCTCTGGTTGTTAGTGAGGAGCCTTAGGGGCTCGTAGTTGTCAATTAGATGTCCAGGGCCCCCTGGTTGTTAGTTAGGAGCCCTGGGGGCCCCTGGTTGTCAGTTAGGAGCCCCGGGGCTCCCAGTTTATCAGTTTATCTGACGAAGACTTGGTTGTTTAAGGTTGAAAACGTTTGATATGTTTTACAATAAATAAACAATGTTCAATCCAGCGAAGTTGCTGCTTGCTGCTTTAATAAGTTAAACTTTGTTAATGAAATTTTTGCTGAGCAAAACCAAAAAAAAACAAACCATAGCGACCATAAACCTGCAACAAAAGTTTATAAACCATAGTACGTGCGTTTTTAAGATGACACTAAGGTATCGCAAAATGACATTACAAGACGACAAAAAAACTTTATCGTCCAAAAGCTTCCAACTTTGCAATGTACAGGTCTGCGGTCGACATTATGATGCTATATTTCAGATCACCTCATTGTAATTAGAGCATTTAAATGATTTGTTCATGCGTGGTTTAAAATAACCTATCTATATATTGTAAAAATGACTTAGTGTTTAGACATAAAACAAATTTCTTTGTAAAGCCAATTAACCTTTTTGTTTTCAACAACCACTCGAGGTGCTACTATATATTAATGGCCGAAACATTGCTTTAACAATACAGTTTCTTCAAAATTTGTAGAATCTAACAATTTTTTTTAAACAAATCTTAATATGAAAGTTAGATTTAAAGAGAAAGGAAACATATTGATGAAAAGTGTATTAACTTTTACTCTCTGGCTATGGTATTCTTCAAACAAGATACATCATGTCGCAAAATATTGTGATTATTTAAATTTTCCACCGGAAAACTTTTATCTTTAGCGCGGCCGAGAGAGCACAATCGCCGTTCTTTATTACGACCCTGATCGTATGACTTTGGTTCTACTCGCACCCTGGTCATGTTGCTGCGTGCTGGGATAAGACGCTTTTGAGTAATTATCTTCGCTTGGTGACTTTGAGCAAGCATCAAATTAAGTGGACAAAAATTCGAAATCCACAAGAACATTGGATGACTGCAAACTTCTATTAGCAGGTGCGGATTCCTCCATACACGAATTAAGTAGTTATCGCAAGGAAAAGTGTGCGGATCATGCAATAGTTATCGTTTGACGCTGTCCGGTGACAGAAGGATAAATATGCACTACAGCAAGAAGATTTTTTTATTATTATTTTTCAGGGTATAAAATCTCAAAGTTCTTTTTTTTTTTTCTTGCTGCTGAGTGTTGTATGGTTTTGTGTGATTGGAGGCTGTACTTTTGCGGAGCTATAGTTATGTTTCCTAGATAACAGCAACTAATTATTTTCCGATTAAATTTAATTTTGAATATACGCCATTAAAAAAAAAAACACTATCATTACTGCAAATCATTAAAACATTTACCAAAACTTATCGATCATGATATCACTCTTCTTTACGTACTAAAGTAGAGAAATGACAATTAAGTTAGATAAATTTTTAAATCGCAATTATATACATTGTGACTAGATTCAGACAAAATTTTGATTTTATGGGGTAGCACCATTGAAACTTTCGGTCACTCTATAGAGTAAAATCTTTTTGTTTGAGCAAAACCTTTTTTTTTGAATATATTATTACGTCAGTCGGATGTTTCTTTTCTCGTCACGCATATTTCATGTCCACAAATCAGAATGTGATTGGTCAATAAACAAAATAAAAAAATTGTAACCACACTGATGATAAAGTCAGTTGACTTTAAACTTCGAGATGGGTCCTCCAACTCACCTGCGTAACTTGGGGTTGAAATGATTATCCATTTTAGTTGAGGAGGCAACATTGAGTTGTTGTCAAAAGAAGTAAATTTGTAAGATTTTGAACTCTTAAATTACTTCTGCCAATTTCACTTCAGCAAGCAGTAAAATTGTAAGATTTTGAACTATAAAATTAGTTCTGCCAATTTCACTTCTGTCAATTTCACTTCTGCCAATTTCACTTCAGCCAATTTCACTTCACTTCAATCTAACTGTATTACAACCACATTATACGCTGACATATTGTATGTACTGCAATTCTGGGAGTAAAATCTTTTAGCTTACTTCTGTCTCAGTTAAAACGAGCTTCAAGAATTACGTGTATTGCTGTCAAATAATTCTGCATCGCTTCCTCTAATTTTCTATTAAATTACAAGCCAATATGAAAAGTTTTAAATGACGTCATTTTAAGTAATCCCACAATCACATTCATAATTATACTGTGAATATATTAGTGCACTTCCAAGCAACGACGAATATACTAGAAAGAAATATCTTAAATTAGAACTATATACTACACTTTGTAGGATACTTAAGTGAAGCGCTGGTAACATGTATCTGTGCATAGAATATGCTGGTTCTAGAAACGCGCGCAGTTTGCACCACAAAACCAACAAAGAGATAACAATATATTTGAAAAAATGACCGTTGTCATGCTTTGCGGGGGTTTTTACCAAGACAAAAAAATTACGGCCTGAATACAATGAACATAATGTGCTAAATGGCAGAGGGTAACGCGAAGTGACACATTTAGAGGTAAGAGGAAGTTTTCACTGCAGCGGAAGTGGCCACGGCAGTTAAAGGCATAAAATCTGGAAATCTGCTGGTAAAGATGAAATCAGACTCGAGATGTTGAAAGCGATGACTAGAGAAGGAATTCTCTGGTTAACGCGAGTGTCTCAAGTTACGTGGAAGTTTGTCAAAACTCCCAGAGATTGGCAAACAGGTGTGATTATTCCGATATTCAAGAAAGGAGATCGCATGCAATGTACAAACTACAGAGAGATATCACTCTTCAGTTTGCCAAGGAAAGTTATGCGAAATGCCTTGAAAGGAAATGCTGAGAAATAGTGGAATCAAAACTGGAAGAACGGTCAGAGTGGTTTTCGTCCGGGTCCCAGCACCACGGACCAAATCTTCACTCTGAAGCAAAGAATCAAAAAATCTTGGGAGTATGCAAAGATCTCTTTGCATGCTTTGTCGATCTAGAAAAAGCATACAATCGAGTTCCTT
Organism: Trididemnum nubilum; assembly: GCA_963965965.1. Classification (NCBI taxonomy): domain Eukaryota; kingdom Metazoa; phylum Chordata; class Ascidiacea; order Aplousobranchia; family Didemnidae; genus Trididemnum; species Trididemnum nubilum. The sequence continues at coordinate 28,215,520 of OZ014480.1, read as the reverse complement.
GGGATAAACTTTGGAAGGTTTTGCGGCAGTACGGCATTGATGGTCAGTTGTTACATGCCGCTAAGTTGTTCTACTGCCGACCGCAGGTTTGTGTTCGGGTAAATGGCAAGCAATCAAAGCCGTTCCATGTGAGCTTTGGACTCCGGCAAGGGTGCGATTTGTCACCTCTCCTTTTCATTGTTTACATGAATTGGATCGACAAATGCAGCCAAGCTGATGAGTGTGCCACGATTAAAAATTGCCAAATCAATCGTCTGCTATTCGCTGATGATTTGGTTCTGCTTTCTTCCACAGAATCTGGCCACCAGCGCGCATTAAATAGCTTTGCAAATGCATGCAACACCGCCGGAATGAAAATAAGCATGGTTAAAACTGAGGCACTTTATCCTTCAAGAAAACCTGATCAGTGCGTGTTACAAGTGAATGGAGCGACACTGAAGCATGTAGAGAAGTTTACGTATCTTGGGGTTGCATTTTCGAGTGACGAAAGGCAAGACGAAGAACTCGATACCCGAACAGGCAAGGCTAGTGCCGTAATGCGAGCTTTGCACTACTCGGTTGTCATGAAACGAGAATTGTCAAAAAAAGCGAAGCTTTGAATTTTCAAAACAGTTTTTGTCCCCATTCTCACTTATGGTCATGAATCTTGGGTAATGACCGAAAGAGTACGATAACAAGTGCAGGCGTCCGAAATAAGTCTTTTAACGAAGAATCGAAAGAGTTACACTGTTTAACAAGATGCGTAGCTCTGAGATTCGAAAATCTCTTAAAATCGAGCCGTTACTTCTCCAAATTGAAAGGTCTCACCTTAGATGGTTTGGCGCTGTGAGCAGAATGCCTCAGACAAGACTACCCAAACAAGCTTTACTTGCCAAAGCAAATGGGAGAAGACCAGTTGGACGACCTAGAACTAGATGGAAAAATTACATTGAGGATCTTAGATGGAATCGCATGGGACTTCACCCAAGCAAAATGATAGATGTGATGGAAGACCGTGAAGTGTGACGACTTAATCTCGAGGTGCTGCCCCGCAACCCTCACGGAAAAGCAGGCAATGACGAAAGAAGAATTTGATGCCAGCAGTACAAGTTCAAGAAAGGTAGAGCACGAAAACGAACGCGGCATCTAACCCAATTGTTCTCAACGTTTTTCTGGTTCAGAATCAAAATTTAAACCTTAACGTTAACAGGAGCCCCAACCAAGTAAACAAAAATTATCAATTAGTTTTGTGCCACTATTGCAGATTTTTATTTCTTAAGTTTTTGAAACATTTCTCCAGCCCATAGCTTGCTTCATCATGGCACTGTGCTAAGCTAAAAACTATCACAAAAATCAATAACCAATATTACAGCATTTGAGCAGGTGTTCAACGGGATTTTACTTAGGGGTGTGGGGTGCTTAAATATAAGACAAAAACGTGTCTGCGTTTCACGCAAAAGGGGGTCTGAGGCGATACCCCCAGCCGCTGGGCAATTTTTATATTTTTTTGGAAAAATTGCCATTTTACGTTATTTAGATGGCATTTTTTGACCCATCTGAAACTAAAAGAAATTAAATGCTATTTTTTCAAAACCCTTGAATAGAAATAAAATTTTCAGCCTCTTCAGCTTCCTTACTTCCGGTTCAAGTTCAAGATAAGTTTAAAATCATGCATATTTGGGTTTAAGTGACCTGTTTAAAGGGGGCTTTATGCTCAGTGGCGCGGCCAGGTCAAGTCGGTTAGAACATTTTCCCCAAAATACAAGCGTTTAAGCGTTTTTGGACTTGACCGGTAAGCAGTACTTAAATTGTAGGGAGGACGTGGGGTACGCGTCCCCCCATCGAGATTTAGCGTCCGCTCATTAAGATTTAGCGTGCCCCCATCGAGATTTAACGTCCCCCCATTTTTGTTTGAGTGCTGGTTGAATACACGAAAAAGGGCCTGGCAGCACGAATAAATACCACAAATTCCGGCCAAATTCAGTCCCAAATTGTGGTGAAGATCTTTTTTTTTTGTCTTCACTTGATTTCAGTGACAAAAACGCTTCAATTTTTGGTGAAAAAAACTCTTCAATTTTCGGTGAAGATCTTTTCTTTTTTTGGTCTTCGCTCGATTTCGGGAACGGAAAGACATAATTTCTCTAAATTACTTTCGCAATCCGATTGCGTTTGGTCAAGGCTGCAAAAGCATCCCTCATGCAAGATTTTACAATTTAAGTACTGCCTGTAAATAAAGGGGGCTGAAGAAGCTGGGCATTTTTATTATGTTATGATTTTCGAAATTTAGTTTTTTTTTAATGCCTCTAACAACTTGCAAATTGTTATCCTAATGGCGCTAAAACCGTAATTTTTGCGGAAGAATTACAAAAATTACTTATGTCCAGTCTTACAGGTTGCACGGGTGTTCAGCTCTTATAGACCACCTTTGGTTTTGCAACTGCATTAGCCTCGTGTTTTGTAACTTTAGTCCTGCTACCTATTGAAAGAATAAGCTAGGGCTCTCTCTTCCGTTTTGTATATTAATAAGAATAAAACTTTTAATTGGGAAGGAGAACGAAACTAAGAAACCAAGCTATTGCGCTATCACTCAATTTTTTTATATGAGGTTTTCAAATGGGGTTCATGAAAAAACCCCGCATCGTTTCGTGAAACGATGTGGGGTTTTTTCATGAACGCCATTTGAAAATTTTCATCAACACCATTGCGAAACCTCATGAAAAAGGTTAACTAACATGCAATAACTTCCAGATAGAACTGTGCAATGTTAGGCTATCCTCGACTGTTGGCTGAAGGCAGGATTGGAAATACCGATTAGTAATCGATACAACATTCTTTGCTTTTCTGTTATCGATTATCGCAGATGCTTTGGTTTCAATTTTTTCTTTCGATTATCGCCTTTTCTATGCCTGTTGTTTATATGTTATCGATTGGTAGAATCTTTAAACTTTACTTTTGTTCTTGTTGAGTCTGCCTAAGCTTACATCGTTTCGTTTCGCTTATGCTATATATTGCTCTTTACAATATTGTCCTAAAAGTGTATTTTTTATATCCTTTATAGTACGGTAATGATAGTTTTTCTTCTCACAACTTTCATTTGATGGTCAATACGGCAAAAATTTTAGTGCATTCAAATGAAAAATAAAATAAAAATTATTGTTCGCATTTCGGCATCGATTACTAATCTTGGCTTTTTTTTCTGATATCTTTGCTTTTCGTTTCTTTACTTTACTCTTTGCTTTTTGTGTGAACTATCGATTCGTCTTTGCTTTTAAACAGTATCGACTTCCAACCCTGGCTGAAGGGATAATCATAACTAAACAATAAAAGATTTGACTAAATTTATTTCGCTTTGATAGTATTGGTTTTACAGTTGAAATGAAGAATGGTTCAATAAAGTTTACATAAACAGTGCAAAGCAGATTCATTTTCATAAGGTAAATGAGAGCCGCAGAAAGGATAACCAAGAGCCGCTTATGGCTCTAAGAGCCGCGGTTGAGAATCACTGATCTAAACAATAAAATGAACAAACTTATTCCTGCTCCTGATCGCTAATATCGGGCAACTATGAAAGTTAAACAAATATAGCAGCAATAAATAAATTGATACATACCCGTATAAATCCAAGTCAAGTTGAAAATTAAAGGCCCAGAGAAAATGAGTCGCTGCTGTAACAGTAACAGTACAGTACTCAGCAAGCGCCAGATCAGCAAGAGAACAAATTATTGGGTCAGAAATTTTAACCAAAAAAAAAAAAAAATTGTTATGTGAAGCGTAAAAGCGTAGTGGCCAGAGTGTAAAACGCAGCAAATTTTCAACTTGTTTCAGGAAGTTGCTCGATGAAGTCGAATCAGGCCAAGAATTCTCGAATAGACTATACATCAGCACAAAACAAAGATTCTAGGTTCAAAACTAAGCAAAGTTTAGATACGAAAATTACGTAATGATAACTGAAGAGGAGTTTACAAATTTTTACTCAAGTATAATGGCATAGTTATCATGAAGTGGGAGCTTCACATGATCTCCAACTTTTGGGAATTAAATCACAAAGTAGCAGTACATCGAATTATACAAGCACGACCTAACACGTTCTTTATGCAACAAACTTTGCAATAAGTTTTTTTTTAGCAATGTTGCTATTGTTTTCTCAACAATATTTCAGCAATACTGCGCGATGAGTTAAAAGCTTTCTATGTAAAGGCCACTGAGAGTCCGACATTTGCTGAAAACCCTGGGCTCGACTTAATCGGCTCAAGCTTTAAATCCTGAACTCTTATTTTTAAAGAGGGTTTTAGTGGTCGAGTGGATAGAGCGTCTGCTACTAAAGCGGTAGACTCGGGTTCGATTCCCGGTGGTGTCAAACCAAGTACTATAAAAATTGGTATTCACAGCTTCCCTGCTTGACGTTCAGCAATCAAAGGGACTGTGTGAAGCCTTCACCGTGTGTGGTAAACAAGTGGGCAGGTGGCAGCTTGACTTGAAGACCGAAAGGTCGTTTCGCTGTCTCCTGGCCAAGGCAAATTGGTGAATAAAATGTAATTACTAATTACAATTGCAATTTTAAAATCACCTGACAAATAGCCTATAGTAAGTATATCACAAAACCAGCGTTAAAAATTACAGGTAAAGTAATATTGTCCGCCTTAAAATTTTGACGCAAATCATTCTCTTCAACTATTCGTTCGTGGTAATGAATCAGTCACTCTACGCCTGTCTCACGCCATCAACAAAGAGCACTTTTTCTTGGGTTTTATTTGCAAGTTTTTTGTCAGGCCAACGGGTATCCTGCTGGGCCCCGACGGGAAATAAACGTTGTCTTTCCCAAGGACACAACGACGCAGTGCCAGTCCGAGAATTGAACCAGGAGTCACCAACCTTTCGATCACTAACCCGATGCTGTACCAACTGAGCTATCGCTGCCCACATTCATGATTTATGATATTTATTCTTTACAATACAGCTATGTCGGCAGCGTGGTCTAAAGGGCAATGGCGTTGTTTTTAAGACGACTTTAATTGTATAGTCTAAGTTGAACATGGTGCACCGTGGTCATGCTGCAGTTGCATCTTTAGATAAGATGCTTTACAATGATTATATGCTCTTTGGCTTAGACCAAGCTGCAAATTCAGTTCGTTCTTTTGTATGAACCAGGCACCCACGTCTGTCTAACCACACTAACACAGAGCACTTGTTTGGATTCTGTTTGCAAGTCTTTCGTCCAGCTGGGCCTCCACAACTAAGCGAAAAGTGTCTTTCTGTGAACAACAATTTGAAGAAATTCAGAAGAATAATTGGATTAATGGAAACTTCTAAGCAGGTGCTAATACCTTCAAAGCACAAAGCAGTTATTGCGTTGAAAAGATTGCGGATCAACTCATATTTAACATCTGCGCTGTCCGGTGACAAGAGAATAAATACGGAACAGAGCAACAAAATTTTTTGAGCCCAGATTTTAAGTGTCAGAAGGTTTTTCTACAAAATAAGGAATTGAAGTTATTTATATGATTAATTAAATGCCATGCTGGCTAATAATTATTTCCGTTTTACAGTGGTTTATGTCTGAAAGCTAACAGCAAAAATGCGTTAACACTTTTTTGACGTGTATAACTGTGGATAAACTTTTCCAAGGACAAACTTAACATGAGAACCCCTGATGAGAACTAAAAATCAGGAGGAAAAAAGTTGAAATGCTGTGTTGGTGCTGTTTGCATAGCGCCACTTAGCGACAAACAATCAATCTATATCTTGACGTATTATTATACAATTGCTGCCAAATCACCATCACCTCGTTTGATTTTCAGATTAAATAATATGTGATTGTTAAGTCATTGCATAATTTTTGTAATTATATTTATTCACCAAGTTCCTTTGGTCAGGAGAGAGCGAAGGGACCTTTTGGTCTTCGAGTCAAGCTCGAGCTGCAACCTGGCCGCCTTTCTACCACACACGGTGGAGGCTTCACACTGTCCCTTTCATTCCTGAACGTCAAGCAGGGAAGCTGTGAATACCAATTTTTATAGTATTTGGTTTGACCCCACCGGGAATCGAACTCGAGTCGATCGCTTTAGTAGCAGACGCTCTATCCACTGATAGAAAGCGGAAATGCTTTTATTATTATTCATACCATAACAGCAACTCATTTTTCAGTGTAAAAACGGTTCCGCTATTAAACGCTACTGGATCATGAATTCTAGCTACCCTGCAAAAGTGTGTTTCCCCTCAACAAAGTCACGTCTGCAGGTGAATTTCGTTAGATAGAGCCAGATTTTTTCTCTAAAAAAGCTTAAATCGAAACAAAGCAATCGAAATATTTTTAAATGCAGTATATTATGAAGAGCTTTTGATATCAAACCAAATTACTTATCTTAAAAAACCAAAACTTATTTCAGTTTAATATAATACCGTACTGTAAAATATCATACTGCAAAAGTGTACAATCGTTTTTTACTTGGGCTTTCGCTCAACTTTATATGAATGGTAAATTATTATTGCTCTAAAGTTCATCAGTAAAATCCCAAACAAAATATTTTTTTCAAGTACCTTGTAGAGACTTTTTGCAATATATTTTTATTTTCCAAGGTTTCGCTACCGGATGCTTCTTGTTGCCATACTTGGCTTCGGCCAAAGTGACATGTTGGCTATGAACTAAACCTTTAATTGCCCGTATTGTGGTGTGTCACTTTAGTCATCAATCAAACGTTACGTTATTGCCGGCATAGTACGGTAAATAAAATGATCATCGGGAACACTTTCATGGGGTTTAAATATCGATCATTAATGAATTGATTGGGAAACTCGGATTCGATTGTAAAGTCAAAGTAAAAACTATTATAATTGGTCTTCACAGTTTGACCTTAAGCTAGGGACATTGAAGCCTTCACTTTTTGCAGTGACTGAAGGATAGTTGGTATCCAGCTTGATCTGAAAATTGGAAGATTTCTTTGTCGTCTTTTGGCGGAGACAAATTATTAATAATAACGAATGAATGCTTATATAGCGCTGTTTCCACTTTAGAAAAAGGCTCACAGCGCTTCAAACAGAAAGTTCCAATTTGAATAGGTGTGTTTTTAACAGCTTTTGGTTTTAATAATAGGCTTTTGTAAAAGCAATTTAGAAGAGTTTCTTAATTGTCTAGCGGGCTTTGATACCTGAACCAAATCAGTCAAGCATGAAGGTTCCTGGTCATGCAAACATTCAAAAGTTGAAAGGAAAATTTTGAATTGAATTCGGCGAGGTTAAATAAAACTAGTTAAATAAATTTTCTTAACTTTACTTAAATAAAATACTTAACTCAATGTTAATAGACAACTAGTTAAATAAAAAACAATGATTACAGTTAAATACTCGATTCAACGATATTCGGCGCTTTTTGGCTTTTGATCAAATCAAGGTTCATAATACTGTACAAGTTTTTTGTGTTATTCTGTTCTTTGTAATATGCTGAGGCGAGTAACGAGTTGGTGGCCCAGAGTAGTAAACTGGCCAACAAGTACAGGGCCGAACCCGAAAACATAAGTCCAAATCAGAAACCTAATTTGAAGCCGAAACCAGGCCCGAAAAAAAAAACAAAGTGAAATTCGGCAAGGTCTAAAGTAAAATTCGGTAAGGTATGTAGTTACTACTCGTATACAATTGAAATAGATTTACTCATTGCTGATAAATTGTGACGTAATAATAACGACTATGTAATGATCAGGGCCCGCTAAAGTCAATAAAGTCAAACTTTTTTAAGGGTTTTGTTACATAATCAAACTTTTACAAAAAATCGGTTTTGGTTGCTCAGGAATTGATTTTGATAGGGTTTATTGGTCAAAATAAAGTCACAATTTTAAACGAAGACAAAATTTGTCAAAATCGTCTTTCATCAAAAAATTCTGAAAAAGAGAACAAAAAAATTAATTCTTTCTTGATTTTTTTGAATTTTTGAGCATCTGTCAATATTTAATACTCGTAGTATGTTGTTTTGTACAATTTGAAAGAAAGTCTTTCAACTCAAAGTTCGTAGAATTTCACAAATGTGTTGCAATCAAGTTCGCAATATATTTGCGTAAATACACGTGAAAAAATTCGAATTCTCAGTTCTCATTGTTAAAACAAAATGCATTATTGCAACTCAATTACGCAGCCCTATAAAACCGTTACGTTCTCTACACATGCCCTTTTAGAAATTTAATAGCTTGGAAAGTTTGGTCGGATAACAATGCGTCAACTAGCAAAATCAACTACAGCGAAACTCAGGGAAACGTACCGCCAATATCCAAATGAGTTTGGAGAAACTCCAGCTGACGATTTACAATGCAATTTTTGCGACGTATTAGTCAAATGCGACTAAAATTTTTTGTGAAGAATCACCAAAAAAATAAGCTTCACCAAGCTAAAGTAGTAACGACAAGCAGCTATCAAGGCAAACAAACCTATATACAACCCGATCAAGCGACCTCCAAAGGAAAAAATAGTCTCGTCATTTCTAGCAGCAGATATCCCTCTCCATGAACTAAATCATCCTGCTTTAAAATCTGTGTTTGTTGCAATGGGAAAATCTTTACATTCTAAAACTGCACCCCGTGCAAGCGTTGCTCCTTAAACGGCCCAAAAAGAGGAGAATATTCGAGAACTACTTCGCGAGAAAAATTATCTTTGATTATGGATGAAGTAGAAGAGGATAAGAAAAATTACATTAATGTGCTAATGGGCAGCTTGGATATCCCAAATGAAACTTTTTTTATTGAGTGCCAACTACTTGAAAACAGTAGCAATGCCCTTTCACTGCCAAGCCCATTTTCAATACTCATTTCGTCTGTGCCAAGGGTATTTTGGAAAAAAACGCTATTTTGGAGAAAACAGTTTTAGGCGTTCATACGTTAATCTAATTCAAATTATTTACTGACTTTAACATATTTACTTCAATGTATGTAACATATGTCATCGATGACGTCATACTACGTCATCGATGACGTCACAGTATTGATCACTTCCACAAAACACTGATAATTTTTGGAATATTTGATGCTGTTTCATGTTTTACAGTTAATATAGACTCTCATCTTACGTATTTTACATGCGTGATTTTTTCTGGCAATCAATGACTGTTGTGGTAATGTACAAATGACGTTATTTGTATTTTTTATGCTTATTAGTCATATAAGTTTTATTCTTTTATAAAAACTTTTTCAAAAAAAATATTTTTTTTACAAACTTAAGTGTCTAGATTTTATTTTGAATACTGCCACGTAATCTTGCATGCTGCCTTACTAAACCATCAATTACATTATAATTTCTGGATGACATCATTAGTTTATTGATGAAATCATTAGCTTTACTTCCCTTTGCAATTCTATTTCTCCTGCTTTAATTTTACCACAAATTTAATTTGAAACCTTTACTTGAACCCCTTCAACTTAGCATTCCCAGTACTTTGCCTTTATATAGTAATCATTGAAGCATTTTCCTAAATGTAATTTTGGCTGTTCAGGACACACGGTGCAGTGGAAATGTGCTTCTTTTCTCAGCTCTTTTTTGCAACACACTCTGCAACATTTTTAGGAAAATTTATTTTTTTCTGTTGCAGGTATTTCGTTATTAAAATACTTTCCAAACAGCCTAAGTATGCCTTCTTTCTTGTTTACCGTCGATGGTTGAGCACACTCCAGAGTTCCTTTACTAAAAATCATCCCAGAAATAACCTAAAAACACACAAAAATACGATAATTCATCAGCATCACATGTATGTGGAAACTGTAGCATTCACTGAAATTTTGATTCGAGATATTGTCTCACATGATCAGTGTAAAGCAAGTCATGATAAGTTCTTCTTGCAAGAACCCAGGATTCTAAATTGCTATACACAACTACCCACAAAATTAGCTATTTTAGTCCGACCAAGTGTTTTGTCTAGCGTACAATTCATCGTTCATCTATATGTGAGCATAGTCTAGCCTAGATTTACATATTGTTCAATTACCTGGTAAGCATAGTCTAGCCTACTTCACATACCGGTAAGTGATGTGTTTAGCCTAACCTACTACCGGGAATATCGAAAGTCCTACTGCCACATAGCTGTAGCTTACATACCGGTAAATCCACACTATCAAGAGCTCACCAGTGTTTAGAGAAATCTTCCACCTCTTTGGATCCATTCTCATGAGACAAAACAAAAACAAAACAGTCCAAACCAAGAGAATATGCTTTATTCGTCTCAAAGCAGATGTGTGATTCTTTTTAAAAATTGAAAAGGATTCGCAATTTTTTGACAATTTTGCATTTTCGAAAAATGGTGGGGCAATAAAAGCGGTAGTTTTTGGTTCAATAATATCACGGAATATTGCATAAATAAAAATGATAGTTTTAGTTGACATCAGAGGTGGAGTCGAGACACAAGGCTCGAGGCCAAGGACACAAAAAAAAATCCGAGGCCAAGGCCAAAGACAGCCCTTCCGAGGACAGACCCTCTCGAGGCCAAGGACAGGAATGCTCGAGGCCAAGGCCAAGGAGCAAGGACACAGCCGCAAGTGCTCTCCCAAAAAAAAGGTCTTTAAAAAAGTTTTTCAGGCAATCTCCAATTTATAGGCGTAGCCAGAATTTTTGATTGGGGAGGCCTAAACCACAAATCACATGCAATGACGTCATCCAAAATTTGCCTGTTGGCACTTAACCAAGATTTTGCAAAGGGAGAGGGCTTAAACTAATATAGTTGAAAAGTGCAAATACGTGACTTTGGAGACGTTTTGAGAAAGCAAGTGTAACTCAAACGTATCACAGACGAGGGATCTGGGGGTGGGGCCCCCAGCGGCCGGAGGCTTGGGTGTCTGGGGGCTCCGTCCCCAGCTGTTGGGCGATTTTTTGTAATTTTTTGGAAAAAAAAGCTATTTTAATGCCATTGAATCACATTTCGCACATGTTTAGAGTAGGGCGGTTCAAAAAAATATTTTTTTCTTGAAAACACGCTATCACCCCCTAAAATCGTGAGGTTGGCTAAAAAAAACCCATAGAAAAAAATTCGGTTCGATTCCTCCAACATCCGCCACGAAAATCGAGTTTTTGTTTTTTCTTTAAAATCCGGAAAAATCTGGGGATTCCCCTAATTTAAAGAAGTAAATTTTCTAATTTTTATGATGTTTTAGACAATTTTCTCGAAATTTTTTAACGGAAGGTTGTTACCAACGGTTGAGTTAAGTCATCCTAACAGTTTGGTGTCACGTCATCAATGACGTCATCAAGTTTAGGGGGAATTTCCCAAGCAATTCTTCACAATTAGAGCATTTTTTACGAAAAATCTGCTTTTACTGAACTAAACTCGATTTTTGGTTTTGAAAACGTTGTATTTCTTCAATAATTCATAAAAAAAAAGTTTTGCTCAGTAGTTTCATATTGCAAGTGTTAGTTAATTCAACGTCTTGTCGCAATATGAACAGCAATACAATAAAACAAAGCAGATTTTCAGCAACTTAGACTTTTCTTTCTAAAATCTGGATACTTCTGCCTTATGCTTTCGACGCAATGCAAGATCATGTTTCGTTGTTCGTAGTTGTTGTTGTTGTTTTACCGGGCTGCTTCCGAGGGATGGCAGCCTCCTATGTCCATAGAGGACACAAGAGAATCACCCTTAGCACAGAAGTGCTACTGGCATAGGATAATCCCGGAGGTTGGTGGCCATTTCGATCCCTGCACAAAGCAGGGCACTCCCACCACTCGACGGCGACCACCGTTGGTGGGTCTTGAAAAGTGCAGCCAGATGCACAAAAGGGATTGAAACAACATAAAAAAAAACGCTTCTCATTACTACTAATAGCAATAGTAAGAGTCGACTCCCATCAAGTTAGTCTAGCCAATTGAGAAAGTCTTCTGGCACAAGAAATACCAGAAGAAAGAAATCCCAACAGGCATGGTTCCCAGAAGGCGCTGCTAGCGGGAGGCCAATTCTGCACAACCCAAAAGTCAAGCAGCTCAGCACCGATAGTTGACCATGCCGAGTACCCAACAACCGCCTCTTACGGTTCGCTGGGTGGGCGGCTTCACTAGTCGGTAGTTTGAACGTTTTCTATTCTTCAAGTATTTTGACGCCCCTTTCAGCTGGTGTCATTTGTCACTTTTATGTTAAATACTAATCGTTCAAGTCTTTAGTATGAATCAGACTTGCACCATTGGCTTAGAGCCCGACGCAGAAACTGGACATCATCGATGGTGAATCAAAACCGCTGGAACAAAAGCACAGAACGTCTTCCCGCCAAATCTGAAATCCGTGTTGTCTCTGTGATGTGAGGCAATACTGGTTTTTGTGGTGCGAGCACTGTGTGCTGATTTTCTCGTTAGAATTGGAACATCCTACGAGCTAAAACTTCTTTTTCTTCACATGCAAGTTGCTTAGAGCACAGAGCAAATGGTATCAGTTCTTCGGTCAAATACCATAAATGGCGTGACGGGTCTTTAGCAGCGTTGTGTGCAATATTGCCAAGTTTTGAAGAGCTCTGATATTTCAATATTGTTTTGTAAAGCATAAGATCATTGTATGCTGCCTCTGATGCTAAAGGAGACTGAAACCAAAAAGACGAATAAAATATAGCTACAAAGTCTCCAAAACTTTGCCGTTTTTCAAGATCAGTTTCTTCAACTTAGAGTTGTCCTTGAAGCAATAACATTTTTTGAGAGTAAATGCAAGACGACATCCATCTTGCTCGGTGTTGAGCTCCAGGGCGACGAAAAGAAAAATTTGAAAATGATTTTTCATCGATGTAACATGTTGCGGCAACATATTACAGCGATGAAAAATCATTTTCAAATTTTTCTTTTCGTCGGACAACTCTAAGTTGAAGAAACTGATCTTGAAAAACGGCAAAGTTTTGGAGACTTTGTTGCTATATTTTATTCGTCTTTTTGGTTTCAGTCTCCTTTAGCATCAGAGGCAGCATACAATGATCTTATGTTTTACAAAACAATGTTGAAATATCAGAGTTCTTCAAAACTTGGCAATATTGCACACAACGCTGCTAAAGACCCGTCACGCCATTTATGGTATGTGACCGAAGAACTGATACCATTTGCTCTGTGCTCTAAGCAACTTGCATGTGAAGAAAAAGAAGTTTTAGCTCGTAGGATGTTCCAATTCTAACGAGAAAATCAGCACACAGTGCTCGCACCACAAAAACCAGTATTGCCCCACATCACAGAGACAACACGGATTTCAGATTTGGCGGGAAGACGTTCTGTGCTTTTGTTCCAGCGGTTTTGATTCACCATCGATGATGTCCAGTTTCTGCGTCGGGCTCTAAGCCAATGGTGCAAGTCTGATTCATACTAAAGACTTGAACGATTAGTATTTAACATAAAAGTGACAAATGACACCAGCTGAAAGGGGCGTCAAAATACTTGAAGAATAGAAAACGTTCAAACTACCGACTACGAACAACGAAACATGATCTTGCATTGCGTCGAAAGCATAAGGCAGAAGTATCCAGATTTTAGAAAGAAAAGTCTAAGTTGCTGAAAATCTGCTTTGTTTTATTGTATTGCTGTTCATATTGCGACAAGACGTTGAATTAACTAACACTTGCAATATGAAACTACTGAGCAAAACTTTTTTTTTATGAATTATTGAAGAAATACAACGTTTTCAAAACCAAAAATCGAGTTTAGTTCAGTAAAAGCAGATTTTTCGTAAAAAATGCTCTAATTGTGAAGAATTGCTTGGGAAATTCCCCCTAAACTTGATGACGTCATTGATGACGTGACACCAAACTGTTAGGATGACTTAACTCAACCGTTGGTAACAACCTTCCGTTAAAAAATTTCGAGAAAATTGTCTAAAACATCATAAAAATTAGAAAATTTACTTCTTTAAATTAGGGGAATCCCCAGATTTTTCCGGATTTTAAAGAAAAAACAAAAACTCGATTTTCGTGGCGGATGTTGGAGGAATCGAACCGAATTTTTTTCTATGGGTTTTTTTTAGCCAACCTCACGATTTTAGGGGGTGATAGCGTGTTTTCAAGAAAAAAATATTTTTTTGAACCGCCCTAGTTTAGAGCCATTTGAAAGCACCAGATTTTTGACATTTGAAAGCCAATTGAAAAACTTAAATTGTTTAATCCTCCTTCTAGTGCAATTTAAGTCCAAAACACGTTTAACATCTTGCATTTTGGTGTTAAAGTTTAATTGTACGTGATTTGGTACAGGCAGGGGCAAGTAAAGTGCATTGTCTCTTGCAACATTTCAGCAGCAAATAAAACCCACTCGAAGATTTTCTTTAGAGATTTTTGTTTTGCCATTAAAATAACCAGTTATAGAAGTGCATGTTAGGCCAGGGGGGCCAGGCCCCCTCAATTGAAGTTCAACGATTTGTTAAATCAGCATTTTCCATGGCTAATTTTTTTTTTAGTATTTTGTGCGTAAAAACTGGAGAGGTGGAGGTGAATTAATGAATTGTTATTGAAAAATAGTATAATTGATGGTTACGCCTACTAACCATGTTATTGCCGGGCCGGATTTACATTGCGCTGGGCCCCTGGCACTTTGAAGATTTCCGAAACATCTTTCTGCCAAACGTAGGTGAAGCCTATAAAAAGTCTTAAGTTTTGAGCGCAGATCTAGGAGTCGAGGACACAAGGCTCGAGGCCAAGGCCAAGGCCAAGGACACAAAAAAAATCCGAGGCCAAGGCCAAGGCCAAGGACAGCCTTTCCGAGGACAGACACTCTCGAGGCCAAGGACAGGAATGCTCGAGGCCAAGGCCAAGGACCAAGGACACAAGCGCAAGTGCTCTCCAAAAAAAAAAAAAAAAGGTCTTCACAAAAATTTTTCAAGCGATCTCCACAAAAAAACGTTTTCTAAAAAATTTTTCAAGCGCTCCGCAAAATTTTAACAATTCAAAAAATAGTGCTGTCCTCGAGCCGAGGACAGGCCAATTTTCGAGGACTTGAGGCCTCGAGGCCAAGGCCAAGGCCAAGGACTTCAAAATGTGTCCTCGAGGACGTCCTCGAGGCCAAGGACGTCCTCGAGGACTCCACCTCTGCTTAGCTGGTACTGCGCCATATTGTGGTAAATACGGCCTTGGTTAATGCATTACGTTCATAAAAAGGCTAGATGTGATCCAGAGATAGCAACTTTTAAGACGAAAACTCTCCATTTCTTTCAGGTTTACGTTTAAATTGACTGGCAAAAATTGATTTGAGGGGGTCCTGGGGTCCCTAGTCTTCAATATTGTTGTTCGTTACTGGAGTTAGCGAAAAATGCTAAAAAGAAAGTGAAGCTGAAGAAACAGCAGGCTTTTTTGTCACATTTTTGTCATTGGTGAAATTTCAATTGGGAGAGGCCCGTTTGGCTAAGCCTATGCTCCAATTCCGGAAAACAAAAAAGTTATTCGCAAATTTTCCGCGAGGTTTCTGGCATTTTCCAACAAAATTTCAACGATTCAAAAGATAGTGCTGTCCTCGAGCCGAGGACAGGGCAATTTTAGAGGACCTAAGGCTTCGAGGCCAAGGCTAAGAACTTGAGGCTTTGAGACCTAGGCCAAGGACTTCAAAATGTGTCCTCGAGGCCAAAGACGTCCTCGAGGACTCCACTTCTGGTTGACATAGTGCACTAGCAGGCTACCAGTATTTCAACGTCATACTATCTGCATTTCTACTGTTCCGTGGACGTAATACGTACGTCAAAAAATGATGAACAAGCACTACCTGTGGCAAGCAAAAAATTCAAAAGTCGAAACGTAATAGTTACGTCCTTGGTACGCTAGAAATTAATGTTCATGACGTAATAGTTACGTCCCTGGCACTGAAGGGGTTACATGATATTCATGACCTAGTGGCCGCAATAAAGGCAGTAACATTCAAAAACAAAGATCGCAAAAACGATTTTCGTGAAGCTAGTCTGCCATCGCCTCCGCTTTCTGTGATTACACGATGGGCAACTTGGCTTAAAGCTGCATTATGCTACAGCGAAAACCTTCCTGCTGTTTGTACCATTGTCAACAATTCGACAGATGAAGGTCTGTTTGTCAGCTGAGCAAAAGAAGCTATCAATGTGAATGGTTTGGAGCCAGGCTTGGTTCATACAAATCAATACCGGACTCTGGCAACTAACGTCGAGCTATTAGAAGCAAGTGACTGCACAATGATAGAAGCATAAGAGCTGCTGAAAAATATGCATTTTCTGGATTACCCCTGCTCAATTCAAGCATACCTCAAAAAACGACTATCCAAGTCTGATTTAAAGCAATAGTAAACTGTAACAACTAGGCTATTGCTCCAACCACCAACGCATTGTTGAAAAAAAGCTCAACCAACCACTGCTGTTGTTGAGCGATCATTCTTAATGCTGAGCGAACTACTGAAAAAAGAGAGAAATTTTGATATCAAAAATGACAGAAAATACATGTTGCTATATTATAATAAATAATTTTGGCAATTGTATTGTGTGATGTTTGTTAAAAAATCGTAGAGGCAGTAACATGTATAAGCTATATTTGGTAGTTTTTTGGGCGCAACCGGTAGGCAGAATGGCTCTTTTTTTCTACGTTATGTTGTCATGCAAGGCTTGATCGCATATTTTATAAAATCCGTACATTAAAACGTCATGCTAAGCCAAAATACGCTAAGTCAAAATAACGCCAAAATTTAGCAATGATAAAGTCAAAAATTATTTTTTTAGATCAAAATAAAAATGGCCCTAGTAATAATTATTGTATTGATGCTTAAACTAAGTCGTAATTTAGTGTAGCATCGTTACCGTCTTTTAATTACGCTTTTATAGTACCTAAAAGCTGAAGCACATGGCAAAAACAAATATCAAGGCGAATTAAGCACAAAATTTTGTCCATCTTAAGCCCGAACTTGACCCGAAAAGCCCGGCCAGACTTGCAACCTGAGTTGGATCCATTTATTTCTTTTTGTAATTCTTAAATTCAAATTCATTGACTTTAAAAAAACTAAATTCAAATTCAAATTCATTGACTTTTAGAAAACTAAATTCAAATTCATTAACTTTGCAAAAGTCGAATTCAAATTCAAATTCATCAATAACTCGTGAGCGGATTCAAATTCAAATTCAAAATGCAAATTCAATCCAACCCCTCTTTTCACACCAAAGATTCAAAGAGGATTTTGCAGTTTGCACCTAGCCAGTCGCAGTCTCGCTGTCGCAGATGTGAATTAGCGCATCACAGGTGCGTAATAAACCGACAACTCAAGTTGCTTGAATCCAGAACTAGATACAGTGCTCTTGCCAGAGCAAACGAAGTGAGGGGGCACCAGCCAAAAGTGGGGGGCACTAAAATTTGCTTATAAAAACTGATCTTCAGATCTTGTACGACTACAATTATGTGCAATTTTTAAATAAGGCCGGCAGCGTTTCTTAGTTCGTTTCTTCCAAGGCTTGAGAATCTATCTACAGTAGTAAATGCTACCAGACGTTCGACCAGGATTTTGCTAAGAGAGGTGAACTAAAAGTAAATTTTTTTTACGCAAAAACTGTCTGATTTAGCCCCGTGTTGAGCAAACTGATGCAACTCAAGCGTGTCACAGACAGACATAGATACAAATATTTAGTGAATGTGGATAGGGCCTGAGGGCGGATCCCCCTGCCGCTGGGCGATTTTGAAGCAAAAAAAAAGCAATTTTCACGCCATTTTAATCATGCTTCGCGCTTTTAGAAGCCATATGAATAACTAAATTGCTAAAATTCAAAAGTAATTTCAAAGAATTAAATTGCCTTTCACCTTCAGCTCCCCCTTACTTTTGGTCAAATCTAAAATACCTTTATACGCTTGTATTTTGAGATTAAATTTTCGAAGTGACTTTGCAAACGGGGCTTAAGCCCCTTCACCCTAGTTGCGCCACTGACTGTGACCTCAAAATCTTAAGTGTGCTCTAAAACTCAAAATAGCTGGTCTTTGAAAAAAAAGTTTTCACGCATTGTTTCATTTCATAATCACTAACGAAGTACTGGTAACGATTCTGCAAGCTTACATGTCTCTTCCGCGACACATCCGTAAAGGCGTGTCAATAAGACGGAATATTGCGTCAAATTAATGTACAGCAATTGGTTGCCAGCAATTTCACACAGAATCGAAAACACATCAAAGAAGAATTATGTTTAAACGTAATTATTTCTTTTTCCATCATCGTCTGTTGTCTTGTTGTTGCGTGATGTTACAAAAGCAGTATTTTTAGTGAACCAAAATGGGGGCACAAGCGGCCGTTGGGGGGTACGTCCCTCCTACCCCCTACCTTAGCGACGGCACTGGTTGGATCCATTCATTTTGTTTTTCATTTTTCAATTCAAATTCATTGACTTTGAAAAAACTAAATTCTAATTCAAATGCATTGACTTTTAGAAAACTAAATTCAAATTCATGTTCATTGGTTTTGCAAAAGTCGAATTCAAATTCAAATTCATCAATAATTCGTGAGCGGATTCAAATTCAAAATCAAATTCAATTCAACCCTACTTACAACTCTGGGCTGGCCTCTATGTTTGCATCATTAAGCGCGTGCAATCCAACTCTTTTCGAAAAAATATCGCAGAGGTGGCGTTCCGTTGGCAACACTGTGTTCGATTTGACCGGCATGAAATTTAAACCTCTGACCTCCAGCTTCAGTGACCACGCGTTACCACTCGATTAGTAAAGAATGAACGTAAATAATTGATTGGTGGTACAGAATTTAACTATAGCTTTAAATAAAACCGGGTTCATCTTTTATTGATTGGGTAGCCTTGAAAAAGGCTGTTTTAAGGTTTAAATGCTTTCGTCTAGCTCTCTTCAGAAACCATCGCTAGAAAAAGATAGAATGAAAAAACAAAGCGGATTCATTTATAAAAGCAGAGAAAATCGCTGATTGGTCAAATAATCATCGCTGATTGGTTGATTTGTGTCGTTTCGTTTGCGTACAGAAGTAGCGCTTGTGTGTTGAGAAGAAAAACAAACTTTCATCAAGATAGATGCTGATTGGATCAAATCGTTGTGTTTCGTTTGCGTAAGAAAAATAGATGACCTTGTGATGAATCTAGAATACAACATAAAACAGAATTTGGTTTGTTAAATTGTTAAGTTTCGTACGCGTTCGAATTATCAATGAATTAATTGAAGGGAATAAACAAATTCCTTTTGCATGCACAATTTTGGTTTTAGAATCCGAATGAGTGTTGCTTGAAGCTTTTATAAATGAATTGCTTTTATAAATGAATTGATTTTATAAATGAATCCGCATTGTTTTTTCATTCTATCTTTTTCTAGCGATGGTTTCTGAAGAGAGCTAGACGAAAGCGTTTAAACCTTAAAACAGCCTTTTTCAAGGCTACCCAATCAATAAAAGATGAACCCGGTTTTATTTAAAGCTATAGTTAAAGAATGAACCTTCCAACAAATGTAACTCATCGAGTCTACATCAATCAGAACAACCAAGTCAAATCAAATCAAATCTTTCATTGTACTCGTTGTAATATGCTGAAGCCTGTAATGAGTTTGCGAGGCCCATCTCCGTGTCATTGCGCGCGGGCACCACAGCTTCTTTTGAAGGAATGTCGCAGCGGTGGCGAGCCGTTGGCAACACTGCTTCCGATTTGACCGGCCCAAGATTTAAACCTCTGACCTCCCGCTCCAGAGACGAACGCGTTTATTTTACCTTCCATCCCTCCTTATTTTGTCATGCTTTACTTTGAAACTTGAATATTCCGCTCGAAAGTAATCTCATTGAATTACAGTGCAAGCTGAAAATTAAATTAGCTACGGCACTTTCAAATTGCGGTTATTCTAAAGTACTGTCAATAAAATACTTAACTCCAGGTAAATTTCAATCACTAAAGCTGACGAATAACCAGAAGGGATTTTTTTCAAATGCGGTTAACAGCTCTTTTGGATTTGCTTAAGCGCTGAACTTTTGCGTAGGATCAAAATGATTTTTGATATCAATTAAAATCAAATCTAAGACACAACTTAAAGCATTAGTTTGAAAATCATAACAACTGGATCTTGCCTTAATGCTTTCTGTATACTTTTTTAAGTTTAACAAATACCTAGTGCTTTGTAGCAATATTCATCCCTCCCAAAAAAATATCATTTTATGCTTTGAAAAGTTAAAAATATATTAATGAATTCGGAAAATAAGGTTGTGAACGAATCCTTAATGACCTAAGATCACGAATTTGGCATGCATCTTAAACTACGTTTTCCAACGTGTACTAGTTTCGTTTTTTAGTTTGAGATTTGATCATTCATTGCAATTTGCATTGTAATTCAATGAGATGAATTTCGAGTGGAGTATTCAAGTTTCAAAGTAAAGCAAGACTACATAAGGAGGGATTGAAGGTAAAATAAGGAGGTACTACTGTAGAATTTGAGGATACAAGTCGCCATCCTATACTGTGACTGTACACTGTACAGTGCATAAAATTCATCAAATTTTGAAAGACTGGAACTTTTGAGCAAAGTGGATAAAATCTAATTTATGTTTTTATGATTTTTATTGTTTGTGAGTGTTTTGATGGGCTTTAAACACTTTCAAAAACTAAACAAAGGTTAAAAAAAAAATTGCAAAATTGGTGCTATAAGCGGCTCGAAAGACATGCACTTTGCAGTCAGTACAAGGTTATAGCTGCATCACTAATTGTTTTAATATGAGATTTTATTCACGAGGTGAAAAACAAAATTAGCAAAAAGCATTTTGGAGAAACGTAGGATATTTTTTTAATGTTTAAGTCAACCTACAAAAAAACAAAAAAAAAAGAAAAATTTAAGCTTATTATAATCATCTTTACTAACTTGGATTTTTCCAAGCACCTACAGTCCTACAAGTATACGAGTAATATACTCTTTTTCGGATTAAATGTAGTTCGATTGCTAAACGGTGTTGCCATTTAAGTTTTTTGCAAAACTGGGGAGGGTATCGTTTTATTGGTGGTGAAAGGAACACCAGGTCTAAACATCCAATCGTGAGGTTTCAAGCGCATTTTATGGTTATCTAATCAGATTTTACTTTGGTTCGAAGGCATGTCGGTCATGCTGTATTTTATTTAAATTAAACATTCTTAATTTTTATTAAAATCTATTCAAATTCTGCAAAATTGTTCAATTAAACTAACATGTGTTCCGGAAATATTAATATTGACAACACAAAATTTTTTTGATATTCATATACCTACTTCCAGACGCTGATCCGTTGCATTCAATTGATTAACAAGCATATATAAATCCAAATGACATGTTGCACAGGATATATATAAATCCAAATGAGTAGCCATGTTACACAGAAAGATAGATATAGCCTGGAGACGGTAAGGAGGGCCGATTCCAATTAAAAAAGTTTTTTTTTTGGCTAATAAAGCATAACTGACCTTGTCGCCTGAAGAGTCCCTTGAGCAAGGACGAAACGCGTCGCGACGGCTCAAATTTATTTATTGTCATATTGTCATTAAGCCGTTATTCATTTTGTGAAACAATGTCCCAAGTGCTCTTGTCCTGAACCCCCTTAACTGAATTTGAATTTGATTTAAATCCAAATGACTTAATAATCCAAATGTCAGCAACAAAGATTTGCTAAGGGGGGAGGGGCTTGAACCAAAAGTTAAGATTTTTCCGTACGAAAAATAACTCAGTTGGATGGCTTTAAACTGGTGCAAGTCAAGCGTATTACATCCGCAGAGCTATTTTTGTGATTTTTTGGGAAAAGAATAGATTGACACATTTGATTTTTATGCTGATGACTGCGACCAGCTATCCCAATGAGTATGATTTGCAGCAGCATTGCAACCTAATTTTGAAATATCTGTCGGTTGCAATTTTTGAATTTCACCCTCAAACGCTTGCCTTTTTAGGATAAATTTTCTAAGTGACTCAGCTGAAGGGGGCTGAAGCCTCCTTAGCCACCCTCGTGATGGCACCTCTGTCAGCCATGCGTAACTACGTAAGTGTTGCTCATTAAAATGGTCAGTGTTGCTAACCAAAGCCGAGAAAATTTAAAATCTAATTAAAGTAAAATATGTCTGAAATTTCAAAGTTTAGTCAAGAAAAAGGAATCAACTCCAATTCATTTAATAAAAACGCCTCAATGATATTGCCTGGTGTCTTTCTTCGACATGTTGGTCACCCACGATTTTACTGTTTTGGAAATAATAGATGTCTTGAGTAGTTAGGTCAAGACAAAAAGATTCAACTCTATAATTTTATCTATAATATTATTGCACTGAATTTGGTCACATTGTTGATTTTTGTCTACAGTTGCCAATCAACGGTTTTACAAGTTTTTGCATCATTTTGTTATCTCCAGTTAAAAATAGCGATAGTCAAAAACAGCCGAACTCTAAAATAATTCTCCTTCGAACCTCAACTCTAATCCTATAACCTCACTATTCTAATCCTAACCTAACTCTAATGCTAACCTCAACTCTAATCCCAACCCTAACTAGGTTTTTCATATTTTTGAGACAGAATAACGGGATAGCCGTAGAAAATCAGAAATTTTTTCAAAAAAGATAAGCGGAATGTGAGTGAAGACCAAAAATAAAAAGATCTTCACTTCTGAAATCCCTTAATTTCTGCGCGTTCGATCAGACTCGGAAGTTACAAACGTTTGTATATCGAGGGTTTTAAGGTGAAGACCAAGAAAAAGATACATAAATAAAAACGTCTTCACTTCGGAAATGCACAAATTTTTGCGGGTTGGGTCGGTCAGACGTTTAAAAACACCAAGACAATCTCGTTATCTGATGCGGTACACTATGGTTATCGGGCGGCACAAAGGCCTGAAAAACAGGATTTCCCGCCAAAACGAGACGTATGGTATGCCTAACTTTAACTCAAATCCTTACTCTATTATAGACCTAAACCTGAGAAGACGCTCCTGTAGCTTCTGTCCATTGTCTAAGGCACGCATCCCCAAGCGGTCAACCTACTCGGTTACACAACCAATGAAGAAAAAATGAAGTCCGGGCATTTTTAATGAAGCCCGGGCATTTTTAATTCTTTTATTTGTGATTGGTGTTTTTTTTAATGAAGCCCGGGCATTTTTAATTCTTTTATTTGTGATTAGTGTACTTGGATGACAACACTCTAGACGCTAAATTGCAATTTAGTCTTCAGTTTATTTTTGCTGAATGTTCCAATTTTTCTTAGCACCTCAGCCGTTATTGCATTTTTACTGCCTCAAAGCAATTATAATTTTGCTGTGAAATTGAACGACAACATTCTGAAATTTAACACAAAAATTTAATTGCAAATTCCTGAAAGTCTCACTGTTAGACTTCTTCTATTTTAGATAAGCTTGTGAAAAATTGTAATTGTAATATCGTAATTACATTTAATTTATGAAGTTGGCTTTGCCAGGAGACAACTAAAAGACCTGTCGGTCTTCCAGTCAAGCAGCCACCTGCCCATCTGTCTACACACACGGCGGAAGCTTCTCACTGTCCCTTTAGTTGCTGAACGTCGCGCAGGAAAGCGGTGAATACCAATTTTTCAGTCTTTGATTTGACCCGACCGGGAATCGAACCCGATTCATTTGCAGACGCTCTGTTCACTCGACTATTGATTGATTGTACCTTGTAATCAGATCAGTACATTGTACCTTTTTCTTTAAAAACAATGACGAAGTTTGTCGTAATCATAACTTCATTTCTTGTCAATGCAATCGGACAACAGAATTCTGAAACCGACTCAATTTGCAACCAGCAACCAGTTGTTCATTATAACTTTGGTTTTTCCGACGGCCCACTTCCCGTTAATGTGGATACCCGTAGTCCACCCAGTTCTAATGTGGCACAAGGGAGGCCTGGACGCATAGGACCACCTGGTGGATTGGGCCCGAAGGGGCAAAAGGTAAAGTTTACACCGCAGAATAAACTTTTTATCACAATTAAAACCTAAGTTTAAAGCCTAATTTATCATTCTTTATGATAAAAAAATGAAGCAATTGTTTATTGAACTGATCTGCCATCAATTACAACTAAGTTTTAGTGGCAATATTGTAAAATCGAAACCCACGTCGTAAAGTACCAACTGTTTATTCCATATCCATCAATAATTATTGCTTGTTGCCATGTTTATGACCTGCTGAAATGCTAAGCGAGAAGCTGTGAATGCTAATTTTTATAGTCTTTAGTTTGATCCGACTGGGAATCGAACCCAAGCCTACCTTTTCAGCAGCGGATGCTCTATCCACTCAACCACTGATTGCAAAAACATTGCAAGGTTTTCACTTGAGTCTCAAAGCAAATCAATTTGTTTAGTACGGTATGTACTATGCCGTTTCTTAGATATGTACTATGCAGCTCACAAAGCGGTGGTTGGTTTACAGTATCGGTATTTCACCAACGAAACTACACAGCTCAATCATTTACACCAGCACTAGTAATAACATTCTACCACCAAAAGCAACACTAGGGTTACTGCTACACCTAAAAAGCAATATTATTGAAAACCGTGCACAAACAAAACCACTGTGTCCGCTGTCCACATTAGCGTACGCAGAGTTTTCGAAAGTGGTGGGGCCAGGAAATTTGAAAATAATGAAGACCAAAAGAAAATGACCATCACTCAGATTTAGCCCGTTTTTCTTTCCAAATTTTGGAGAAGACCAAAAAAAGGTCTTCACCCAGATTCAGCCTGTTTTTCTGCCCAAATTCCAAAGGGGGGCCACGACTCAGTTTTGCACACTATTCTTACATATTTATGCATTACTGGCAACCCAAAAGGGGGGGCCATGGCAGAGTGCCCCCCCCCTAAATACGCCACTGACTGTCTACTAGCACAAAACTACGCTATCAGCAACAGCCGCAAAAGCAACTATTGCAAAACAGAGCCGTGGCTAAATACGGACGCAGAGCCAAATTGAGGGGACACTGACATAGAGCAAATTATTCACTCTTTTCAATATATTATTTTAAGGCTGCTTTTGCATACCTGTTTGGCTGTTTCATAGGCTAGAGCAAACCCATAATTAGAGGCACGACAAATGACTTATTTTTATGCTGATAATATGGTGTAAGAATCTGAAATTGCACTTATTGTATTGTAAGAAAAACATTACCGGTGCTTGCTGTTACTATTGATGGCATCAACAGTTATGACGTCGACCATGCAAAGACTTCGTAGCTATTGATTGGAAAATTCAAAATAATATTTAGCTGAACTAATACTGCTCCGAAAATATTTTTAATTTTTTGTAATAAAGCTTTCTAAAAGCGAAATAAAGAAATCAGCTAGCCTACGTGTAGGAGTGATCGAAAAAATTCAAATGACCTCCTTGTCCTTCAGGATAGTTTTCTGCTACCAAAATCTAGAGCCTATTTTGCGCGTTAAAATTGCGAATTTGGACATTATCAAGTAACAGGTTAACAGGTATTACAGTATGTGTATGGAAATAATAAAGTAACTATAATAACAATAATAAAAACAAAATAAAAATGTGTGCCAAAGCTTATATTTTATATCGATACAGAGTCTTATTTATTGCGCTCTATAGTGGCACAAAAATATTAAAAAGCTCAAGATTGAACGTGATTTTGGACAAAAAATTAAACTTTCTTCACTTTCTTGGCTATTGAGCATTTTTCTAAATATCGGATTTAAACCAGCCAAAACCAGAGGTGCCGAGACTTGCGTGTCTAATGATTTCATCAGCTTTTCCTGACACCCCTGCTGGTCCTCTTGAAATATTGCTCAACGTAACTCTAATTGAGGAATTCTTATTGGCTGAGACAGTGCGACGGTTGTACAGAATCATTGTTAGTGGGCTCTGGAATGTCAAACCAGTTGGTTCCTTCGGAAAACGAAAAGCCATGTTGATGTTTGCAAGGAGGCTAGAAGATTCTTACCTCTGCTGCAAATGCCCGCTGATCAAGTAAAGAAAACAAAGGTATTTGAGAAAAATTTTGCCTGTCAAAGTATGGATAAAAAGAATGCTATCAGATTTAAAAGCGTTCAAAATCAGAACACTGTCAAGGTTTGCACGGATGGTTCGAAACTATCATAGATAAAAGAGTAGGTGCGGGTTTTACGCAGAATACCCAAACAACTCCCCAAAACAAGCATTTTTCTATCTTGGAATACACAGCACTGTGTTCTAGGCAGAAGTCTCAGCTATTTCGGAAGTGGCAAAGAAACTGCTTTTGGAAAAAATGCACAATCAAAATATTTTTGTGCTGTTTGATAGTCAAGCAGCTATCAAAGCACTCATAAAGTGCACTGTAACATCAATTACAGTGCTCCAGTGCATTAGAAACCTAAATCAGCTAGGTAAACAAAACCACGTTAGTATTGTCTGGATTCCTGGACATGCAGAGGTACATGGTAACGAAGTGGCGGACTATGTAGCCAAATCAGGATCTAAATCAAAAATACATGGTCCTGAACCTTTTGTTACAGTCCCAAAAGTCAGTTGTGTTAGCACGGTTAAGGTTTGGCCCACAAATAGATGGAAATCTATGTGGAATGAACGAAAAGACTGCTTGAGGATGTAGGAGTCTATACGTTGGACGTCTTCACAACCAACAATACGTCTCCTTAACCTTAAGAGGCCTCAATTAAATAGAGTAGTGCAAGTTTTAACCGGGCATTGCAATCTACAGCGGCACAAGAAAACTACAGATCGTGCTGAGTCTTCTCGTCCAAAATGTAGCCTAGAGGATGAAACAACAAATCATCATCGAGACCATTGCAAGCTTTACCAAGATATTCGTGTTAAATATTTTGGAATCACCAAATCCACTGTCCACAATGTCGTAACGAAACGTAACATTAAAAAACTGGCCACGTACTTAAAGGAAGTTGGAAGGCTTTCTGAGTTCGACCAGTAACCAAACAAAACGACAGTAAGACAGCAGCTACAAATCCGCAAGTTTGGTGTACGTTTGCGGTAATTTTTTGCCCTTCAGCAACCGCAAATGACTCTTTACTTCCGCAAACTTGAACCGCAAACTTTTTTGTTATTTTGTCCTGGTTTGATAAATAGAGAGGACCTTTGGCAGTAGCATTGCTTCAAATTTCCGATGTAGGCTACAGACCTGTTTCTAGTTAGTTTTCTTTGATTTATTTAATATTCTGTTTTTGTAAGTTATAATATGCAGTACATGTCAGCAGCATGGCCAAGTGGAAATGCACGCAGATTTATTGTTTAAACAAAACTGCGACCGGAATTGAATTACGGCTGCGATTTGGTGGCTGGAGTGGAGACTTGAAAGAGCGCGACCTCACCTCCCAGTCACTTTCGTCGCTCATTCTAACTTCCAATTATTACAATTGAGTTGAAAATCCTTTGTTGATTTACACATAGGTGGGCAAGTTAATGGAAAACGTTAGCTTCGTTAACCACTAGTCCGTTAACAAACTTCATACCTCCGTTACAGTTCATTCGTTATTTTCAGCTTTAATTAATGGAAGTTAATGAAGTCCGTAAATTCGTTAACATTTTGATTGTAATTTAGATTTCTTTTTATTCACTCACTTCTAGAATACGTAATGACAATGTTGAGCTGATTGTAAGGAAAAAATTATTGCTATATGGTGGTCTTTTTGTGTTTTGGAAGTTACATTTTACAGTCTAATGTAATTTCAAGATAAAAATAGGTTCAAATGCACTAACAAAGCTGCGATCGAACAATCTTTTAGAAATAGTGAACAGCGATAATTAATAGACCTATGATGCTGCAGCTTATTATTTGCCACAAAAACGAGCTCCTTTCTTCGCTTTCTTCTATAAAACTTGTGCTAATACCCAGGGGCCAACGAGAGGGGGGTTCAGGGGGTACATCGTACGCGGGCACGGGTCTAGGGGGGGCCGGGCTTAGGGGGCCTGGAAGAGTTGAGGTTGTCGCGTCAAGTTTGGGACCAAAGTTTTTATCTTCCTTGCCCTTTATCCGTCCCTGATTTCGGGCAAATTAAAGGACCAAATTTGAGTGAAGCCTTTTTTTTTGGTCTACACCTAATTTTGGGCAAAAAATAGGACGAAATTTGACTGAAGATCTTTTTTTTTGCTCTTCACCTAATTTTGGGCAAAAAATAGAACCAAATTTGAGTGAAGATCTTTTTTGATTTATCTGTAAGTGCTTCACTTTATTTTGGGGGCCCGGCATCGATCTTCGTACCCCCTGGAAAAATTTCTCTCTGAGGATCTGCTCATAGGCAACAAGTGTCACTAGTGCAAACTGGTTTGTACCGGTAAGATGAATGAATGTGGTGCAAGAAATTAACGATAAAAACTTTAACTTAAGTTAACGAAACTTAACGGAAGTTAATTTAGTCCGTTAACATAAAAATTTTTTTAACGAAGTAACGAGTAAACGAAAAAGTTAGCTTTGTTATTAACTGATAAACGGTTAACAAATTAGTGCTCACCTATGGATTTACATACTAGTGCTAGTCATATAGGATAAACAGAGATGCATAAATCTTTATTGAGTCGCGGTACGTGAAACCTCGATCTAGTCACACGAAGTTGCGTTTTTCCATTCCTAAAAAGGATATACTTTACAGGCTTATAGGCTGCTATTTACTGCTTGTGTAACGGAATAGGGGGCGATTCGTTGTCGATGTCCCTTCCTGCTACTTCATCACGCATGGCTATTTGCAGATCACAATTAAAAGTACTTAGTTCAAACACGAAAATTGCAGTGAATGTTTTTTTGTTTTTTTTGCTACTGTGCTGGTGCTAAATTTTTTAAAATTATTTTAAAAGGTGTTTATGGAGGCAAACTTTTGCAAAGACAAAAGCTCGGCATCTTAACAGTCCTGAATAATGGTTACATGATATTTCAATGCTTGAACTTCTAGTCGAGCTTTAGATGAGAGTGGTTCTTTAAAAAGTTTTCAAATTGCATACAATACAATTACAGTACAGATATCGATTTTGATTAAAAACTGGCTCTTAGTTTAAATTTTATGCTTCTGTTTGGCGCTGAGCACTTAGCACATAAGCGTAATTGCAAAAACAGAAAATTTTGGTTTTAAGTCTTCGTTATTGTTATGTAACGCAGGTTCAATCGATGGTCACTGTTGAACTAGAAATTTGTTTCGACAGTAGCCAGTTTGCCGGTGGTGCCAGAAATCTACAAGATCAATGGGCGGTAGAATTTTTACCCGCCAAAATGTTTGTGGATATGAGTAACTTGGCTCGCGAATTTTGGAAAAATTTTAGAGTAACGCCAACAACTGCTCAGAAATTTTTGCCATTTCTCGAATAATAAACAGCTAAGCATTTTGATGCATCATTTGTATACTACACAAACTTTGGAAAATCAAAAATGCGTAGTTACATTATGTATACATCATCAAGTATTACCAGATTATCCAAGGCCCAAAATTTTTTTCCAGGATTCCAAAGCGGGCAGTAAAATTAATTTTCAAACATTTTTGGAAATTTCTAGAGCTACTACGCATAATTATAGTCAAAATTATGAATTCCAAAAACACGGTTAACGAAAATAAAAACAAAAAGTAAAAAGACAAAACTAAGATTGAAAATGTTGGTATAGGCGTGAAGCCTATATTTGTTTAATAAACGCACTGGGCATGTCACCAAATTTGTCTTGTGCAACCAACAGCCATCACTTCAAAAAAATTTATCTTTCCATTAGAAAAAAAAGCCGTCGGAAGTGCATTGACGATTGGCTTGCTCGTTTTGCTATAAGAATAGCAGCACCCACGGAAAATAATCGTTCAACAGCAGCAGAACTTGATAGGGGGGTATTGTACTTCATGAATATATCTGCTTAAATCTGTCGATACATTGAACCGTAAAAACGTATTTTTTTGGAAATTGCAAAGAAACGATCCCAAGCGATGTTGCTGCTATGCGGATTTGCAGTAGATTTTAATTTTTTTACCGCACATCTGCAAATGTTTGCGGTAAAAATCGGTTCGCAAATCTGCTTATCAAAACCTTGAGTCTGCAATTGCGGATTAGCGGACCAGTTTGCTTACGTGCCCAGCACCGCTGTTAACACTCAGAATTCGTAACTTAATGGTTCTAACTAATAAAGTAACTCAGTGGTTTTAACAAATATGGTCTGCTTGACATTTCGCTAGACTATAGAACAGAATCGCTAAAATACATTCAAGTTAAGGTTTTGAGTTTGAACAAGGTAAAATATGATGAAATTTTGTTTTGGAAAAAGTCAAAGTTTTTGTCTTTGTACATTAGCGATAATCCAAAATAAAGGAAAATTTATTTTGACCCAAAAGAGAGAGGCACAATTGAACCAGGTACGCCCCCACGTGCTTTTTGCAGTAAAGACTCTCAGCAACAGCAGAAATAAACAAACAATAAGCTAAAAAACAACATAAGCTTCATTAGCATGCAAGATGCAACGACAGCACATCGGCAAAAATTATAAGCAACAAGCAACAACAAAAACAGCAAAAAAGAAGAAAAAAAAAAGGAGTAACAACTAACAATAACAGCTACAACAACACAAAAAGTGCAACAAAATCAAAGTAAACACAATAGCAATAGTAACAACAGAAAGAAAGCTGCATTAACATGAGCACTGTAGCACCTCACGATCACCACCAATACTTTTGGTTACTTCAATCACTATAGTCGTTGATGTACTACATTTGAAAACTGTTAATCGAAAGGGACAGTGTTAATATTATTTTTTGTTTGATCTTGCGCTTAGGTTGCGTAGTCTACATAATTATACCCACACCAATCCTAATGATCAGCATGCATTACTACTTCGTTTATGCTAAAACAACGATATAAAATTAACTTGGGTTGACTTTTCACCTTTACAAAAACAATGTTTTATGAAATTACCCTATGTTTGAAATGATCAATCTCTTCATTACTCAGGGCGAACGAGGTCAAGCAGTTGGCACTCGGCAAGATTTCAGGCAATTACAAATGCAAATTGACGAATTAAGAAGAGAAATAAACAACAGACCAATAAACAATGAAGTGTCGCAGCAAACAAGCAATGAAAACCAAAATTATATCCAGCAACTTGAAGGTAAAGATTTTCTGTCAAAGCCTCAACCTCAAACTTTACTTGCACAACAAAACTAAGTCAAAGTCGGAGCAAACGTTTCATTTTTTCTTCCAAGGACATCACATACCGCTGTAGGCATAGGTGGGCACAAGTCCGTTAATCGTTAATCCGTTAATAACGAAGCTAACTTTTTCATTAACTCGTTAATCCGTTAAAATTTTTTTTTATGTTAACGGACTAAATTAACTTCCGTTAAGTTCTATTAACTTCCGTTAAGGTTTTCATCGTTAATTTCTTGGACCATTCATTTTTCGTACCGGTACAAACAACTTTGCACTGGTAACATTTGTAGCGCATTAGCACGAGGTTTATCGAAGAAAGCGAAGAAAGGAGCTTTTTTTTGCGGCAAATAATAAGCTGCAGCTTTATAGGTCTTTGAATTATCGCTGTTAGCAATTTCCAAAGATTTTCCGATCGCAGCTTCGTTAGTGCATTTGAACCTATTTTTATCTTGAAATTGGATTGGATTGTAAAATATAGCTTTCAAAACACAAAAAGACCGCCTTAGCAATAAATATTTCCATACAATGAGCTCAACAGCGTCAATACGTGTTCTAGAAACGAGTAAATGAAAAGAAATCTAAATTACACGCAAAATATTTACGAATTAACAGACTTTATTAACTTCCGTTGATTAAAGCTGAAAATAACGGATTAACGTTAACGGAGGTGTGAAGTTTGTTAACGGACTAGTGGTTAACGAAGCTAACGTTTTGCATTAACTTGCTCACCTATGGCTGTAGGTTTTCACCAATTTATCGAACAGCTTTTTCTGCAAAAAATTTTACACAATCATTAATTCTTTTCTGTTGTCAAAACGAAATCTGAAATGCCGGTTTGCCAATGCCGTGGAGTCAAACGGATTAAGTCTATTTTAGCGGATAAAGGAAATAACAAAACAAAGTATCTTTTTTTTAAGTAAATGGCAGTTCTCTAACATGCACAGAGCTGGACAGCGCTGTTTCGAACTTTTAGCTCTCATCGGCAGCCCTCAGCTTCTCTAACAAAGTTATTCCCTAACAAAGTTACTCTAACAAAGTTATTCTGCCAGTGGAAGTCGTTATGATTTCCCAGGAGTCGACCACGAAGGAAGTCAAACTTTTTGGTTAGTTCTCTAACAGTTAAATGTTGCAGATAATTTAACAACAGCATTGCATCAAGGATACATGGAACTGGACGACGGATGGATTGCTCCGTTTAATGGATACCAATATAAAGCTACTATGCGATCACAATCATGGGATGAAAGCCGAAGCATTTGCCAAAGTTGGGGAGGAGATTTAATTGTGTATGGTTTTCGCGATCTCACAATTATGGTGTGAGTGGCAATTGATATTGTCTAAAATAGTTTTATGAAGGTCCATATTTTTCATAAAAAAAAGAAGTGAAAAATGAGCTTACACTTGCTATTCTTGAAATTTTGAGAGTTTGGACCGTCATATCTGTGTCATTGCGCCCGGAAAACATTTTGGTGGCAAGCAATTGAAAATATTGTGTGTTTTATTTGATTTACAGGAGGATTGAACCCCAGACTTCTCTTTCTAGATGCTAACTTAATTCAATCAACTATCCCAGTTGATGTTACCAGAGCACAATAAAGAAAATCGTAACCTGATGTATAGGCCTAGTCTTCTGCTAATTTTTTCTAATTGCAACTTGTACGCTTTCATTGCGTTTTTAACGCGTTGACCCCTGGAGCGGTAGGTTGAGGTTCAAATCTCGGGCCAGTCAAAACAGACGCAGTATTGACAACGATTCGCCACCACTGCAACATTTCTTTGAAAAGAGCCTTAATGTCCACAGGAGCAATGACGTTGAGATGGGCCCCGCCAACTCGTTACACGCTTCGGCGTAATACAGCGAGTATAATGAACTATTTAATTTGAGTTTGGATTGATTGTTTGTATACCCTTTGCAGAAAGATACTTCGTGCGCTTCGTTTGCGACAAGATCATTATTGGGTTGGACTAAGCGACAAACAAAGTGAGGGGAATTTTCGTTGGGTGAACGGGCATAGAGCTGAAAACGATGACGTCACATTGTGGAGGCCAAATGAGCCGAACGGTGGAGCAGATCGTGACTGTGTTGGCTCTTACCTTCATAATAGCCAAGTTGATGGCTATCTTCTTTGGGATGGATTGTGCTCTGGGAATTTCAGAGCAATATGTGAAAAATTGATTTGAAACTATACTTAGGGTTGTATGCACCAACGTAGATTAATTTTAATCTGCAGATTATAAGTTTTTTTATTTTCTACACCAATGAACTTATTAAATTAAATTAAACTAAATTAGCAAGTTTAAAGACTCTAAATTTTTGAATTGCTTTATGGTGGCAGCGATCACCTGGCCATTTGTTTCAATCTTGCCCTCGGCCTAAAGTTTTCTTG
Organism: Trididemnum nubilum; assembly: GCA_963965965.1. Lineage (NCBI taxonomy): Eukaryota > Metazoa > Chordata > Ascidiacea > Aplousobranchia > Didemnidae > Trididemnum > Trididemnum nubilum. The sequence continues at coordinate 28,182,188 of OZ014480.1, read as the reverse complement.
ATTCTTGGATCAAAGTGCTGTAAATCTAAGTTGTGGTATACTCCTTTACAGTATTAACAGTTATACCAAGACCATTTTGACTATATGTTAATATGTAATATACCTAACTAATAGTCGTAGGCACCAACGTGGATTACCTTATTTGATCCTCGAATTACCAATTTTTCATCTTCTACACCGATGAACTTTTTACATTAAAATAACCTGAGTTTGCAAGTTCAAAGGAGTATTCTTAAACTGCTTCGTATTTATAGCAGTTTACACAGCCATTATTTTGTGTAAACTTTTCTCCTAAAGTTTTGTTAATCCTCGGATCAAAAGTAATTTACGTTAGTGTGGCATGAAGGAATTGATCGTGATTGGCGTATGCAAATGCTGCAGACCATAGACGTAGCCAGGACTTTTGATTGGGGGGATCAAACCTCAAATTACATGAAATGCTTTCATCAGAAATTTTCGAAAAAAGAACTTTTTGTGGGACTAAAATACTGTAGAGTGAAAGATCTGAAGCCGTGGCCGGTTTTGGCACTTAACCAAGATTTTGCTTCAAGGAGAGGGCTTAAACCAAACGTTAAAGAGTAACAATATCTAAATTGAGAGACGTGGTGAGTAAGCTAATGTAACTCAAACGTATCACAGATATGGGGACAAAGCCCCCAAACGCTGGGCGGTTTTTTGTAATTTTTTGGAAAAAAAAGTTTTTTAATGCCATTGGGTTACATTTTGCTCATGTTTAGAGCCATTTGAAAGAACTAAGTTTTTTACATTTGAAAGCCAATTGAAAATAATAATTTGTTCAATAATTACTCTCCTTTTACTTGCAGTTTAAATCCAAAACACGTTTAAAATCTTGCACGTTGGTGTTAAATTTTGTAAGTAACTTCGACCCAGGTAAAGGGAAGTAATTAAGGTACACTGACTCCTGCTAGATTTTAGCAATAAATAATAGTCCACTCGAAGATTTTACATAGAAATTTTTGTTTTGCCATAAAAATAACCAGTTGTAGGAGTGCATGTACCACCAAGAGGCCCAGGCTCCCTCACTTCAAATTCAATAATTTGTTCAAGGAGCATTTCCACTTGCTGATTTTTTCCGGAAGTAGTTTGTCGCTTAAAAACTGGCAAGGTTATGTGAATTGTTATTAAAAAATGGTACAATAGATGGTTACGCCTACAAACCTCTGCCGGCTCCAGATTTACATTGCACGGGGCCCCAGGTACTTTGGGAATTTTTGCAACATCTTCCTGCCAAATATAGGTGAAGACCAAACAAAGTCTCACTATTTGAGCGCGTGGCCCCTAGCACTGAGCCATGTAGTAAATCCGGCCCTGGTTGTTGCATTGTGTTCATGAACGGGCTAAATGAGTGCCTGAGGTAGTAACTTTCGGAACAAAAACCTTTAATTTCACCCGGATTATACATTTAGATTGGTTTGCAAAGCTGAATTGTAAAAACCAGCTGCCCGGGGCCCTGGTCGTCAATATGATTGTTAATTACTGCTGTACGTGTGTACTGTTGTACGCGAAAAATGCTAAACAAAACTGAAACTGAAGAAATAATAGTTTTATTATGTCACATTTTTATCATTGGTGGCATTTCAATTGGGGGGAGGGAGCGGGCCCCCTGAATCCCCTTTCTGGCTATACCTATGCTGCAGTCCCCCAGATGATTTATCCGAGTGAACCGAAAAATCAAACGCTTCAACTTGTTTTGTGTTAATGTTTTTAGGGATGGGTCAGCGTTGTTCCATATCGACCTCGTTTGAGTGAATCAGATTTCCAAACAGATGGCTTTCTATCTTTTTTTTTATCTGTGGTCGCGCGATCTCTGTTGCTTTTTTAAATTCTTTTATTTATTTATTTTTTTCATTTTATACAATGCACATTGCACAACACAAAAAATACATATACATACGTACGCAAACGAATAACATACATTATGTTCATGAGCAGGTTTTCAAACAATTTTAATATCTATTGATATCATAGACTACCCCTTTTTCCATTGTGTTCATGTAATTCTGTTTTTTTTTTGCCAATTTTGTTTTAGGCAGACACGTCGTTCAAATATAAAGTAATGCTTCATTAGTGATTAGTAAATTTTTCAAAATTCTGGATTTATAAATATAAAATCTAATATATAACTATAAATACACAATTAATTTGGGCAAAGAGGGGGATTTGCAATGCCTTATTAAAGCAATAAGTAGCAACTTTGCTAGATTCAACATTTTTATTAAAAGCATAATTAATAGAACGTTTTCGGCTGAAAACAATCAACGTTTCCGGTTTAAAAAAAGTCAGTTAAACGTAATTTATGTTGCCATAATCCTTCTATTTTCCTTTGCAGATGTTTGTGTATTATTGTTTATAGTATTATGATGAGGGCTTGATGTTTATAATATTCTGAATAAAAATGTTGAATCCAGCAAAGTTGCTGCTTATTGCTGTATTACACAATTAATCAGTCTAGCTTGATTATTTCCTCCCACCACTCTAAAGAAAATTTCACTCCGTTAAAAACCTAATGGTATTCCTAGTTTTGAAGATATCCAGTCCAATGACATCATTCCAAATCACTCAAATAAACTCGACTTTCATAAAACAAAGTAACGCAGCAGGGTTTCTGGTTTTATTTTACAAGAACTTCATTTGTCTGTTTCCGAAAACTTTTTTTGGTCCTCACCTATTTTTAGACCGAAAAAGGGTGCCACCACAAAATCCCGCCCCGGATGTCACCATCCTTAGCAACGCCCCCTGCAATACTATAAAACTTGATTTGAATGCCGCCCCGGTAAAGGAAGCGGGCGACGCTGCTGTCATTTTTATCGGAAATGACTGATGATTGAGAATTATCTGGTACACATACCACATCTTTCTATCAAAACGTATGGTTTTATCAAAAATTGATTATTAAAAAACAAAAAAATCAAGAAAAAGTTGCATACAGTCTTCTATAATACTTTATAATCTATAGGGCCGTGTCATCAGTTCACATTACTAATAAACACAATTATGCTCAGGCTTAGTGCAATATGTTCCTTGCAGTTCTAAACAGTTAAAAATCAATTCTAGTAACGCTGTTATAAGTCTTGCGTTTTCCATGTAACGAATTCTTATGAAAATTGTAAAAATATGACTGAAAAGTCTGTAGAGTTTTTTGAAAAAGTTTTGTTTACATTTAATAACATCATTTAATTACTTTTTGGTTTGGTAAGTTTTTCAAAGATTGCCTAATCAAATATATTGGGAATCTCGAGTGGTATAAAAAAGTACATGGTACTAAAGAAAAAACCAGCGATATTCCGGAAAACTATTAGGTGAAAAACAAAAATTAAATTTTTGACTTAAGGGATTCAATTTCATGCTATTTTAAAACTGAAACTTACTCATTCTCTATAAGAAGTTCCCGCAAACTAATTGTAGGTTTTTGTTTGTTCTAAATTCATTTTTTATTCAATTTGCTCTTATTGTGATCAATAAAAAAAAAAAATCAAACTATTGACATCGGGGAAACGTTATTCATCAAAAAGACAATTCCAGCAAGATTAAACCCACAAGACCTTTGCGCAAAACATAAGTTTACAACAATTCAACATCTGTATATTCAAACAGCAGATTGTGCACAACAGATTGTTGCAATACTACAATAGTAATTACATCTTTTTTTCACCAAGTTGCCCTTCTTGGCCAAAGAATCAGCGATAGACCTCTCGGTCTTTGAGTCTAGCTGCCATCTGCCAACTTGTTTACCACACACGGTTAATCAACACCATTGCAAACATATTTACTTAGATTAATCAACCGCTAAAAACTCGGTTGTGATAGTAATTGTCTACCAATGCAAACAAAAGCATTTACAAAGAATCCAATTATATCTCATAGCAGTGATGAAGATTCAAAGCCTCAAGATAAGAATCAGTCAAACAAGATCGTAGTTCTTCTTACCTTGAAAAATTACTGCACATTAAGATGACATTGATGTAGCGAGATTGCACAAATATATTGCAGGTCCACAGTATAAACTTATGGGTCGTTCTTGCAACTTCATTCTATCATGCCAATTCTATTTTAACCTAATTCGTTTAATTTAAACATAAACACTAAAAAACAGAAAAAAAAACTCTCAATATAAAGAATTTGAAGAGGAAGATGCAAAGGACCTCTCGATCAACGAGTCAAGCAGACCCGAAGAGTTTGTGAAGAATCCCCATTTTGTGCAAGCACGCGATTTTGTGGGCATTACTAAACGGCGGAAAAGTATAGAGGAAAAGGCTGAACTCGTGCTAAAAGGCAGGTTAGGGTTAAGGTTAGGTAAGGGTTAACACTGACCCTAACTCAAACCCCAACTTCCTTTTCCTACTTTTCCGCCTTTTAGCACGATTTCCGCCTTTTCCTACTTTTCCGCCTTTTAGTCATGTTTTATTTTTGTTCTCCGCTACAGGTGTATGATCATAAGACTCTAAAAATTGGAGAGTTTCTTGGAATTCTGTATTCTAAATAGACAAACCTTTTTAGATCTTTTTAGAATCATTTGTTGTTTGTTACAAGCTCTCAAAAATGTTTGATTAAACCGAACCTTAAATTAATATCTTTGTTACACCCTTTGGCAAACTTCTTGAAATAACGCAACATAAATAGTTTCTCCTTGCGTCGTGAAAAGAAAAAAATTTCAAACATGTTTTTACAACTCCAATTACAATGATTGATATTGTTGATTTTTAGTTGTTCAAAAGTAATTGACTTATTGTTTTTGGCAATGTAAAATTGGCTTATTGTGTTAATTGACTTATTGTTACTTTTACTTATTGTTGACTTATTGTCAAATCAGCGCACATTGCCTTATATTGTTAACATTAGTTTCGAACAAATAAAAACCAAGCGAATGACCATGGGGAAAGAAGATAAGTATTACGGTGTATGGATGACGTAAAGGCGTGAACAGTGATCACCCTTTCGTATCGCTGTCAGGTTTCGTTTTAAAAAGCCTGAAATTTCCTCAAACCTCATTTGCAAAAAGTTTTTGTAAACTATCTATACCAAGAGCCATATTGGTGCGATTTTTCTGTGAAATGGTTAGCTACAGCAAAGTTTGTGAAATTCTGACTGATGCAGTCCCAATGACCACAGACTTTTGCCCACCGTTTACATTTATACCATCAGATGACATAGCAACGGAGGGCATCAGCGATAGTTTTGGAATCAAGAAAAAAGTTCAAGAAAGCTATGATAAATGGGCTAATGATAGTCGACATAGAATATCCTCAAAACTCGTCTGCAGAGGATATTGTGAAATTGACAACTTTACAGGAAATGAATTGCTGAGGATTTTATGCATTATTATCAGCAAAAAGATCGATAATGGTTCTTATGCATATAAGCCGGGTAATGTTCTTTACTTTTCAAAGAACAGAAATGCATATGCAGCCATTATGTTCACAAACACCAAGCCTGTAATTAAAACTTCACCTTTAATTCTATTCGAAAATGATGACGATGTCAAATACAAGCGTTTATACACTAAATTGTTTGATGACGGTACCGTTGATTATTATCGAAGAATGCCAAACCCGTATCAACATTGCTACATTGACGAGGACGTAAAAGAACTTCGGAGAGAAGCAGAAGATAGATACTCCCATTTCCTCAAAACCAAAATGAAGGACAGCAGTGATTTGCTTCCATTTGGAGACAAATTTTTCACAATGCTAGTGCCCATTGCTTACAGAATCGGTTCAAGAGGCAACCCGCGAACTATGCCTGTACCTTTGAATCTCGATATACCGTTCGCAGCTTGCATCAAATTTGCTTTTGACAACAGCCAAACAGGAAAAATCACTGCTTTGTGTGGAGAAGTTGGCACGAAGCCAGCAAATACAATGTGGAAAGAACGAGCAAAAAGTATCGAAAATACAGCAAAAGATTTGATTAAATGGTAAGATAGGAGGTATAAAAACAATTTCAAAATTTATTATCTCATTGTAGCTATGCTTTGAGATTACGATAAATTATCAAATCAAAAATTTTGTAGAACATCTCTGAATTAATCAGAACGGATGGAGTCAATGCCAATCTAATCTAGAGTGATTACTTTTACTTTATATACATTGACTGATTTTGCTTTCAGTCTTCTTTTAAGGTTAACAAAACTTCGGGCTTAATTTGGGCTGCTATTGGATTGTGTTTCCGATACTATAGAAGCATTATTGACGAAACTTAACTTGCATCGCTCTCTATATTAAAACTTCATTCAAGCATCAATGCAATTATTTGTTCACAATTATGATTATTACATAACAGTATATCAATAAATACTTTTATTTAGTCACAGCAGACTCAAAAAAGGCACATTCACAGAACACAATTTTTTTACCTAACTTTTTCAGGTTTGGGCTTGAAGGTGTCGGCCCGTTTACAACTTTGGCTGAGCACCAAGTAGAAAAAAAGAAATCAAATCCGAGTTTACTAGTTCAGTGCAATGCATTTGATGCTTTTTCCTAAAGACTGTATATGATATAGATTAATGATCGATCAAAATGAAATGTGGGTTGCAATATATTAATTAACTAGTTTTAATAAATTCGATTTTTTGCAGTGCTCTCCCGCCTTATGAAGGTGAAAAGTGGAATGAAGAAGAAGTAATAAGAGCAGCAGAAAAAGTGGCTGAATTTTTTAGAGTGTAGCTAAGCTCCAGATCTATTGCAGAAACCAACCATTCTTAAATTCAGCATTTTCTTAAATGTAGCATTTTGTTAAATAAAGCTTTTTCTTAATTGTGTAGTGGTGTTTTTCAGTTTGACTAAGTCTTAGCTGTTAGCTTATGTTAATTGTTGCAACAAATTTGTTTTAGCTTATATATCCTTAGCCAGTTAGTCATAGGTCAATTTTACATTAGGGTTTGACTAACTCATTTTACACGAAAGAGAAGGCATTTTTGCGTCATGAAAACAGCACATTTGGCTTGCGGATTGCTGTTTACAAAAAGTTTTTATCAAATTAGTTTTTGAGTTAATGACGTCATTATTGTGACGTCAAGACCACATTTTCAAAATTTGACGTCATAGGCAATTTAAATTTTATCCATAGGTTTATTTTTTGATATTGATCATAAAATGCCTAAATCAAAGAAGTTAGGTTACAAGAACGTCTTGTGACGTCTTTTAAGTTAAACATTGGCCAAAAAATGTTCAGATTCTAGAAAGTGACTTCGGAAACTTTCAAAATTGGAATCAATACTGCTACCAATAAAAACAATACCAATAAAAACCATGCTTCTTTTCAGATATATTTTATTCTATTTATTAGTTGTTTTGTTAAGACTAAATTTAATTGATGCCTTTATGTAATTATGGTGAATTATTATACAAAAAAAAAAAAACGATCTCTAGCATTTTTGAAAACTTTTCTTTTAGTTAAGAACAATGTACTAAGAAAATTAAAAATAAGCTATAGACAGTATACAGAGTCTTATAGGCACAATCAAACCTTTGATTAACAGCCTAAGACATACTGTTTCGGAATCGACATTCGTCTTTTATTCCTCGTCAGTATAGCTAGGACTACAGGTATGAACATGAGCGTAGAAAGGCAAAAAATCGCAAATTAACCAGATCATGACACAATTTTTTTTTCCCAAAAAATGTAAAATAACCACAATACTACAAGAGATAATTCTAGTAGTTCAATGCAAAATAATTTCCCATAGCATGCCTTATACAGCTGTTTCGCCCAATCTCAGGATAAAAATTTTTCGGTCAAGGTTCATTAATTTTGTTAGCTAGGCTATCGCTCTTCTGCGATAGATTTGTACTTTAGTCGGTAACGATTTGATTTATTGCAATAGCTTCTTTCGGTAAAGATTTAATTAATAGCTCTAGTTTTATTGAGTAACGATTTTTCAGCTAAGATTTATCTATTTTGGCTAAAATTGACTGAATGATGGGTAAAGATTTATTTATTACAAACGTAATCGGTAAAGATTTATTTATTGATTGGTAAATTGGTAAAGATGCTGGTTTTGAAGATTTTTATCACTGGTGATATTTGTCCTTTTTGGCCTTGCTAGCCTTACTGATGAGCCCTGAGATTGGGCGAAACAGCTGTCTAAGGCATGCTATGGGAAATTATTTTGCATTGAACTACTAGAATTATCTCTTGTAGTATTGTGGTTATTTTACATTTTTTGGGAAAAAAAAATTGTGTCATGATCTGGTTAATTTGCGATTTTTTGCCTTTCTACGCTCATGTTCATACCTGTAGTCCTAGCTATACTGACGAGGAATAAAAGACGAATGTCGATTCCGAAACAGTATGTCTTAGGCTGTTAATCAAAAGTTTGATTGTGCCTATAAGACTCTGTGTACTGTCTATAGCTTATTTTTAATTTTCTTTTAGTGTTTTCACGTTCAATATATTCAGGTTGTTATGTGTATTTTTACACAATTTGACTTTGTGCAAAATTTGAAAATTACTTTTCGCTCAGTCAGTTTTTTCATTGTTAAAAGCTTTTCGGGGAAAATTCATCAGTAAAACAAACTTTGTCTAATTCGAAATGTTGTAAATAGGATCTTGAAAGACTCCAATTATTCTCTACGTCTTAAATTTTCCGCTATTCGCATTTCAAATCAACAGCCAGAGATTGTTACCAATGAGGGCAGGCAAGCAGCCAGGATTCAGCCACCGAAGGCCAAGGAGGTCTGAGGACAAAGTTTCCTACCACCGGGTGATTTTGTGTTTTTTGTATTTCAGAAAAAAATAGCCAATTGAGCCCTTTCGGATCAAGTTTTCTACATTTTTAGAGCCATTTAAAAGGAACAAAATTGCTAAGATTTGAAAGTTAGTTGAAGAGTTAAATTGTCCAGCCAATTCAATCCCCTTCCCTGGGCCTTTTTTCACAGGTCAAGTCCAAAACATGTTTGAAAGGCTTGCATTATGGGTTAAAATTTCTCAGTGACTTTGATAAAGAAAGGAGGAGGGGGAGCCTTAAACACCCCTATCCAACTTAGTAGTGCCACTAGATGACTGTATTTTTATGACAATTGACTGCCCATTGCATTAATGTTTACCCCTTATTTTTATTAAACAAAAAGTTGATTTACAGTGCGTCTCTACAATTGGTATCACAGCAAGGTGATGTCTGTGTACGTTCTGCGACGTGTAAAAGTGTAATAACTAACTAGATGGGAGTTTGCCAGCAAACCCAGTGAAAGACCGACGCAAAGCTAATGCTGTGACGCTCAAAAGTACTTTTTATCAACCGTAAACTCAGCAATTATTCAAAAATATCTGATTATGGAACCTTAAGAAAAGTAGATTCAAAATATTTGTCAGTCAAATATCTCCTGATGTCATAACAGACTGGCACCCTAAGTTGAGCTGTATAAAAAATTCATTTTTGGGGGGGTCCATTTGGGGGTCTCGGGGGGTGGCACCCCAAACTATATCAAAATATTTTTCTAATAAATATCTCCTGACATCAAAACAGACTGGCACCTTAAGTTGAGCCATTAAAAAAAAATTGATTTTTGAGGGGTCTATTTGATGTGTCCCTGGGGGGTGGCATTGCCAAACTATGTCAAATATTTGTCTGTTAAATATCTCCTGATATCATAAACCACTGGCAACCTAGCTTGAGCCTTTCAAGAAATGGATTTTTGGGAGGTCCATTTGGGGAGTTCCCGGGGGGTGGCTTTCCTAAACTATGTCAAAATATTTGTCTGTCAAATATCTCCTGATATCATAAAACACTGGAAGGGTACGTTAAGCCATTCAAAAATTTGAATTTTTGGGGGTCCATTTAGAGGGTCCCCGGGAGGGTGGCACCCCCAAACTATGTCAAAATATTTGTCTGTTAAATATCTCCTGATATCAAAACTAATTGGCACCCTAAGTTGAGCCATTCAAAAAATGAATTTTTGGGGAGTCCCGGGGAGGTGGCACCCCAAACCCTGTTAAAATATTTGTCTGTCAAATATCTACAGATAGCAAAAAAAGTACCACTCTAGCTTAAGCTGTTCAAAAAATGAATTTTTTGGGGCCCCATTTTGGGGGGGTTCCCGGTGGAGTTGCCCCAAAAACTTTCGGAAGAAAAAATTGCGTTTGCAGCACAACAACTTTACACAAAAATTAAATTTCCATGTTTTGTGGTTTAGGAGAAAAAGAGCGTATAAAATTTAGGAAGAAAAAAAAGGAAAAAAAGGAAAAAGAAGGAAAAAAAAAAGAAATAAACCTCATCGCGGCCAAAAGTAGGTTGGTTGGAATGAAAGGGTATCTTAAGACATACAACCAAACGAAATATTTTTTGCCCTACTTAAGCCGTTTTTGACTGAGACCACTTTTTACGCCAAACTTGCGGGGCGGTTTTCGGGTTCTAAAACCAAAGTCACGTAAGCTATTGCCTCGAAATTTGGTACAAACATACAACTCATTAATCTCAAACTACTGTCAAAATTTCATGCAGCTAGACTAAACCGTTCTTGAGTTATAAGCAAAAGTCTGAAATTTCGCTCTCATTAGTTGGAAAATGGCCGAGTAAAAACAAAGAAACACGCGATGCAAGCGTCAGTTGTTCCAATGATAAAGTGCTTGTGGATAGTGCAGCAGCAAAAAATTTGACTCAACTCGCAGACTAAAGGTTTGGTTTCCTCTTGTTAGCTAGAATAGATTCAAAATGATTTAAAGCATCCTCTGAAACATTGCTTTAGGGGGGGGGGTTGTTAAAAATTTGTTGAAAACAAATATCGCAAATCAGTAAAAACTCTTGAAAAATGACTATAAATAAGAAATCAAATTTGATCGCTTGTTGAAAAATGCTAATTATAGGTGTCATCAATAAATACATACGAGGTCAGGAATAAGAGGGAGGCTATTCAGTTGCCACTTCTCTCAAATCTGGTTACATTAGCCCCTTCCCTCCAATTATCTTTCTCAATAAAATAAAGACGAAATAATAGCCTAATCCTTGTAAATCTTTTTTGATCTACAGGATTTTATGATTTACCGGTCTGTATAGTAAATAAGAGATCTGAAATTTTATTTACCATCAGGCACCTCCCTCATACCCCATTATTGTAACCAGTTTAATCATGTTTTGCTCTGATAATTTCTATGCCAAATTTTATCAAAATAGACCGAAAATTAAACTATTTTTGAAAAAAAATCCCAATTTTTGAGCGCTAGAGGCTTCGTCAAAAAACATCCCACCCATTGTAGATTTTTGGCCACGCGCCGGATTTCAACATTACTAATAAACACATTCATGCTCTGACTTAATAAAAAATGTTTCTTGCAATTTTATCAGTTAAAAGTTAATTTTAGCAACGCTGTTCATTCTTGTGCTTTCCATGTACGATTTCTTATGAAAATTGTACAAAATGTGACTAAACAAACTGCAAAAAAATTTTCCAAAAAATATTGTTCACGACGTCATTTAAGCACTTTTTGTTTGGTAAGTTTTCCAAAATTTGATTTACCAAATATATTGAGAATCTTGATCACAAATAAAAAAGCACTTGATGCTAAAAAATAACCCGCAATTTTTCGGAAAAAGATTATGTGAAAAACAAAAATCAAATTTTTTTGAATTAATTTATCTATTTCATGTTGTTTCTGGTAGGCATGGTGCTTTCTAAAAGTATCGTGGTACCGGTACTTGCTTGAAAAAAGTACCGTTGGTACCGGTACTCGGTAGCGGTACTTTGTGATGATTTTACTGAATTGTCTTAGAATTTTTGAAGAACGTTTGTTTTAAAAAATTTGAAACTTTTAGTGAAAAAAAAAAGCATGACAAACCAAGATTACGAGCACAACCATTTACTTTAAAAAAAATTAGCATCTCAAAATGATCGTTAATTAGTCACTTAACCCAAATCTTTTTGGTTTTAAACGTATTTTACACGGGGGATTTTTGTCTCCCTCTCTCGTTTTTTTTTGTGATAAATCCCTGCAGAAAAAATATTTTTTTCGAATCAACTTAAGTTTGAGTCAAATTTTATTACAAATTACTCCAAATAATTTCAAGTTGCTGAGCCCTCATCAGAATATTAATGAATATAATAACACATAAACATCTGCAAAGGAGATATGAGAAGAGGAGATATGTAACCGAATTAACTCCGCAACTGCAGCTTTTCAACAGCACAAACACTTACTACGCAATTTCAAAATTTTCTTGAAAAGCAGAGTACTTTTCCTCAACGCATTTGTACGAAGTCGTCTGACGTACGGATGCTCCACGTGGACGACAACTGATGCGCAAATGCGTCGACTCGACGCATGTTACCGAATGTTTTTGCGAAAAATCTTTAAGCAAGGCTACACTAGAACGTCAACACAAAGCTTTAAAATCACAAATTCGCAACTTCACCAAATTTGCAAAACAACCGATTTATCCGATTTTATCAAAACACAACAAAAGAAATATTTGGCACACATTATACGAAGGCCAAATAACGCGCTTATCAAGCAAATAACATTTAGCAACGAAAAACAAAAAAAGGAAGGGACGCCCATCTCAAACTCTCTACACAACTGTATTGAAAAGCGAAATGACAGACTTTGCTAGATTTGCTCGAAATTCTTTTGAGCGTGTATTTTAATGTTGATCTAATTTGTCGTGTCTTATGTCTGCAATGGCACATTGATATTTTATCACCTCGGTGATAATGCCCATAGCCTTACAGCAAGGATGGGTTAAAACTGTATATAAAGGAAAATAAAAGGATCACAGTAACATAAAGTACCTATAACTAACTAATAACATACTTTACATGAGGAAATACTTTGAATTATTATCTTACAAAATAAAAATGCCTTTCCAGTTTTGGAGCAAAGCAATCATATTAACATTACAGTTAAGCTAGCAACAGCATAAAGTTTTTAGCGTGAAGTTAACCAAATCAGTTAAGATAACTATTAACCCTATACGTACCGGACTATTTTCACACCCTACTTGTACCGGGTTGCCCCTCCCCCTATCTAAAAACTGTTTGGTAAGTGATATAAGTAAGATTGTTTGCTTGTTCAAGCTATTTTTGGTAACTTTTAAAATAAAGAACTTTGAGGTTGTGACATCACGAAAGCGACGATGACGTCACCAAAACCAGTAAATTCTTATGACTGCATGCAAACTTTTCTAAATGTTGCCAAATATTATTTTCAGCTTGGACTTTTGTTATTTCAAAGACATCTCTCCGCAGATGATTATGTCACATGCATAATGACGTGACTTACATGACGACGTCATCTCTAATATATTGCGTTGATTATAATTTGTATTTTTTTGTGATTGAGATGTAGCATTATTCACAAAATTTTAGAATACTGCGGTATTATTTTCATTATATTATTCAACAGCTGATGACAATGACTATTTTTTTTATGCAAACGCAGTTTATTTCGAGAAACAGCACAAAAAGCAATAGTTTTAGATTATGACATCATCAAAGACGTAATGATGATGCAATCATCTATAAGTAAATAAAATATTATGTTCCAGCTAAAGATAAGCATCATAGATAAAGACGCAGTAGAATGAATAAAATAAGAGTGTCGATAAACGTGCATTGTGTTCAAAACTGGATGAAACTCCTTAGGTGCCTCTGACAAAGGCAAAAATAACGTTACTTCCGGTTATTCGGCTGACCCAACACTTTCTGAAAATGTGTGTTATTAAATTTGATTCAAAGTCAGGGTGCATCAAAGCAAAACTTCTTTTTTGTTTAGGAGCTGTATTAAAATAACTTAGAGGGGGGATAAATTTGTTCCCTTCCCCCGGTACAAATAAGGTTAATGAATTAGTCAAGGTCCAGTAACGTAAAGAGAAAATCAAGTCAAATGATGGTAAGAACAAATTTTATGATATTATGACGTAACAAAAAATTTGGCAAAATAGAAAATACTAAGCAAAAAAGAGGCACCTTTAGCATAAAGTTGCTTATTTTAGGTAAATAGGGAAAAGTTACCTATTTAACTTATGCTGTTTAAATTAAATAGTTCAATTTATTAAATACGTTGCAGCTATTTAATAAGTATTAAAATTAAATTAAATAGTTCGAAGCTATTTATTTATAATACCTTCGAACAAGTTATTATAAATAAATGCTATTTATTTGATGGAAAAGCATTTTCAAAATTTAATCAATAGCACACTTAAGAGCCACCAGACGAAGCTTTACAATCTTTGACAAAGAATACGTAGTCTAAAGTGTATCATTAATTTAAGCTATAAGAAGTTAACTGTACAAGGAGATGCAATTTTACGGTTGGTTTGGAGCATCATATATTAACCCGTAAACTGGATTTGGCTTTTCTAAAAATCTATGCAGAATATTCATTTTCAAATATTACACAAAACTAAAAATTCCATTTCCATGGTAACAAGAAAGACTAAATTAAATATTTGATTCAATATTTGCTTTAAACGCTAAATGGCAATGTGCATCGAAACGAAATCAATTTCTCCACAGAACATTACAGTCACTTTCCAATAATACAGTATTGATATTAAAGTTTGCAAATTGGTCAAAGGTCGCAACGTGGCAATACTGAACTCTGATAATTATCACGCTAAACTTGACAGCATTCAGGCACATGAATCAAAATTCATAAAAATTAATACAGAACAAGAAATCATTTTATTATCGCCGAAGAAAATTCCTTTAGTTACTATGTTCGCAAATATTTGAAAGGTTATAACAACGAAACTATTATAAGCTTAATTCCATCAGGAAGCAATCCACGGAAATGGTATGGTCTCACAAAAGTTAACAAAGAAAGCAATCCAGCTCGACCTGTTGTTTCCATCATTCGTACCCTTAAGTATAAACTATACCAAAATTTTTGGACTCAATCATTAAACCCTACATCCCTGATTCTTACATTATTCAATCAAGCCAAGAAGTTTTAAATCAAATTAATACTGTCAATTTTAATTTGTCCAATCAATTTCTGGTCAGTTTTGATGTAAAGTCGCAATTTATAAACGTTCCTTTAAGCCAAACAATTGACCTCATTGCTAATTACATTTTTTATTCTAACTGCAATAATCATCCTCCCATTACTAAAGAGGTACTAGTGAAACTAATGCATCTGGCTACTGAATGCATGTTTTTGTTCAAATATGAGCTGTATAAGCATGTAGATGGTATTGGAATGGGATCCTCACTCGGTTGCGCTATGGCTAAATTTGTTTTTTGGGCACCTTGAAACGTAATTTTTAAAGATCAAATGCCATGTCACCCTAAACTATATTTTCGCTATATTGATGATGTTTTTGCCGTTTTTGATGATGTTAACGTGTGTTCGTCTTTTTTGAATATTTTAAACAGCCAACATGATAATATAAAATTTAGAATTGAAAAATTCACAAACACCTTGCAATTTCTTGATTTTGATATCAAAATTATTGAGAATAGTGTAGATATATAGATTTGGAGAAAGCCAATTAATACGGGTTTATTCCTTAATTTTCAGCGAAGTTGACATTCTTAAATCGTTATTCTTAGCAAACAGTTACCCCGCTCATTTCTTCGCTTTCATCCCCTCATACTCAAGAAAATGAAAAGAGCGATGAATGTGAGACTTGCTTTTTTGAAGTTCCGTATATAGATCATGCATCCAAACAATTTACAAAAGGCCTGTATGAACTTGTTCATCGCGATTTCGTTTTGAAGTTAAGGGTAGTTTACGATTCGTTTAAGATCAATCGCTACTTTTAGCTGAAAACAAAAACACCACATGCTCTCTTCTCCGATGTCGTGTAGCAGTTTCGATGTACGTGTGAGTCGAACCTTGCCTACGTAGGCATGACTACCCGACATCTGGATGTAAGACCTTGCGAACATTTAGTTTTAGCTGGACCGCATAAGAGTGCTATAAAAGACTACACATGCGCATGTGCCATTTGCCGTGACAAAAAGTACACAGTAAACTCTTTCCAAATTTTAAAAAGATGCCATACGGAATATGAAACTAAAATCCAAAAAGCACTTCAGATTAAAAAACTAAATCCTAAGCTAAATAAGCAGCTTTATGCTGAAGGGGCCTCTTTTTTGCTTAGTATTTTCTAAGTTGTAAAATTTTCTGTTACGTCATAATATCATAAAATTAGTTCTTACCGTGATTTGACTTGATTTTCTCTATTTTACTGCACCTTGACTAACCCACTAATAGCTATTCTAACCGAATTGGTTTTCTTCACGCTAAAAAATTTATGCTTTTGCTTGCTTGACTGTAATTTAAAATGATTGCTTTGCTCCAAAACTGGAAAGGCATTTTTATTTTGTTAGATAATTATTTTAAGTAAGTTATATCCTCATACAACGCATGTTATTAATCAGTTACAGGTAGTTTATGTTACCGCAATCCTTTTATTTTCCTTTGCAGATGTTTATGTGTTATTATATTCATTAATATTCTGATGAGGGCTTGATTGTTTTAAGTTGAAAACGTTTGATATGTTTTACAATAAATAAAAAATCTTGAATCCAGTGAAGTTGCTGCTTATTGCTTTAAAAAGTTAAGCTTTGTTAATCAAATTTTTGCTGAGCAAAAAAAAAAAGGCACAGCTACCATAAACCTGCAATAAAAGTTTATAAACCATAGTACGTGCGTTCTTAAGGTGACACTAAGGTATCGCAAAATGACATTATAAGGCGACAAAAAACTTTATCGTCCGAAAGTTTCCAACTTTGCAATGCACAGGTCTGCAGTCGACATTATGATGCTATATTTCAGATCACCTTAATGTAATCAGAGCATTTAAATGATTTGTTCATGCGTGGTTTAAAATAACGTATATATTGTAGGTATGACTTAGTGTTTAGACATAAAACAAATATTTCAATTTCTTTGTAAAGCCAATAAACCTTTTTGTTTTGAACAACCACTCGAGGTGTTATTTTATATCAATGGCCGAAACATGGCTTTAACAATACAGTTTTTTCAAAATTTGTAAAATCTAACAAATTTTTTAAAAACAAATCATAATATAAAAATTACATTTAAAGAGAAAGGAAACATACTGATGAAAAATGTATCAACTTTTACTCTCTGGCTCTGGTATTCTTCACACAAGATACATCATCTTGCTAAATATTGTAATTATTGAAATTTTCCACCGGAAAACTTTTATCTTTAGCGTGGCCGAGAGAGCACAATCGCGATTCTTTTCAACGACCCTTATCGCGTGACTTTGGCTCAACCCACACCCTGGTCATGTTGTTGCGTCGTTGGATAAGACGCTTTGGGATGATTACCTCTGCTTGGTGACTTTGAGCAAGCAGCAAATTGAGTGGACCGAAATTCGAAATCTACAAGAACATTGGATGACTGGAATCTCCTATCAGCAGGTGCGGATTCCTCCAAACACGAATTAAGTAGTTATCCTATGAAAGTGTGCGGATCGTTCAATAGATAGCCTCTGACGCTGTCCGGTGACAGGAGGATAAATATACACAACAACAACAAAATTTTTTACTATTATTTTTTAGCGCATAGCATCTCAAAGTTCTTACTTTACTTTCTTGCAGCAGAGTGTTGCGTGGTTTTGCGTGATTGGAGGCTGTATTTTAGCGGAGCGATATAGTTAGGCTTCTCAGATAACAGCATCCAATTATTTTCCGATTAGGTTTAATTTTGAATACATATCATTAAAAAAACACTATCATTACTGCAAACCTTGAAAACATTTACCAAAACTGATCGATCATGGCATTACTCTCTATTACGTATTACAGTAGAGAAATGAAAGTTTTCGTAAATGTTTAAATCGCTCGTACATTGTGACTATAGATTCAGATAACTTTTGATTTTATAGAGTAACAACTTTAAACTGTTAGGTCACTCTATAGAGTAAAACCTTTTTGTTGGAGTAAAACCTGTTTTTTTTTCGAAATGTATTATTACGTCAGTCGAATGTTTCTTTTCTTGTCACGCATGTTTCATGTCCATCAATCAGAATGTGATTGGTCAACAAGCGAAACAAGAAAACTGTAACCACCCTGATGATGAAGTCAGTTGACTTTAAACTTAGAGATGGGTCCTCCAACTCACCTGCGTTACTCGGGGTTGAAATGATTACCCATTATAGACCTGGAGACAACATTGAAGTGTTGCCAAATGAAGAACAATTGTAAGATTTTAAACTATTGATTTAGTTCTGTCAATTTCACTTCAGCAATAATCTAGCTGTATTGTAACCACATTGTATGTACATGTTGTATTTGCTGCAATTCTAGAAGTAAATTCTTCTACCTTACTTCTGTCTCAATTGAAACGAGCTTCAAAAATTACGTGTATTGCTGTCAAATGATTCTGCATCGCTTCCTCAAAATCTCTATTAAATTACATGCCAGTATGAAAAGTTTTAAATGACGTCATTTTAAGTAATCCCAAAATCACATCCACAATTTTACTGTAAATATATTAGTGCACTTTCAAGCAACGATGAAAATACTAAAAAGAAATATCTTGAATCAAAACTATCCACTACACTCTTTGTATTGCATATAAGTTTGTAATGAGTTGTTTAGTAATGTTGCGATGTGTTAATAGCTTTCTGTGAAAAAATGCTGCGTGTCCGAGGTCCGTTGAAAACCCTGGATGCGGCTTAATTGGCACAAAAATTAAAACCTGAACTTTTGTTTCCAAAGTCGAGGGCTTAAAGACCCCACAAATAGCCAATAATAACAAATCACAAAAATAGCATTGAACAAAATTAGTAAAGTAATATTGTTCGCTTCAGTAATTTCACGCGAACTATTCTCCTCAACCACTCGTTTGTGGATATGAATCAGGCACTCTGCGTCCGTGTAACCGCACTAATGCAAAGCAATTTTTAGCGTTCTGTTTGCAAGTCTTTGGTCTGGCTGGGTAACCACAACAGGTAGACTGCTTGGCTTCAATGGGAAATAAGCGTAAAGTGTCTTTCAGAGAACAAGTATCTGAAGAAACTTACAGGAATAATTGGATTACTGGAAACTTCTGAACATGCGCTAATTCCTCCAAGCACGAAGTAGTCATTGCATTGAAAAGATTGCAGATCAACTAAAAGTCAACGTCTTACGCTGACCGGAGACAAAACGATGAATATGCTACAGAACAACAAAATTTTTGAGTCAACATTTTAAGCGTCTAAAGGTTTTTGAACAAATTAAGGAATTGAAATTAGCTATCTGATTGATTAACAGCCATTGTTAATAATCATTTTCGGTTCAATTAAAATGGTTTATTTCTGAAAGCTAAAAACAAAAATGTGTTAGCACGTTTTTTAAACGTGTGGATAAACTTTTCCCCTCGACAAACTTACTTGAGAAACAAAAACCAGGAGGAAAAAAGCTTTAAATATTGTTTTGGTGCTGTTGCATAGCGCTGCTTAGCGACAATTAATTAATCAATAACTTCGCGTATTGCAATAAAATTGTCTCCAACTCACCATCATCTCGTTTGATTTTCAGATTAAATAGTATGTGATTGCTTAAGTCATTTTATAATAAATGTAATCACGTTTATTCAACAAGTTGACTTGGTCAGCAGACAGCGAAAGAACGTTTCGGTCTTCGAGTCAACTGCCGCCTGTCTACCACACATGGTGGAGGCTTCACACCCGTTCCGTTTAATGCTGAACGTCAAGCAGGGAAGCTGAGAGTACCAATTTTTATAGACAATGATTTGAACCGACCGTGAATTGAACCCAAGTTTACCGTTTTAGTAGCAGACGCTCTCTCTATTCAACCACTGATTGGAGGCGGAAATGCCGTTATTATATTCATACCATAACAGCAACTCATTTTTCAGTGCAAAAAAGGTTATGCTATGAAACTTTGCTGGGTCATGAATTCTAACTACACTGCAAAAGTGTGTTACCCCAAAACACAGTCATGTCTGCGGGTGAATCTCGTTAGATAGAGCCAATTTTTTTTCTCTCTAAAGAAAATTAAATCGAAACAGAGCAATCAGAATATTTTTAAATGCAGTATATTATGAAGAGCTTTTGTTGTCATACCAAATTACTTCAAAAAAAAAAACTTATTTTAGTCTGATATAATGCTATATAAAACCATACTGCACGAGTGCACATTTATTTTTACTCGGGCTTTTGCTAACTTTATATGAGCAGTAATTGCGCTACAGTTTATCAGCAGAATCTCAAACAAAATATTTTTTATAGTACCTTGTGGCGACCTTTTGCAATGTATTTTTATTTTCTAAGATTTTGCTACCGGATGCTTCTTGTTGCCGTTTTTGGCTTTGGCCAAAGTGGTTTGTTGGCTGTAAACCAAACCTTCAATTGTTTATATTGTGCTGTGTCACGTAGTCATCAATCACACGTAACGTCATTGACGGTATAATAAATAAGTTGATCATTAGGAAAACTTTCGAGGACTTTAAAATCCATCATTAATCTATCGTGGATTGATTGGAGGACTCGGTTTCAATTTTAAAGCCAAACTAAAAACTATAACAATTGGTATTCATAATTTGATCTTAAGCAAGGGACATTAAAGCCTCATTTTTTGCAGTGACCAAAAGGGCTGGTGGTATCCAGCTTGACCTGAAAATTGGAAGGTTTCTTCTTCTTTTGGCAGAGACAACTAGTTAAATAAAAAAGAATGATTGCAGTTAAGTACTCGATTCAATAATATTCTGTGTTATTAAGCCACGGCAACCCAGCTCTTTTCGAAACAAATATCGCAGAGGTTGCGATCCGTTGGCGACACTGTGTCCAATTTGACCGGTCAGAAATGTGAGCTTCAAACCTCCCGCTCTAGTGATGAAAGCGTTTTCACTCGACCAGCAAATAATAAACATTCCAACAAATGTAAATCATCGCGTCCATTCCAACTAGGACAACAAATTCGCTGAAATTTAAATGAGCTACGGTACTTTCAAATCGCGGTCATTCCAAAGTACTGTAAATAAAAGACCTAACTCAAGGTAAATTTCAATCACTAAAGTTGAAAGATAACCTGAAGGGATTTAAATGCGATTAACAGCACTTTTGAATGTGCTTTAGCCTTATATTTTTGCTCAGGATCAAACCGATTTTTGAAATCAATTAAAACCAAATCTAAGACACAACTTAGACTACTTGTTTAAAAATCGTTACTACTGCCCCCTGTTCCTTTTTTACCTTTAGCCAATATCCAGTGCTTTGTTGCTATGTTTATTCCTTCTAAAATAAATGTCATTATACGTCTTGAAAAGCTAAAAATATACTAATGAAATTGGAAAAAAGTTTATAATCAACAAATTCTCAATGACTTAAGATCACGGATTGGCATATATTTGAGTTTTCCAATGAGCGCTAGCTCCGTTTTATAGTTCGAGATTTGGTCATTTATTGCTATTTGCACTTTAGTTCAATGAGATGAATTTCGAGCGAAGTATTCAAGTTTCAAAGCAAACCATGACAAAATAAGGAGGGACTGAAAATAAAATAAGGAGAAAAAACTATAGAATTTTAGGATTCGAGTCGCCATCCTAAAGTATGACGGTACAATACATAAAATTCATCAAACTCTGAACGACTGAAACTATTGAGCAAATGCAGATAAAATTTAATTTTTATTGTTAAGATTTTTATCTTTGGTGAATATTGTGATGGGCTTTAAGTACTTTCAAAAACTAAACAAAGGTTAAAAAAATTGATGGTATCGGCGGCTCAAAGGACATACGGTTTGCGATTAGTACAAAAATATAGCTGCATCACTAGCAGTGAACATAATTGTTTTAGTATGAAAATTTGTTCATGAGAGAAAAACAAATTCAGCAAAACGCATTTTAGAGAAATATGAAATATTTTCTTTTTAATGTTTGAGTCAACCTAAAAAGAAATAAAAAAAAAAAAATTTAAACCATTTAAAACCCGGATTTTTCCAAGTATCTACAGTCCTACTACTCTAGTGTACTTTTTTCAAAATTATACGTTGCTCAATTACAAGACGGCGTTGCCATTAAAGTTTTTGCAGAATTGCTTAAATATCGTTTCATTTGTGTTGGCAGGAACGCCAGGTTTAAGCATACGATCGTGAGGTTTCAACCGTAGTTTTGTTTATCTTGTCAAATATTACATTGGTTTGGAGGCATGCCCGTCATACCATGTTTTACTCAAATTAAACACTCTTTATCGTAAGTTTTATTTAAATCAAACACTAAAATTGTTCGATTAAACTAACATGAGTTTCGGAGATTTTAATATTGGCAAGACTAAAATTTAATAGATATTCTAATATGTACTTGTAGAAGCTGATTTGTTGCATTGGTTGAATCTGATTAATAAGTGTATAATGCCAAATGACTCAATAATCCAAACGTCAGCAACCAGTATTTGCTAAAAGGGGAGGGGGCTTGAACCAAAAGTTAAGATTTTTTTGTACAAAAAATGACTTAATTGGACGGTGTGAAACTGGTGCAAGTCAAGCATATCACATCCGCTGAGTAATTTTTGTGATTTTTTGGGAAAAAACAAGGTTGACGCGTATGATTGCTATTCTAATGTACTGCTACCAGCTATCCCTATGGGAATGATTTGCTGCATTGCAACCTAATTTTTCAATATCCGCGGGTTGCAATTTTTCAGTTTCACTCTTAAACGCTTGCCTTTTTGGATTAAATTTTTGAAGCGAATTGGCCGAAAGGGGCAAAAGCTCTTTTAGCCCCCCTCTTGATGGCGCCACTGTCAGCGGTGCGTAACTACGTTCGTGCTGCCCATTAAAATGGTCACTGTTGCCAAGTAAAGCCGAAAAAACTATCTCCTTCTATCCACTCGAATACTGATCGGGTGTACCCAGTACTTAAATTGTAAAATTTTGCATGGGGGGACGCTTTTGCAGCCTTGACCAAACACATTTGGCATGCGAAAGTACTTTAGTAAGGATTACGTATGAACACCAAAAAAAAAGATCTTCGCCGGAAATTGAAGTGTATTTTTGCCCAAATTAGATGGAGACAGGCGCGTAGCCAGAAATTCGCAATGGGGGGGGGGGGAGGCTATGGCGGGGGTCTGTGAGCGTAGCCCCCAGCGCTCGAAAATTTTGCTTTTTTTCGCAAATGTAACTTAATTTTAGAGCTATTTTATTAAAAAATAATACTTTTAAAACGTGTCATAGAAATTGACAGTGCAAACATGATTAAACCGATTGCATTAATGGTCTATGTGGAGGTGGGTAATAATAACATTGTAGTTCTCTTGTTTACATGGTGGTAAATCATAAAAATCTATTATTCAATAAAACTCAAACGGAGTAATCTATTTCGTCATATTTTATAGAGAAAAATAATTTGGGGTGGCTAATGGAAAGATATTTATGAGAAGTGATTGATAATTAACTAATACTGAATAGCCCCCCTCCCCCAATATTTCTGAGTTTATAATATAATTGTTGATGAAACCTATGTTTGGCCTTTTTACACTAGCGATCAAATCTGATTGCTTAGTTTTGAGCATTTTTAAAAATTTTCATTGATTTGTGACTTTTATTTTGACAAATTAGCCGTGTATGTTTATATTGTTTAATTATTTGTTATATGTTTAATTAGCCGTATTACACTCCCCCCTGCATATATGTTTCAGAAAATGCTTTAAATCACTTTTTAGTCCATTCCAGCGCAAAAACAGTCTCAGAAGAGCTAAAAACGTAGTATTTTTCTTAATTCTGCATTTTCTTATTTCTTATTCTTATTCTGCATTCTGCATTGTATTTTTTCTTATTCTCCCACCCCCCCCCCCCTGGCTATGCTACTGGGTGAAGACCAAAAAAAAGGTCTTTGCCGGAAATTGAAGTGTTTTTTTGTCAAAAGGTCTTTTTTGCCTGATCATCCAGCGCTCTAATCTCGATGGGGGGACACCTAAATCTCGATGGGGGTACGCTAGATCTCGATGGGGGGACGCGTCCCCCCCGCGTCCCCCCTACAATTTAAGCACTGGGTTTACCTTGTAATCAGTAAATCAGGTCAGTACCTTGTACTTCTTTAAAAACAATGTTAAAATTTGTCCTAATCATAACTTCATTTGTTGTCAATGCAATCGGACAACGCAATTCTGAAACCGACCCAACTTGCAACCAGCAACCAGTTGTTCATTATAACTTTGGTTTTTCCGACGGCCCACTTCCCGTTAATGTGGATGCTCGTAGTACATCCAGTTCTAGTGTGGCACAAGGGAGGCCTGGACGCATAGGGCCACCTGGCGGATTGGGCCCGAAGGGCCAAAAGGTAAAGTATATAGGGCACAATAAAATTTATCAAATTTCAACCTATGTTTAAAGCCTAATTTATTGTTCAGCTCAAAAAATGAAGCAATTGTTTTTTAAACTGATGTATTATAAATTACAGGGTAGTACTACTCGCTATTTTGTAACATTGAAACCCACGCCGTTCAACAGCTGCTATTTATTCCATATCCACTAACAATTATTGCTTGTTGCCACGTTGATGAACTGCTGAAATGGGACAAGTCAAGCAGGGAAGCTGTGAATACCAATTTTTATAGTCTTTAGTTTGACCAGACCGGTAATTGAACTGCAGTCTATCTTTTTAGTAGCAAACGCGCTGTTTACTCGACCACTGATTACAAAAACATTGCAAGGTTTTCACGTGAGTCTCCTCTCAGCAAATCATTTTGTTTAGAATGTACTATGCAGCACACAAAGCGGTAGTTGATTTGCGGTACCGGTATTTTAGCAAAACCACGCAACTCAATCATTTACACCAGCACTATTAATAACATTCTAGCGCCAATAACAACACCAGGACTAGTGCTACACCTAAAAACCAATTATCGGAAACTTTACACAAACAAAACCAAAATGAGTGGACGCTGACATAGAGCAAATTATACCTTCTAGTCAATATATTGTTTTAAGGCTGCTTTTGCATACTTGTTTAGCTGTTTCATCGGCTAGTGCAAACCCATAATTAGAGGCATGACATAATAAGAAAGGGCTAAAGATGGCATCAACAGTTATGACGTCGACCATGCAAAGACGTCGTAGCTATTGATTGGCAAATACATAATAACATTTAGCTGAACTATAATACTGCTTAGAAAATATTCTTTTTTTTTGTACAAAAACTTTGCAACAGCGAAATAAAGAAATCAGCTAGCCAACGTTTTAAAGTAGTTGAAAAAATTCAACTGACCTCCTTTCCCTTTTAGATAGTCTTCTTCAAACAGTCTCTCGAGCCTATTGGGGGCGATAAAATTCCAAATTTGGACATTATCAAGTTACAGGTTAACAGATATTATACTGTGAGTATGGAAATAATAATCATAATAATAAAAAAACGAAGTAAAAATGAGTGCAGAAGCCCATATTTTATGATGTTGCAGAGTCTCATTTATTGCGCTCTAGTACCACAAAAAATATGTTAAAGTTTAAGATTGAACGTGATTTCGGACCAAAAAATTAAATTTTTTTCACTTTCTTAGCTATTGAGCATTCTTCCAAATATGAAATTTAAACCAACCTAAACCAGAGGGCACAAAATAGCCGTTAAAATACATTGAACTTCAAGTTTGGAGTTTGAAGAGGAAAAATATATTTGAGTTTTGTTTTTGCTTCTGCACATCAGCAGTAGTACTCCACAATAATGGGAAATTTATATTAACCAAAATTAAACCAGGTAAGCCCCCTTGTGCTTTCTGTAGCAAAGGCTCTCAGTAACAGTAGAAAAAAGCAAACAATAAGCTAAAAAACAGCAAAAGCATCAATAACAAGCGAGATGCAACAAGAACACATCAGCAAAAATTATTTGCAACAAGTAGCAACGACTAAAACAGAAGCAACAACAAAAACAGAAAAAACAAGAAAAACAGCAGTAACAACTAACCATAACAACACAAAAAGCGCTACAACATCAAAGCAAACACAATAACAACAATAGTAACAACTGTAAGAAAACCGCATTAGTATGAGCACTCTAGCACCTCACAACCACCACCAATACTTTCGGTCACTTCAATCACTTTAGTCGTTGATGTACTATAATATTAAAAACTGCTAACCTAAAGCGACAGTGCTAATATTATTTTTCGTTTGTTCTTTCGCTTAATTTTCTTAGTCTTCGTTAATACTAAAACAACGATATAAAATTTTAGTGCGACTTTTCACCTTTACAAAAACAATGTCTCATGAAATTACTGTATGTTTGAAATGATCAATACCATCAATGTTTAGGGCGAACGAGGTCAAGCTGTGGGCGCTCGGCAAGATTTCAGGCAACTACAAATGCAAATTGACGAATTAAGAAGAGAAATAAACAACAGACCAACAAACAATAAAGCGTCGCAGCAAATAAACAATGAAAACCAAAATTATATCCAGCAACTTAAAGGTAATAATTTTCTGCCAAAGCTTGCACCTAAAACTCTGGTTGTACCGGGACAACAAAATTGAGTCAAAGTCAAAGCAAACGTTTCGTCTTTTCTTCCAAGGAAAACAAGTAGAGTTTAGGTCTTTGCCAATTTATTGAACAACCTATTCTGCAAAAAATTTTGCAAAATCATCGATCCTTTTTTTATGTCATGAACGAAATCCGAACCGCAGGTTTGCCAATGATACGGAGTCAAACGTGTTAAATCTATTTTAGCGGGTAAGGAAAATAGTGGAACAAGGTTTGAGGCATCTCTTTATAACCTCAGGTAGTTCTGGTTTCTTTTATAAAACCAATATAGAACAGTGTCTTTTTTAAAAGTAAATGGCAGCTCTCTAACAGTTAAATTTTGCAGATAATTTGACAGCAGTATTGCACCAAGGATATATGGAACTGGATGACGGATGGATTGCTCCGTTCAACGGATACCAATATAAAGCAACTATTCAATCACAATCATGGGACGAAAGCCGAAGCATTTGCCAAAGTTGGGGAGGAGATTTAATTGTGTATGGTTTTCGCGATCTCACAATTATGGTGTAAGTGGCAACTGATGTAGTCTAAAAGGGTTTTATGAAGGCTTACATTACAAAAAAAAAACAAAAAAAAAACAGTGAGAAATGAGCTGAGACTTGTTATTCGTAAAATTTTGAGGGTTTGGACCATCATATCTGCGTCATTGCACCCCGAAAACATTTCGGTGGCAAGCAGCAGTTGAACATATTGTGTGTCTTATTTGGTTTACACAAGAATTGATCCCCAGACTTCTCGTTTTAGAGGCTAATGCGCAACAACTGTTTAACCAGCTATCCGTTTGATGCAATCACGGTACAATAATGAAAATAGTAACCTGATGTATAGGCCAAGTCTTGCAAATGTTTCCTGATTGCAACTTGCATGCTTTCATTGCGTTTTTAACGCGTTGGTCTCCGGAGCGGAAGGTCTGAGGTTCAAATCTCAGGCCAGTCAAATTGGACACAGTATTGACAACGGCTCACCACCGCTGCGATAGCTCTTCGCAACAACCAGTGTTGCGCTGGCGTAATGACGCAAAGATATAGGCCCCGCCAACTCGTTACATGCTTCAGCGTAATACAACAAGCACAATAAAAGACTTGATTTGGTTGTGGTCATAATGCTTGTGTACTTTTTGCAGAAAGATACGCCGTGCACTTCGTTTGCGACAATATTATTATTGGGTTGGACTAAGCGATCAACAAATTGAGGGAAGTTTCTATTGGGTGAACGGGCATGGAGCTGAAAATGACGACGTCACTTTGTGGTGGACAAATGAGCCAAACGGTGGAGCAGACCATAACTGTGTTTTCTCTTACATTCATAATAGCCACGTTGACGGTTATCGTCTTTGGGATGGATCGTGCTCTTGGAATTACAGAGGAATATGTGAAAAATTGATTTAAAACTATACACCAACGTGGACTACCTTTGATCCAAGGATTATCAATTTTTTTATTTTCTGCACCACTGAACTATTGGACCAAACTAAACTAAATTCGCAGTTTCAGAGGACTATTCTTGAACTATTATTCGTATTTATAGCAATTTATATATTCTGTCATTTGTGTAAACTTTTTTTCTGAAGTTTTGTTAAGCCTAGAATCAAAGTTAATCCGCATTGCTGCATACGACCACGAATCATTTTCCACCACAATCGTTTAACAGCGCTGGGCTGTGATGAAAAGCCTAAAGTTGAGTATGAAAATGCACGAATTCACCAAAGCTTATAAAGCGTGAAACAAAGAAAGCCTACACTTCATAAACTGGCCAACTGCATAATATACGCTAGTTTGTAATTAGTTGTAAGGAGTGCATTTTTTGAAAAGGGCATTCAAGTCAAAGTTTTTTGCTCGGTTTTCTTTCAAAAATTTTACATGATCTGAAAACTAACTTCACAAAATTCGAGCTGGCTACGACCTACTGTTTCCGAGATTTACAGCTCAGATTCTTCATTAGAAAGGCTTTTTCCCATAATCAATTTACCAGAGTTGCCAAATTAAAACAAAATTTAAAAAAGTTGCTGCATGCTCCTTATTCTCAGCAAGTGTTTAGCGGCAAAGTTATTGTCAAAGACAAAGAAAGGCTCAAAATTGTAAATTAGCTGCTTTTCAAGTAAATGAAGGCCAGCTTTCCAAAAGTTGATCTTTTGTTAAATATTGATAAAATGGCAACACTGAAGTAAGAGAAAACTTGCTAATTTTGAACTATATTGTCGCGGAAAGATATAGATTTTAGCTGGTATTTTCTTACTATGATTTTACCTATATTTTTCTTACTAATTTTATGTTCATTTTTGCTAACAAAAAAATGCGCTATTGTTCTGATGATGTTTACCGGACTGGGAGCGAAACGTTAACTTAAAATAAAAGTACATTGTTGCTTCATATAAAATGTTTCATCGCGATGAACGTGCTCCTAGTTTCATTTTCATATTTTAGCTTTTTCTTAACATTTTATTTTTAGCCAACAGTGAAAAACTTGACTTGAGTGCCGCCCCTTTAAAGAAATTTGAAGTGGGCGACGCAGCTCGCATTTTGTACTTTTTTCAGTAATTAGTTGAAAATTACATTCGTTCAGAATGATCGAACATTATTAATCATGCTGTATATGCCATATCTTTATATCATTCTGCATGGTTTTATCAAAAATCGATTATTAAAAAAATCAAGAAAAAAGTTGCATACTGTCGTCTAGTTAGGTTCGAGTCACCAGTTCACATTAATAATAAACACAATCATCCTCTGGTTTAGTGCAATATGTCGCTTGCCATTCTGATCAAATCATATCTCTCAATATTCTCGCTGTAACGCTCCGAAACGTGTAACAAGTTGGCAGTGCCCATTTCCGTGTCATTGCGGCCAGGCAACACAGCTCCTTTTAAAGAAATGTCGCAGCAGTGGCGAGGTGTTGGCAACACTGTATCCAACTTGACCGGCCCAAAATTTGAACCCCAGACCTCCCGCTTCAGAAACGAGCTTGTTATGCTAAACCAACAGGTCGATTTTTGCATATTCCATGTAATAAATTCTTATAAAAAATTGCAAAAATGTGACTAAAAAGTCAGGAAAGAAACCTTTTGAAAAAACGTTGTTCACACTCAATAAAGTCATTTAATTACTTTTTTGTTTGGTTCGTTTTCCAAACTTTCCCCAACAAAATATTTGTATTGAGGATCTTGATCAGTATAAAAAAGTACGTGGTACAAAAGAAATACCTGCAATTTTTCGAAAAATATTATGTGAAAAACAAAAACCGAACTTTTGACCTAAGGGATTCAATTTCATGTAGTTTAAAAATGAAAACCACTCATTTTCTATCTTATTCTAAATAGACAAACCTACTTGGATTTTTTTTAGAACGGTTTTTTGTTTGTTGCATTATTACTTTAACTACAGAGAATGTCTCTTCGCACCTTAAATTTGGCTATTTAAACCCAGCAACTTGCTTTTACTGTGGTTTTGAAAATAATTTAGTTTTTATGTTTTGACGTTAATCTGGTTCATTTATTGCAATGTTTGAACAAAAAAGCTTCACTATTCCCTTACATTATTTGTGTTTCAAAAGCCCTACAAATACTAAAAAAATAATGCTGCAGTTGAACATATTGAGAGGTTGTAAATACTCGTAAATTATTACAATAACATCATCTATCGCAAAAATATATTAAACTAAGTTTGATAATGAATGATACAGTATAAGTTATTTCTATCTTATTGTTTTCATTATTTTTGTAAATTATGCTGTTTGCTCAAATGCTAATACAATGCCACTTTGTTTTGTAAATTGTTCAGTGTAACTAAAATAGCATAGGTTACTTCGGGGTGTGCAACTCAACTAATTGATGCGTAAATGTTCAAATTTTTGCGATTTTTGTAAATCGACTGTAGGCCATTATTGGAAACTAGAGGACCCCTTAAACCTGGCACTCCTAAATTTTGTCATGCGTCATCTGTTTTTCATACTTATTTATCTTTAAAATTTCATCCATTAAGTTTGTGATAATTTCAAATTTTAAACTGTAGAGAACCCATTTCGGAAAACCTTTTTGATCGCTCCCAGATTTGTGTTTTTGATGAATAAAATTTCCCCGGAGTCAATAGTTTGATTTCTGTTTGACCAAAATAACAATTTAATGAAAAATGAAATTAGAATAAATATTACCCTACAATTACGTTACAAGAACTTCTAATAGAAAATGAGTGGGTTTCATTTTTAAGACAACATGAAATTGAATATCTCCAGTCAAAAGTTTGGTTTTTGTTTTCACATGATACTTTTCCAAAAAGTTGTGGGTTATTTCTATAGTACCACATACTTTTTTATGCTGATCAACGTTTTCAATATAATTATTTGGTTAGGCAAATTTTGGAAAACTGACCAGAAAAAAGTGATTAAATGACGTCATTGAATGGAAACATATTTTATCAAAAAGCTTTTTGCAGATTTTTCAGTCACATTTTTGCAATTTTTTAAAGAATTCGTTACATTGAAAACATAAGAATTAGTCTAGTCAAAAAACGCGTTTACAGGCTCTGAAAAAAAAATTATCTATATAGCGATGCTCAATATAGTCCGACATATCCGACTCGGGTTGTCCCAACCCCACTTTTCATACCCATTTACGTCATAATTACGTCATTTTCGCAAAGGTAGGCTAAACTTTGTAACTTTGTTGACTTTTACTTTGTTCATTCTAACTTTTCTTGTGGTTGGACTTAAATTTCCAAACTTGGGCCACTCAACGAGTGGGACATAAGCAACCTTCAGCTGCATTTATGACTTCATACAATGATGATGTCACAATGCAGGAACAAACATCTCATCAAAATTGTAAAAAATTGCCATTTTGATAGTTGTCAACTCCTATAACTTTTTTTGTATTTGACGTAGAGCCTTAATATTACTATTGAAGAAATTACATGCATATTAAAAGATACTGTATGAATTTGGTTTACTTTGATTTACATTTTAGTACAATAAATCACACTGAAACTATGACATCCATTATTCAAAATTTATCGTATTTCAGCGTTTTGCTTGTCGTCCGTGACTAAGTTTAGTTCAATAATACTATTTGCTTCCACAATTCATTTTTTTCAAAATTAGAAAAATTTTGAAGTATTATGAAAGTGAAAAATTTATGGCGTCATAATAATGACG
Source organism: Trididemnum nubilum (assembly GCA_963965965.1). Lineage (NCBI taxonomy): Eukaryota > Metazoa > Chordata > Ascidiacea > Aplousobranchia > Didemnidae > Trididemnum > Trididemnum nubilum. Next base: position 28,150,637 of record OZ014480.1, on the reverse strand, counting down.
TCATATGTTAGTCAATAATCACAAAAACAGCCCCAGGTTTGTGCTGATGTTATAGATAAGATGTTACCAAGGTTTTTACGGACGGAACAAATGAGAGAAAAAGATCTGATGACATCATCATTCATGACGTCATATTTTCAAAAACAATTTTTTTGCAATTATTGCTGAAATTGATGGGGAAAAATTTTACACAAATTTGAGCAATGTACTACTCAATTTGTTTAATTTTACAGAATTTTGGTGTTGCTAGTGATGATGTCGCATTTAAATAAAACATTTTATAAGTTTTATAAGCTACAAATAGCCTAACCTCAATACTTTAATTTTTTATTTCAAAGACAAGTAGTTAGCTCTAAATAGCCCTAAAGTTAAAACCTTTTGACTGCTTGAGCTAAAAAGCCAAATTTTTTTGTATAGGTAAATATCGAAGAAGGATAAAACATGACTCAGTTTTTGGGTGCCATGTTTAGAGAGTCCCAAAAACGACTCCTAAAATTTTAAAACTTTTAACCGTTTGAGTGAGACTAATGACTCATTAGAAATAGGAAGATATAAATAAAAGAAAAACAAGCAAAATTTGGGATTCCTTGGTTTGGATAGGGAAGAAAGTTTGTAATGTAAAATTTCTTTTGTTTTTCCGGTATATATTTTTTATTTCCAATTCGTTATGAATGAATGAGTATCAGTAATCAAGCTGAAAATACCATCTTTACATCATTCTGCATGGTTTTATCAAAAATTGATTGTTAAAAAAATCCAGAAAAAACTGCCCATTAACTGTCGTCTATTAATTAAATAGTTCGTAACCGGCATCATTTTAACGAAGCGTACCTTTATATTAAAATCCATTGCTTGGTTCTCATTAACTCGAGCTACATACGACACTTTAACAGTTCGATATTGTCGCCTCTTTGGTGTAGTGATTAGGGCGCGCGTATAGCGAGTCTCGAGCTCGAGTTCGAGTAGCGCTGCGCTTTTTTACTCTTTTTCTTCGCAATCTTATATTCAAGTTAGGGTTCGGGTAACGATGCCAATTCAAGAGATAGCAGATCGAAGAGCAATAAAAGGGTACACTTCGTAATTATGCTACCCGGCCTAGTACAGTACCTTGGCTTGCAATTTTATACAGTTAAAAATTGATTGTAGTGACACGGCTTATAATGTTCTTCTGTTTTCCGGCATGAAAACAGAAAAATTCTTATAAAAATTGGAAAAATAAGACTGAAACATCTGTAAATAACTTCGTGAAAAAATACTATTAGCACTTAATGCCGTCATTCGATTACTTTTTTGTTAGAGAAGTTTTCCAAAGTTCGACTAATTAGATAATTATATTGAGAATGCTGATCAGTTTAGAAAAGTATTCGGTATTTACTAAAAAAGAATCTGTGATTTTTTGGAAAAATATTATTTGAAAAACAAAAACCAAACTTTTGATCTGAGGTATTCCATTTCATGTTGCTTTAAAAATGAAACCAAATCATTTTTTATTAGAAGTTTCTGCAAAGTAATTACAAGGTTTTATTTATTCTACTTCTAAATTTATTTTTTATTAAATTTTTCTTTTGATGGAACAGAAATCAAACTATTGGCTTTGGGGAAACTTTATTAATCAAAAAGATAATTAAATCTAAAACGATGAAATCCATAAGGTCCTCGTGCAAATTATGGATTTGTTGTAATTCAACATCTGCATATCAAACAGTTTTTGCACAATTTTCAAGTTTACGGAAACTTTTTTAAAACGAATGCCTTGGTTTTACACAACTTTTTAATTATTTTTACAAATATGAATATGCAAACATATATACAACACCATTGTAGACATAATTCACTCAAATTATCCAACCATTTCAACATCAGTTGTTTCTTGTGATTGTCCAAATGATTTACAGAGCATTGATGCCTTAATGTGAAAAGGATTTAAGTCTCCAATACGATACTTAATTAAACGAGATCTTAGTCATGCACTTGAAAAATACAGTACATTGGGATGATATCGATGTTGTGGAATTGCACAGATATATTGAAGGTCCACATTATAAAGTTATGGGTATAAGTCCTTGCAATTTTCATTTTACCATGCCAATTCAATTCAATTTCAGTTTATCTTGTTCAATTGAAAAAACAACACATTAAGACAGCAAAGAAATTTCTCAAGGACTCACATCAATATAACGAATTTAAACAGGAAGGTTCGAAGGACCTCTCAGTCAATGAGTCAAGCATCAGCCCTAACAATGCTAGAAGAATTCCCCATTTCGTGCAAACACGCGATAAAACCGCCCGTGTCATGTTCAATGAAAACATACTCGTAGAACAACTGCATCAAGTGTAGCGTATGTTGTTATCGCACGATTCACATCATCTTCAATGCGCAACGTTAAAAAAATTTGCCCAATTTAACATGAGCATATTTCTCTTCGTTACTTGAGTCCGATCAAATAGACCCGGAAATTGGAAAGTTTCTTGGGATTCCGTGTTTTAAATAGACAACTTATTTGGATCTTTTCAGAACGATTTGTTGTTTTATTCATTTGTTGTTTACAAGCTTTCAAAAATGTTTGGTTTAACCAACCCCTAAACTAATTTCTTTATTACACCCCATGTTAAACTTCTTGGAATTACGCTACGTAAATACTTCTCCTCAAGTTGTAAAAAAAAAAAAAAAATTCGACCATATTTTTACAACTCTAATTACAATGAAATTGTTTGATCTTTTTAAAACTAATGCTAACAATAAGTTAATGTAAAAATAAGTAATTTTGCTTTGACTTATTGTAAACATTAGTTTTGATTTAGAAAAAAACAAACGATCAACCATGAGGAAATACGATAGATAGTATGGTGTACATTGACGTTAAGGCGTGTAAACATTGTTGTATCGCACTCAGGTTCCACTATAAACAGCCTCAAATTTAATCATTCTTCATTTGCAAAAAGTTTTCGTAAACAATCTATACTGGCATGTTGGTGCAATTTTCCCATAAAATGATTAGCTACAGCAAAGTTTGCAAAATTCTGACTGATGCAGTTCCAATGACCGCAGACTTTTATCCACTGTCTACAATTATACCATCAGATGACATACCGACGGAGGACATCAGCGATAGTTATGGAATCAAGCAAAAAAGTTCAAAATGCGCTATAATAAATAAGCTAATGATTGTCGACATAAAATATCCTCTGAACTCGTCTCCAAAGGATATTGTGAAATTGATAACTTTACAGGAAATGAAATGCTAAGGATTTTATGCAACATTATCAGCGAAAGGATCAGTAATGGTTCTTATGCATATAAGCCGGGTAATGTTCTTTACTTTTCAAAGAACAAAAACGCATGGGCAGCCATTATGTTCACAAACACCAAGCCTGTAATAACAACTCTGCCCCTGGATCCTTCCAAAAGTAATGAAGATATCAAATACAAGCATTTGTACACTAAGTTGTTCAACGACGGCCTTGTTGAGCATTATCGAATGAAGCCAGACAAATACCGAGGATATTACAGTACACCAAAGAATACGTAGAGAAGTTTCGGAAAAAATCAGAAGAGAGATTTCCTAATTTTCTCAACACCAAAGTGAAAGACTGTATTTGGAAACAAATTTTTCGCAATGCTAGTGTCCATTGCTTACAGAAGTGGTTCACGAGGCAACACGCGAACTATGCCTGAGCCCTTTAATCTTGACGTACCGTTCGCAGCTTGCATCAAATTTGCTTTTGACAACAGCCAAACGGGAAAGGTTACTGCTTTGTGTGGAGAAGTTGGCACTAAGCCAGCTAAAACAACGTGGAAAGAACGAGCCAAAAGTATCGAAGATACAGCCGAAGAAATTGATCACATGGTAAGATGCGAGTTATAAAAACGATATCAAACCTCAATCAAATTAATAGCCTACTTTGTTGTAGCTATACTTCGGAATAATGATAAATTACTAAAACATAAATTTCGTAGAACACCTTTGGGATAATTAAGAAGGTGGAGTGCAAGCCAATCTAAACTACTACGTTTGCTCTAACTTTAGATACCCTCATTGATTTTACCTTCTGTCCTCTTTTGATGTTAACAAAACTTCGGGCTTGATTTGGGCTGATGCTGCATTGTATTTTAGATTCTATATATGAAAGCATTATCGAACAAACTTTGCATCGCTCACTGAATGAAAACTTCATTTTAGCATCAATGCAATTATTTGTTTACAAATATGACGGTTACCTTCCAATTTATCAATAAATAGTTCTATATTAGTCACAGCAGACCCTAAAGTAAAGGAGCACTTTATGACCGCATACATTTTTTTATATTGGCTTCTTCGGGTTTGGGCCTGAACTAGTTGTCCCGTTTCCAACTCAAGCTGATAAACCAACTTGGAAAGAAGAAATCAAATCCAAACTTTATTCTTTTTTTTTTTACTGCAACAGATTGTAGTAGATGCCCTTTCGTAAAGGCTAGAGTCTAGACCAATGATCATTTAAAATTTCGTGAGAACTTGCCAAATTCTCAAAAGTTTAGGGGACCTACACAAAGCGGTCGCTCACAAGGCAGTCAACGATAAATTATCAGGTTTGTCAAAAATCAGCTCCATATTTTAATGCAATCACAAACACAAAAAAATTGTTTATACTGGTACAAATTTATAGATTATACAGTTGCAAATGAGTATTGGCAAACTTGCCTGTAAACCAAATATTGCAAACCAAATATTGGCAAACTTGTCCGTATTTGGAGCTGTACTGCAGGTTTTGATGTAATTACTTATGCGCTTGTAAAAAAAAAAATGTTTTTCCATTGCTGTGCTTACCTGACTTTTGGAGACTTTCATACTTTTTTTTGCCTGATTGCATGATGAGACCCTTGAGCAAGGTCGAAACGCGTCGCAATAGCTCATTTGCAACTGTATAATCCATAAATTTGTACCAGTATAAACAATTTTTTTGTGTTTGTGATTGCTTTAAAATATGGAGCTGATTTTTGACAAACCTGATAATTTATCAATGATCAATTAAAATGAAATATGGGTTGCAGCATATTAACTAAGGTAGATAAACTCGAATTGTTGTAGTGCCCTTCCATCTAATGAAGATGGAACGTGGAGAGAAGAAGTAAAAAGAACAGCAGAAGAAGTGGCCGAATTTTCAGAATGCAACAAAGCTCAAAGTACATTGCCGAAACTAATCATTCTTGAATTTAGCATTTTTGTAAATTTATTAGCATTTTCTCGATATTGTGCAGTAGTGTTTTTCTGTTAAACTAAGTCTTAGCTAGTGTTAATTGTAGCAACGAAGTTTAATTTTTTGCTTATACTGTGTATTCGTAGATCAATTTAACTTATTGAGAACAATTTGTTAATGTAAGCTATAGAACATTTGATGCGCTACAGTAAAAACACCAGACTTACTAATTGTTGTTAATACAATATACAGACTTAGTTAGAATAAATAAATTTGGACTATTTTTTTCTCAAAAACTGAAAATCATATTCTAATAAAATGAGCTGTGGTATAATCTTGAATTTTCGATCAAAAAAACAATACAGTCAAATCTAGCACCCTTTTCTTTATTTAAAAACCAGTAATCTTTGGGTTGAGCCTGGGTGTTCTAAAATTTTGGTGAATTTTCAGCCTCACATTATTGTTCTTAACTTTATAGGAGAACAAAGTAACACAAATTCATTTTTGTTGGGTAAAAGTTGTCTTTTGTTGATAGATTATGGTTATACTATTAGACTAAATAGCAATGTCTATACAAAAAAGACCCGAGAAAAAATCTGTAGATTAAAATGCGTTGTATTATTGTTTTCATGTTGAGACTGACATCGTTCTTAATTCTTTTAAATTTTGAGCAAACTGACCGTCGTGTAATTGTTCTGGTAAAAATACAATTGTTCTTGTTACGAAATAAGTGAGGTATTGTAAATCATCGTAAAATGGACGTTTCTTTTTGTTAACTATCGAAAATTTTATTTTAATGAAATGATATAAAGATGAGTCATGAGTAGGCATTCAGCAATCGCTCAAAAAGCTACAAAATTTTTTTATTAACGGTATGTATTTCATTTCAAGTAAATTTCAATTCTTGATACTTAGCTAATAATGTGAAATGCTTTCGAATGTGCTGCTTACAGGGTAAAAAAAGATTAAAATATTTATTTTCTTATTGCTGTATATCTGCTCTTGGTCCATCCTGTATGCAGTCAAGTTTTATCAAATAAGTTCTATTATGGTTTAAGTCATACCAATAAAAACCATTCAAATAAAAACCTGGCGTTTTTTCAGATGTGTTTTATTCTATTTATTGATTGTGTTGTTTTAGATTAGATTTAATCTATACATTCGTACCAGTAACATGAGTCATTTCATAAAAGAATCCATTCAGTATTTTTAAAAACTTTTCTCTTACTGTATTTAACCCAAGTATAGTTAGTTATTCATGTGTATTTTTGAGTAATTTTGAGTTGATGCAAAATTTGAAATTTAGTTTCAGCTCAATTACTTTTGTCATTGTTAATATTAAAGTTATCGGAAAGATTAGTTCAGTTATTGGAGAGATAAAAACTTTTGCTACTTTGTTCCAGCTATTTATATAGACACAATGAGGATGGTGTGACTTACTATTGCTGTATGTTGATGTATATAATAATTTTAATGCATTATGTGTTTATTACAAATATTTTCATTATCTTGATACGTTGATCAGCGCCACTTGAAAGGGTTTCTGGACCCGGTGAAGTTTCATTTTCAGGGTGGCTTTTCTTTCCTCACCATGCTCTGCTGAGCTAAAGCTAGTTTATGGACCGGTTACGCCACCCATGTACCACCTACGTAACCGTGCCTGTTCTCGCACTGATCACTGCTCCGTCTCTCTTCTTTAACAATTATTCAAACAACTACTCCAGCCGTTAGTTTTACTTACGTTTTTTGTGCCGCCATGTGTACGTTGTTGAAGATTGTGATTGATTAGACCTAAATTGTGCAATACTCCAACTTGTGTGATAGGTGTAGCAACCATGCAAATAAAAGTGCCTTTTTTGTCTTCAATATCCTGTGCATGTCTCAAACTCTGATGTTGTGTCGCTACTTCCTTTTTCAGGCTCTTCGTGTTATTATTGTGTTACGATGCATTCTCTATTGTTGTGGTGGTCAAGAATAAAATAAATAAATAAATGAATGAATGAAAATGTTTTCGAATTTAACGGCGACAATCTCTGTCGAATTCGAAAAGTGAGGAACAGGATCTTGAAAGACTACAAAATCTCTCTGTCATTAAAGTTCCTGCTGATCATATTTCAAATCAGACAGAGATAGTTACCGATGAGTGCAGGCGCACAACCAGGATTTGGCTGTCGGAGGCTATTAAGATCTGGGGACAAAATCCCCAGCCGCTGAGAGATTTTGTAATTTAAAAAAAAATAGCCATTTCAGCGCAAAAACAGCTATTTTAAATTTTGTTCTTTTTTGAAACCATTTGAAAGAACCAAATTGCTAAGATTTGAAAGTTAGTTGAAGAATTGAATCACCTAGCCACTTCATGCCATCTAATTACTCAAAGGTCAAGCCCAAACGATGTTTAAATAATTAGAATTTAGGTTAAAGATTCTCAGTGAATTGGCTAAGATGGGAGGGGGGTGAAGCCACCTTTTCCCTTCTTGATTTCGCCACTGAATATGTGTATTTCTTCTGACAATTAACTGTCCATTACATTAATGTTTACTCACTATTTTTATAAAAAATGTTGATAAGCTGATGTACAGTGTAAAAAAACAGCCAGATAAAGCTTATAGTACATGTAACTACCTATACGAGTTTTTGATACACATTACACAATAAATTGCCAGAATTATTTATTGAAATATATTAAGATGTATTTATTGACGTTTTTGATATCAAATTTCTGTCTTTTCTCAGTAGTTGTTCAGTGTTGAGAATAATCGCTCAACAGCAGCAGAGGTTGGTTGAGCTGTTCGCAACAATGCTTAGATGGTTGGAGCAATAGCCAAGTTGGTGCAGTTTATTATTGCTTCTAAATCAGAGTTGGATAGTCGTTTTTTGTTGTAAGCTTAAATTGAGCAGGGGTCTTCCAGAAAATGCTTATTTTTCAGCTGTTCGTATGCTTTTGTCATTATACAGTCACTTGCTTCTAATAGCTCGACGTTAGTTGCTAGAGTCCGGTATTGATTAATACGAACCGAGTCTGGCACCAAACCATCCACATTGATAGCTTCTTTTGCTCAGCTGACTAAGAGACCTTCACCTGTCCAATCGTTGACAATGGCACAAACAGTAAGAAGATTTTCGCTGTATTATAATGCAACTCTAAGCCATGTAGCCGATCGTGTAATCACAGGGACTGGAAGTGATGTTAGACCAGCTTCACGAAAATCATTTTTGCGATCTTTGTTTTTGATTGTTGCTGCCTTTATTATGGCCACTAAGTCATCAATATTTTTAAACAAAGCACGAACTCGCATAGCGAAGTTATGTAGTAAGTATGCAATGCAAGTGACATGCATCGAAGTAGGGTATAATTCCTTTAAAGGTTTTTTATTTCTATAATTCCTTTAAGGGTATAATTCCTATAATTCCTTTAAGGGTATACTTCCTTTAAAGTAGGGTATAATTCCTGTAATGTTTTGTTAGCCAAAGACATGTACCTAGCAGCATCTGTCAAGAGCAATGTAAAATTTTCTCGCTTGATCCCAAGTTGTCGCAATACGTTATCCACCGTGTGTAGAATAATATTATTATTGACATTGCTACTGCTTTCAAGTGGAAGACACTCAATAAGCAATGTTTCATTTGGGGTATCCAAACTACCCTCTAGTACATTAATATATCTAATTATCCACTTCTGCTTCATCCACAATCAAAAATACTTTTTTGTCTCGAAGTAGCTCTCGAATATTCTCCTCTTTTTTGGACGCTAATTGAGCAACGCTTGCACAGGCTGCAGTTTCAGAAGATAAAGGTTTTTCCTTTGCAATAAACAGAGATTTTAAAGCAGAATAGTTTAGTTTATGGAGTGTGATATCTTCAGCTTGAAATGAAGAGACTACTTTTTCCTTGAAGTTCGCGCGATCGAGTTGTATATAGGTTTGCTTACTATGGGAGCTGCTTGTCGTTACCAATTTTGCTTGGTGAAGCCTTACTTTTTCGGTGACTCTCACAAAAATTTTTTGTCACATTTGGCTAATACGTCGCAAAAATTGCATCGCAAATCGCCAGCTAGAGTTTCTCCAAACTCATTTGGATATTGGCGTTATATTTCCTTACCTTTTGCTGTTGTCGATTTTGCTTGTTTAGGCATTTTTATCCAATCAAATTTTCCAAGCTATACAATTTCAATAAGGGCATGTATAGAGAGCGTAACGTTTTTTTTTTTTAGGACTATGCAATTGTGTGACAATAATGCATTTTGTTTTAACAATCAAAACTAAACATTTGAATTTTTTCATGTGTATTTACGTCATATAGTTGTAAACGTGCCGACTAGTTCAGGCCAGAACCCGGCCCGAACTCCAAAACTAATTTGAAACCCAAATCATGCCCGAAAAACCCGAAAGTTAATTTAGGTCTGAAGAATTTAGCAATACTGCCAAGTTCTTTTGGTTATATTTTTGTGCACCTTAGACAAAAAAGGACGTCTCAGGCCCGAATTAAGCTCAAAATTTTTGTCAACTTTTGGCCCGAACTCGGCCCAAACCCCGCACGAACCCAACCCGAAAAGCCCGGCCCGACTTACAACTTTGATTTATGCACGCAATTATATTGCGAACTTGATTGCAACACATTTTTAACATTGGTAAAATTCTACGTAACTTTGAGTTGGATGAAACAAGATACCAAAAGTATAGAATATTGACAGGTGCTCAAAAATTGAGAAAAAGCAAAAAAAAAAAAATAATAATTTTTTGTTTTTTTTTCTGGAGGTATTTAATGAGAAACGATTTTAACAAATTTTGACTTTATTAATAATTTTGACTTTATTTTGACCTATGAATCCAGTCAAAAACAACTCCTAAGCAACCAAAACTAGTTTTAGTATGAGTTTGAATATGTAACAAAGCCCTGAAAAAAAAAAATTTTATTGACTTTTGTGGGTCCTGGTAATTACTGAAATAAGCTCTTGCAGATGGCGCAACGGTAGGGAATCTGACTCAAACTCGCAGGGGTATGGCTTCGATTTCCTGTCATTGCTAATTCCGCAATTGCGTGTAAATACCTGTGTTGAAAATTGTCTTGTGTTACTAATGAACTAGTGTTCTTCCTGCTTTAAAAAAAATAAAATAATGAATAACTAATAATAAATTGCTTGCGAATAACGCTGCGGTAAAGAATCAGACTCAAGCTCGCAAGGACGAAGGTTCGGTTCTTACTTGTTTCCTGGAATTGACGCAAAAAGGACTTAAAGCATCTTTCGACACATAAATTTAGGACGGAGAGCTAATTTGTCAAAAATGAAACTCACAAATTAATTAGAACTTTAAAATGGTTAAAAATAAGCAATCAAATGTGTTTGCTTGTTGAAAAATGCTGACATACGGTAGGTGTCATCAAAAAATATGTAAGCTCAGGAATTGAGGTTTGAATTCGGTATTAATGCATTATCAATCACTTCGACTCAAATCTCGTTCTATTAACATCTCTCCTACAATTATCTTTCTCAATAAAATATACAGGAAATAGATTACTCCTTGTGAGTTTTTTAGAACTATAGGATTTTATCAATAGCAAGCTAGGATAGTAAATAAAAGAGCCGAAATTTTAGTTACCATTAGCTACCTCCCACATGCTCATTTATGCAACCAGTTTAATCATGTTTTGCACTGCTAAATTCTATGCCACGTTTTTAAAGCAATAGTTTTTTTCAAAATATGCCTTAAAGTTAATTAAATTTTGAAAAAAAATACAACAAATTTTTGAGCGCTGGTGGCTCCGCCCCCAACCTTCCGAAACATCCCTCTCCCCATTGTAGATTTCTGGCCACGCGTCTGAATGCAACATTAGTAATAAACACAATAATGCTCCTGCTTAGTGTAATATGTTGCTTGCAGAGTTAAAAATTAATTTTATAGTAACGCTGCTCATTCTTGTGTTTTCCAAGCAACAAATTCTTGTAAGTATTGTAAAATTATGACTAAAAATCTGTGAAGAGTTTTGGAAAAACTATTGTTCACTTAAAAATGTTCTTTAAGTACTTTTTTTGGTAAGTTTTCCAAAATTCGCCTAAGCAAATCTTGATCAGTATAAAAAAGTACATAGTACTAAAGAATTAACTTGCTATTTTTCAGAAAAATTATTACGTGAAATACAAAAACAAAACTTTTGACTTTAGGCATTCAATTTCATTTGGTTTCAAAATAAAACCCACTCATTTTTGATTACAAGTTCCTGCAAAGTAATTGCAAGATTATTTTTATTCTAAATTCATTTTTTAATTTAATTGTTCTTTTGGTCAAATAGAAATCAAGGTATTGGCTCCGGGGAAATGTTATCAAAAAGGCAAATCCAAAATGATGAAATTCATGAGGCCCTTGTGCAAAACATGGATTTACAGTAATTTAATATCGACCTATTCAAACAGTTTGTGCGCAATTTTTATGTTTACGGAAACATTAGATCTAACGCCAGTGTTATTTTTTACACATGTTTTAAATATTAAAAAAATCTAAATGTTTAAACATATTATAGTTTATACTTCACTCTTAGTGACCAGTTGGTAGAAATGTTGTGCGATTGCTTATGGAACATGAGATTAGAACTCAATTTCCGGTGGTCGAATCGGACACAGTTTCCTTACTGCCTACCACCGCTGAGATTTATTCAAAAGAAGCTATATTGCCCGGCCATAATGACGTGGAGATGGGCCCGCAATCTTGTCACACGTTTGGCATGATTTTGCTAGTATAGCCTAACGAAGAAATGATTTTGATTAGTTGGAGTAAAGCTAATACAATCTGTAATTGTATGGATTATTATTTGTTTTCTGCTGTAATGATGATTTGTTCGATTCTAGTACTGTTTGCAAAAAATCAATGTATTGCAAGCAAAAATTATTCTATTCAATCAAACTTAGCGTAAAATCGAAGAGAAAGGAATCTAATAATCGTTTATTGCCTCTGGCTTAATAGCTTTTCGTTCGCAACGTAATCACGCTAATTATTGTAATTCATGTAATCTGAAACACCAATTTAATTTAATCCACTAAATCTCCATGAGAAATATTAAGCGTGAAATTAAAATTTTACCCTAAAAAGTAGAAATTGAGAAAATTTCAAAAATTATTCTTGAACCTTAAGTTGTGTAAACAATAATGGTAACATCGTAATCGGCGAAAACAAACAAGAAAAGTCAGAAACTTTCAAGTTTTTTTCAAGCCTGTTTAAGCAAAGGAGTGTGGGCTTCAGAAGCCGTACCGTTGAAAAATAAAAGTTTAAGACATATTATCATGTGAAATATTGTTTGCCGTACTTTTGCCGTTTTGAAATAAGACTGTTTTTTACGCCAAACTTTGGGGCGGTTTTCGAGCATTAAAACCGAAATTTGTACAAAAAATATCTTATTCATTTCAAACTGCCGTCAAAATTTTGTGAAGCTAGATGCAACCGTTCTCGAGTTTGAAACTTTTGAAACTTTGCACTCGTTAGTTGCAAAAAATCAAAGGAATACGCAACATTTAAGCGTCAGTTGCCCAATAATATTTTATTTTTTGCTGTGCATTTTACATTGACTTAATGTTAACATTAGCTTTAAGCAAATAGTACATATCGGCCAAGGAGAATACGATCCTCGTAGTTCCTCCTCGTCGTCGAAAGTAAAAAAACAAAAATTTCAAACGTATTTTTACACAGTAACTCTAGTTACAACATTACTGTTTGCTGCGCATTTAATTGACTTAATGCTAACATTTTTTTTTAGCAAATACATACCAAAGGATCGACCAAGGGGAATAGGATATTGATAGTTTCTCGTCGTCGTCCAATGAAAAAAATTGCAAACCTAGAATTAAAAATTGCATACCAAGCGATCGATCATGAGGAAATACGGAGTACAGGCGCTTAGCTAGAAATTTGCGATTGGGGTCGTTTCAAAGGCTCTTTTGAGGTCAAACAGCAAAGCCTCCAGCCGCGAGAGGCTGGAGAGCAAAACGTAGCTGAGCAATTAACAGTGCAAAGCACGAGTAAACTGGTTGCATAAATGGGCTATGTGGGAAGTGGCTGATGGTAAAATACGAAAATATCAGTTCTCTTATTTACTGCACAAGCAGGTAAAAAATCTTGTAGTTAAAAAAACTCACAAGGAATATTCTACTTCGTCTGCATTTTATAGAGAAAGATAATTGGAGGGGGCTAATAGAACGAGATCTTTTTTTGTTTGGTCTTCAACTAATTTTCGGCAAAAAAGCATTAAGACTCTCGGCGAACACTTTTATCTTTTTTGGTATTTATTCAATTTCGTCAACGGATTTACGTAATCTTCACTTAGCTTTAGTCAAGGCTGCAAAGGCGTCCCCCCCATGCAAAATTTTACTATTTAAGTACTGGGTACACATAGTTAAACACGTTTCTGTCAGCAATATTGTAGGTTGAACAAAATAATAGAAAGATATTAATAGCGTAGTGAAAATCTTATCATATCAAATTACGTGCTAAACCAACATCTTAATGATTAACAACAATTTGTCTGTTAAAGCTTCAACCATCAGTACTATAAATACATACCTGTATATCATATGTCAAGCGTAAATTTAAAATGCGTACAAAGCTATCGTGTAATGGCTAGTACATATTATTTATGTACACAAGACACTTTGCATTGTATTGGTCCAAATCTATGTTTTTGCCGTAATAACAACAATTCTAAACATTTATCTCAAAACAGACAACTATTTGTATTTTTAATTCTTTGTCTTACAAATATCTACGAAAAAAACGGTTTTAGCTTAAATAAAAAGTAAAAATTTGGGAAATCTATGCATTTGGGGGTTCCCGGAGAAGGGTGTCACCTCTTAACCATGCCAAAATATTTATTTTTTAGAGACTTACAGTTATATTGAAAACGATTAGCTCTCTAAGATGTGATTTAAAGAAATTTATTAGGAGTGGTTCAATTTTCGGTTTTCTGAGCGAGTGGTACCCTTAAACCATGCCAAAATATTTGTTTAATAGTTAATGATATAAAAACAGTTAGCTAACCAGCTTAAGCGATTCGAAAAATTGATTTTTGGGGGTTTATTTGGGGTAGGGGAGTTTTTGGAGAGGTACCCCTAAACTATGTCAAAATATTTGTCTGTTAAATATCTGCTGATATCATAAAACACTGGCACCCTAGCTTGAGCTGTTCAAATGATTGATTTTAGTAGTCTAGTTGAGGGATCCCGGGGGGGTGGCACCCCCAAACTATCTCAAAATTTTTGTCAGTTAAATATCTGCTGATATCAAAACAAACTGGCACCCTAAGTTAAGCCGTTCAAAAATTTTGATTTTTGGGGGGTCTATTTTGGGGGGTCCTCGGGGGGTGGCACCCCCAAACTATGTCAAAATATTTGCCTGTTAAATATTTGCTGATATTATAAAACACTGGCACTCTAAGTTAAGCCGTTCAAACAATTTGATTTTTGGGGGGTCTATTTTGGGGGGTCCTCAGGAGGATGGCACCTCCAAGCTACGTCAAAATATTTGTCTGTTATAAATAATTGCTGATATCCAAACAAACTGGCATCCTAAGTTGAGCCATTCAAAAAATTGATTTTTGGGGGGTCCATTTGGTGGGGTTCTTGGGGTAGTTGCCCCAAAAAATTTCGGGAGAAAAAATTGCATTTGCAGCTCAACAACTTTACACAAAAATTAAATTTCCATGTTTTGTGGTTTAGGAAAAGAAGAGCGTACAAAATTTTGGAAGAAAAAAAAGGAAAAAAAGGAAAAAAATAGGAAAAAAAGGAAAAAAAAAAACCTCATCGCAGCCAAAAGTGGGTTGGTTGGGATAAAAAGGTATTTTAAGACATATTACCCTATGAAATATTTTTTGCCGAACTTAAGCCGTTTTTGACTGAGACCGCTTTTTACGCCAAACTTTCGGTGCGGTTTTCGGGTTCTAAAACCAAAGTCAAGAGACTTATTGCCTCAAAATTTGGTACAAACATACAACTCATTAATTTCAAACAGCTGTCAAAATTTGATATAGCTAGACCTAACCGTTCTCGAATTATTAGCAAAAGTCTGAAACTTCGTACTCGTTAGTTGGAAAATGGCCGAGTAAAAACAAAGAAACACGCGACGCGAGCGTCGTTGTTCCAATGATCAAGCTATCACTACCACTAATTGAGTGCGTCAACTTATACCGGTAAGATCTTTGACTGCCCCCTAGACCCGGGTCGATGCGCTTTCTGAACCCCCTTTCGTAGGCCTTGATTACAGTTGCACCGGTATGCTATGTGTACACTGTACAACTGTAACAAAACTTGCTGTTTTGAAAATAAGATATGGTAAGTTTTCAAATCGGCCTACAGCGCTATGAATTAACTGCCCTACACTTTTTCGGAAGTCACCAAGTACCCTATTTTTTTAATGCAGAATAAAGTATTGTCTAAGCTTATAATTTTTTTATTTATTTATTGTAATATACACGATAAATAATAGAACCCCATTTACCATTTTTACCATTTACCATTTATTTATTTTTTTCATCAAGCACAGCGACTGAATTATGCGCATTACACAAGCAGTTATACAGTTTCGAAATAAATTATGTGCATTAGACCCAGTTCTTGACATAGGCGTAGCCAGGATTTTTGATTGAGGGGGGGGCCCAAACCACAAATCACATGCAATGACGTCATCATAAATTTTCGAAAAAGGATTTTTTGTGGGGCAAAGATATCGTAGAATGAAAGATCTGAAGCCGTAGCCTGATGTCACTTAACCAGGATTTTGATAAAGGGAGAGGGCGAAAACTAATAGTTGGAAAGTTCAAATCTAACTTAGGAGACGTGTGTGAGTGAGCTAGTACACTCAAACGTATCACTGACGGGGGTCTGGGGGCGGAGCCCAGCAAGATTCAGCTCTCGAGTGAGCAAACAACAGAGAAGTTGGTCAAATTGGTCCGGCCACATGTTTTCATTTACGATGTCAAAAGCGATAAACACAGGGACGGGCAACGCTTACAGAACGTTTGGGAAAGCATCAGCATGGAAATAGGAGTTGATGGCATGGATGGTAAGTGCGGCTGTAACCACGCAAGAGTGGGACCAAAGGAGTTTAAGCCTAAACAGGGCCGGTGAAAAAGATTCGTTCTGGGCCTGAGGATAGATCCAAAAAGGAAGTATAATTCTATTCAACTGCCATTTTATTTTTGGGTCTTACGATGAAAAACAAAATAAAATTTAGAAATTTATCATGGAAAATTTTGGAAAGAATAATGTCTTCTTAATCATACCATAAATTCGTCTGCCACAATTTTTTGTTTAAAAAATTTTTTGTTTAAAAAATTGTAATAGCTACAAAATGCCTTTTACGCCCTCGTGTAAACGACATTTTCGTTCAAGATGTTATCAGCGACATTTTAACAATCAAATTAAAGGTAATTCCAAACTCATAAGCCATTTATTTTGTGCTTTTAAGATACGCTAGCTAAAATGCGCATACATGTAGTATTTCCGCATGTCAATAAATTACCCTGCGTAAATACGCATATCCATATTTACGGATATGCGTTTTTTATGTGCATATGAATTTTTTTTTTTATACGCATATGCATTTTTTTATTCTGAATCATGAAATGCCTAAGTCAAAGTTGTTACGACACAAAAGCATCTTGTAACGTCATTTCAGTTAAATATTGGCTAGAAAATGCTCAGATTTCACAAAGTGATTTTGGGAAACCTCAAAACCGGACAACTTTCCATCAACTTAGCAACTTCAAATTTTCGGAAGTTAATTGAAACGAAATGGTACACAAAGTCAAATTGGTTTGAAGCAGGACTGCAAAATCGAACTCGAACTTGAACTCGAATAAAAATCCATCGAGTTAGTAAGTGTAGTGCCGTAAAAATTTTGAAAGTTCTTGTACAGAAATAATAGTTTAGTACGGTAAAACACAGTAAAATGGACGTTTCCTTCTTTAACTGTCCTACGGTAAAACACAGTAAAATGGACGTTTCCTTCTTTAACTGTCGACCATCTTATTTAAATGAAATCATAAGTAGACCTACCGCAACCGCTGAAAAGTGCATTAAGTTTTTTTTTACAGATGTTATGTGGTTCATTTGAAGTCATATTTCAGTTCCTGATACTTAGTAAATAATGTGATGTGTGTTGAAATGTGCTGCTTCAAACGTAAAAAAATAAAATATTTTTTTGTTATTGCTGTATACCTACTTTTGGCCCATTCTGTATGCAGTCAAGGTGTATCAAATCAATTCGACCATGGTTTAAGACAGGGCTTCCCAAACTTTTTGGCTCGCGACCCCCTTTAATCTTCTAAAAATTTCCGAGACCCTTTACGGTTAAAAAAATAAAACCTTTAAGTTGTGTATTTGTGGTAAATATACATTGGAAAAAAAATAATAACAATGCACTATTACCCAATGCGTACAAAACGCAAACACCCTGTTTGCAATTGTCTTTACCGCTGCTTCAACATCATCTGCAATACGCTTGTTACCGTCATCGTGCGACTTTTTTAACCAGCCATCCATTGATCAGAATTATAGAATGTAACCGGTAGTAGTATAGTAGTAGTGTGGTAATTGTACCTCTACTCAACTAAACATATATCACGCTCTTACTCCTTCACTAAACTACCGGTACTACATCCAGGCGCGTAGCCAGAATTTTGTAATGCGGGGGGGCATAGGTATAGCCAGGATTTTTGATTAGGAACGGCCCAAACCACAAATCACATGCAATGACGTCATTAGAAACTTCAAAAGAGGAATTTTTTGTGGGAGCAAAGATATCGTAAAATGGAAGATCACGAGTCATGGCCTGGTGTTGGGACGTAAGTAGGAACTCGTTCAAGGGAGTGGCTTAAACTAATCGCGAAAATTCGAAAATGTCTGAATTGGAAGAAGTGTGCTGAGTAAAGAAATGTGCTTTAATTCAAACGTATGACAGACGCTGGGCAATTTTTCGTAGTTTTTTGGAAAAAAAAAGTATTTTAATACCATTGGATCATATTTCCCACGTATTCAAAGCCATTTGAAAGTACTAGATTTTTAGCATTTGAATGCCAATTGAAGAAATTAAGTTGTTCAGTCCTCCTTTTGCTAGCAATTTAAGTCCAAAACACGTTTAAAATCTTGCATTTTGAGGTTAAATTTTGTAAGTGATTTGGCCCAGGTAGGGGGAAGTAAAGTACATTGCCTCTGCAATAGTTTACCACTAAATGACAATCCAGTCAAATATTTTCCTTAGAGATTATTGTTTAGTCATGAAAACAACCAGTTAAAGGAGTACATACCCGACCAGGAAGCCCAGGTCCTCTCAATTCACAAATTTGTTCAATAATGAGCATTTCCCTTGCTGTAGCTAATTGTTTCCAAAAGTATTTTGTTGCATAAAAACTGGCGAGGTGAAGGTCAATTGTTATTGAAGAATGTACAATAAATAGATATGCCTACATACCATGTTATTGCCCGGGCCGGATTTACATTGAGTTGGGCCACTGGCACTACGGGATTTTCGCAATATTTCCCTGCTAAATACAGGTGAAGACCAAAAAAAAGTCTTATCTGAGTACGGGGCCCCTGGCACTGTGCCATATGTTAAATCCGTCCCTGGTTAATGGTTATTGCATTACGTTCATAAAAAGGTTAGGTAAGGGCCTCAGTTAGCAACCTTTAGGATAAAAACCCATACATTCACTCGGATTATACATTTAAATTGGTTGGCAAACATTAAATTGGAGAGGCCCGGACCCCCTGGAACAACGTCATTGTTGTGGGCCCATTTAAATTGGGGCCATATGTTATTGTAGCGGGCATTTTTAAATTGGTTGGCAAAAATTAAATTGAGGAGGCCCGGGCCTCCTGGAACAATATTATGGTTGGGGGTGCATTTAAATTGGGAGCCATTTAAATATTATTGTAGGCGGCCCATTTAAAGTGGTTGGCAAAATTAAATTGAGGAGGCCCGGAACCCTTGGATCGATATCATTGTTGGGGGTCTATGTAAATTCGGGCCATTTGAATATTATTGTAGGGGCTCATTTAAATTGGTTGGTAAAAATTCAATTGAGGGGGCCTGGACCCCCTGGATCAATATTATTGTTTATTACTGTTGTACGCGAAAATGCCAAAAGAAACTAAAACTGAAGAAGCAATAGTTTTTTTTGTGTGACATTTTATTATTGTAAGCATTTCAATTGGGTGGGCAGGCATCCTGCCCCCTGGCTACGCCTATGCGGGGGTAGCTGTTACGGGGGTCTGGGGGCGGAGCCCTAGCGCTCAAAAATTTTGTAGTTTTTTTTGCAAACATAACGTAATTTTAGGCCTAGAGTGATGAAAACTAATGCCATTGAAGTGTGGCGTAGAAGTTAGCAGTGCAAGAATATAATTTTACCATTCTAATCGTTTTGCGTGCTTCTGGTCTAAAGGCTACCAGCTTGGAAGCCTAGGGAAGAGCCACCAGAACGGCGACTACTTAAAACAAGCAATGCAGTAAAGCAATTAAAACAAGCAATGGTAGAGCAGTGGACCGGTAATCCAAAGGCTGCAGGTTCGATTCCTGTGGGAAGACAATTTTTCGCATTGCTTGTTTTAAGTGGTCGCCGTTCTGGTGGCTCTTCCCTAGGCTTCCAAGCTGGTAGCCTTTAGGCCAGAAGCACGCAAAACGATTAAAATATTAAAACTCTGGCCTGCTTACGTCAAAAAACATCTTAATTGACTTATTATTATAATTTTACCAGTTGCATAAATGGGCTATGTGGGAATGCTGGAATTTGGTGCAAGAATTTCAGTTCTATTGCTAGAATTTTAGTTCTCCTTTTACAAGCTGGTAAATCATAAAATCTTATACCGGTAGTTCTACTTCGCCTATGTTTTATAGAAAAAGTTACATTAAGGGGGGCTAATGGAAGGAAGTTTGAGAGAAGTGATTGGTAATCAACTAATACTGAATAGCCCCCTCCCCTATTTCTGAGCTTATATATTTTTTGATAAAACCTATGTTAAGCATTTTTCAATATGCGATCAAACTTGAATACCGACTTTTGGCCATGTTTCAAAGTTTTTTTCTCTGATTTATGAGCTATGTTTTTGACAAATTAGCTCCTCCCCTTATAAATAAACGTTTCAAAATATGCTTCAAATCATTTTTGAGTCTATTCCAGTGCAAAAGACAGTCTCAGAAGAGCTAAAACGTGATATTTTCTGTATTCTGCGTTTTGTTCGGCAGGCTAATGGGGATTATAGCCCCCCCCCCCCGCCCCTGGCTACGCTACTGACCAAACAAGCTTTGAAGTTGATCTGCATATAGTTCTATTATGTCATAAACCAAAGTAACAAAACAAAACAACTAGGCATCCAGCTGTGCTACATGATACGAATAGGGAAAAGTTTATCTGTTGTCTTCTCATGCAATACATTGTTCAACAAAGTCTCATTATTTAATAGCACCTATTTAATAATAATCGATGGCAAAGTTAAGAATGACGTTTTGCGGAATCGCACGAGTTTTTAACGAGAGTCAGGGGTCGCTGAGAGTATACCAATTTTACACTTCCTAGCAAAAATTGGTATACTCTTTGCGACCCCAATTTGGGAAGCCCTGACTTACAGTATTCAGTTGTGACGAAAACTGCTGATCGGTTTAACTATAAATATATGTAGCAAACAAACAAAGCCTACACTTCATACAGTTAGCTGCAAATTATACCCTAGTAAGTCGTACTAAGTGAATTTTTGAAATGGCATTCAAGTCAAATCTTTTGCTCTCTTTTCTCTGAAAAAACTTTGACAGATCGGATAAAAAACTTCGCCAAATTCGAACTTTTTACGACATACTGTTTCCGAGATCCAACAGCTCAGATTTACCCTTAAAAAGACTTTCCTTAGCAATTTTGCTAGAGTTGCCAACTAAAAACAAAATTCAAAAAAGGTTGAGCATGGTCCTAATTCTCTATGATTAGTTTGCGGCAGAGTTATTGTCAAGACAAAGTAAACCCTCAAAATTATAAATTAGCTGCTTTTCAAGTAAATGTAAGCCAGCTTTCCAAAAGTTCATTGTCGGTCACAATACTGACAAATTGGCAGCACTGAAATCAGAGGAAGATTGATCATTTTGAACTGTAATATCTTGAAAACAAGAACGTGTAAAAAGTTCAAATATGCGAAGAATCACTTTAGCTTTTTCCTAACATTTGGGCCAACGGTGAAAAACTTGATTTGGATGACGCTCCTTTAAAGGAATTTTGAAGTGGGCGACGCTCCTGGCATTTTGAATTGAAAATTACTAATTCGTTGAAAATGACCGAGAATTATTAATCGGGCTGCATATACCATATCTTTAAGTCATTTGGTGTGGTTTCATTACAAATTGATTATTGAAAAGAATCAAGTAAAAAAAGTTGCATATAGTCGTATATATAGGTTCGTGTCACCAGTTCAGCATTACCGATAAACCAAATAAGTTTAAAATCAGCTATGAAAGTTTGTTAAGCAGTTCATATTTTGCTTTAATGATGATTTGCGATTGTTCCGAGTTAATTTCAAAATGCAGGCATAAAAACAAATTTTTGCTAAAAGAGTTGATTTTACGGTGGCACAATTCCTCTTTTCCTGATAAATTACAAACAAATCGGCAATGCCATTGAATTTTCTAATAGGTTGTTTTTAGGGTTGATGCTGTTTAAAAGTCGATGCTGTTTAAAAACAAAGACGAATCGATATCGATAATTCTCACAAATAGCAAAGAATTGTCGATAGGCGATATCAGAAACAAAAAGCAACGACTAAAGAAAAAAAAGCAACGATTAGTGATCGATGCTGAATTGCCAGCAAAAATTTTTATTCTATTTTTTGTTAGGATGCAATAAAATATTTGCTGTATTGACCATTAAATGAAACTTGTGAGAGGAAAAATTATCATTACCGTACTATGAAGGATATAAAAAATACACTTTTAGGATAATTATGAAGAGCAATATAGCAGAAGAAAAACAAAACGATGTAAGCTTAGATAGACTCAACAAGAACAAAATTACAGTATAAAGATTCTACCAATCGATAACACGTAAGCAAAAGGCTTGGAAAAGGCGATAACCGATACAAAAAATTGAAAGCGAAGCATTTGCGATAAACGATAACAGAAAAGCAAATGACGTAGTATTGATTGTCGATTGCTAAGCGATATTTCCAGCCTTGGTTACTTTAGTGCTTTTGATCCGCTACTTTTCAAACTTAATCGAATGGAAGTTAACCATGCAATTATTATGAGTCACCCAGATTTGTAACGTAACCGACAACAAACCCAAAGTTAATAGTATTTTGCAAACACAATATTGTTCGTAAACACATTAGGGCCATAGTCAAAAACAAGTTTTTGCGATTTTTGTCATTCGGCTGTAAGGCATTTTAGAAAACTATGTGGCCAATTTGTTTGTAGTTTAGTTTTAGTGACCAAGTTTGTCGAACTGTTACGCGATTGCTAAAGGAACGTGAGGTTAGGACTCAATTCCCATTTCTTCGAATCGAACACAGTTTTATTACGACTGCCCACCGCTGAGACATTTACTGAAAAGGAGCTATGTTGCCCAACAATAATGATGCGAAGATGGGCCCGCAATCTTGTAACACGCTTTGGTATAACTTTGCTTGTTTATAGCCTAATAAGGAACTAATTTCGATTTTTTGTTGTGGCGTAACACTAATATTATCTGTAATTATCACAACATAACGCACTACACGTCAAAAATTAAGATTTACAACCCTACAGTATGTTTTACCCGTAATCGGGATCATCACAGGTCTTCGCTTTCGAGCACTTTTTTTGAATCGGTTGAATTCAAAAAATCTGCAATTATATGGATCAATATTCGTTTTTTGCTATAATGTTGTTTCGTTCGATTGTAGTAAGGTTTGCAAAGAATTTATGTATTGCAAACAAAAATTATTCTATTCAATCAAACTTAGCGTAAAATCGAAAACAAAAAAGTCTAATAATTGTTGGTTGTCTCTGGCGTGTTGCTTTTCGTTCACAAGAGAATTGTAAACGGGCCGACTAGTTCAGGCACGAACCCGGCCCGAACCCGAAAACTAATTCGAAGCCCCCCAAATTATGCCCGAAAAAAAACAAATCAGATTTCAGATTGCAGATTTCTGGCCACGCGCTTAAGTTCAACATTAGTAATAAACATCATCATGCTCTAACGTAGTACAATATGTTGCTTGCAGCTCTAAACCAAGTTAATTCTATTAACTAGGTTCATTCTTGAGTTTTCGTTTTCGATGTGACGAATTCTTATAAAAATTTTGAAAATGTGAGTAAAAATCTGTAAAGAGCTTTGAAAAATATAGCTCACATTTAATAACGTCATTTGATTACATTTTTGTTGGGTACGTTTTCCGAAAATTTGCCGAACCAAATAATTATATACGGATTCTTGATCAGTATAAAAAAGTACATGGTATTAAAAAAATACCTGCGGTTTTTCGGAAAAATATTATGTGAAAAACAAAAACCTAACTTTTAACCTAGGGAATTTAATTCATGTTATTTTAAAAATGAAACCCATTCATTTTTTATTAAATCCTTCAAAGTAATATTAGGATATTATTTAATTTGAATTCTTTTTTTTTTTTTATTGAATTGTTCTTTTGGTCAAACAGAAATCAAATTATTGGCTTCGGGGAAATTTCATTCATCAAAAGGACAAATCAAAAATGGTGAAATCCATGAGACTCTTGTGCAAAATTTGGATTTACTGTAAATCAACACTTGTATATCCTAGCAGCAGTTTGTGCCCAATTCTTGAGTTTATACCAAAACTTTTTTAAACGAATGCCTATACTATTTTTTCACATGTTTTAAATCTCTTTCAGAACTGTTTATAAGTATAGAAATCTGTACTAAACCATTGAAAGCATATACATTCAAATTAATCAACCGCCCTCAAGCATTTAAAGAGAATCCAATCAGACCTTGTTGCAACGAAAAAAATTCAGTGCCCCAACATGAAACCCAGTCAAACGAGATCGTAGTCCTGCACACGAAAAATTACTGTACATTGGGATGATATCGGTGTAGCGGAATTGCACAAAAATATTGAAAATCCACATTATAAAGTTACCGGTAGTTTTTGCGATTTTTGTTCCACAATGCTAATTCAATTCAACTTCATTTTTTTCAATTCAAAAACCAACTCCTTAGGAAAGTAAAAAAAACTCTCAAGGATACACATTAATTTAAAGAATTTGAACAGAAAGCTGCAAAGAATTTCTCGGTCAACGAGTCAAGCAGCCCTGCCATTGGTGAAGAATACCCCATTTTGTGCGAACACGCGATAAAACCGCATGTGTCATGTCCATTGTCCAATGATACCATAAAACTACTGCATCAAGTGCAGCGTGCATTGTTGTTGCACGACTCACATAATCTTCAATACGCTACGTTCAAAAAAATTGCGCAATTTCGACTGCGGATTTTCGTGCTACTTGTGTACGATCAAACAGAGCCTCATAATTGGAAAGTTTCTTGGGATTCCGCTTTCTAAATAGACGACCCTATTTAGATCTTTTCAGAACGATTTGTTGTTTGCTGCAGACTTTCAAAAATGGTTGATTAAACCAAATCTTACATTAATTTCTTTGTTACACTCCACGGGAAACTGCTTGAAGTAACGCAACGTCAGCAGTTTCTCTCTGCGTTGTCAAATGAAAACTATTGCAAGCATATTATACTACTCTAATTACACAATGAATGTGCTAGTTATACAATAATGAATAGCTAAACAAAGATGATATTAATTGTTTGATGCGCAATTTACATTGTCTTGAATTAGGTTTCTACACACAGAAACCTAACGATCGACAACGGGGAAAAACGATTATGGTGAAAAGTAACGTGAGGCGTGTACACATTCTCGAATTGTTCTCAGGTTCTGTTATATAAAGCCTCAAATTTGCTCATTCCTCATTTGCAAAGAGTTTTCGCAAACAATGTACCATATGTAAATATATATCAGTGCAGTTTTTCCGTGAAATGATTAGCTATAGCCAAATGTAAGCACAATGCCGCCTTTTAACTGCAGCGCTTCTAGCACCACGACTTTTTCAGTAGTAGTAGCGGGAGTACTGCTGCTTTTTCTCTCGGCAGCGAAAAGCAAAGCGCCGCTGTTCCAAAAAGAATTACCTGCCGCTATTGCTAATTAAGCTATAAAATGAACCGTTTATTATACTCAAAACATTTTGCTTGACTAGAATAAAACAGTTTGATCAACCGTATTAAAATCGAAGAGTGTTTAAGTGTCAATGATATTCATCATTGCTTAAAGTAAAAGACTCTAACTTTATTTGACAGTAAGTAAGTGCTCTGTTGGGTTTCAGAATGATTAAAAGCTTTGTTTTTGAATTGTTTTTGACGCTTCTTATCCCGATTGGCAATTATACGTTACAAAAACAAAAAATATTTTCATGCACTGAAAAGCTCGCATTAATTCTTTCAGAGTTGTAAGTCGAGCCGGGCTTTTCGGGTCAGGTTCAGATTCGAGTCGAGTTTGCGCTTAAGATTGGCAAAATGTCGGGCCGAATTCGGGCTTGATATACGTGCTTGACTTGTGTTTTCGATTTTTAGATGCTGCAAAAGCGTAATTCAAATTACTTTGCTATCGTGAATGACAACTTCGTTTAAGCATAATGGCGAGTATTATTACACAATTATTGTTTTTATTACGTCACAATTTATCATCAATGAGTATAGTTT
This sequence comes from Trididemnum nubilum, assembly GCA_963965965.1. NCBI lineage: Eukaryota > Metazoa > Chordata > Ascidiacea > Aplousobranchia > Didemnidae > Trididemnum > Trididemnum nubilum. The sequence goes on along the minus strand of OZ014480.1, from coordinate 28,124,721 downwards.
CATTACGAGCAATAACCGCACGCATTTTTAGATCTAACCAAATTTTTGCTTTTTTTCGGGCCTGCTTTTGGCTTTAAATCACTTTTCGCGTTAGGAATCTTCCTCTTCCCGATCGCAACTCTGAATTCTTTGAAAGTTAAGCTGGGTTGCTGGATTAGTTGATTTCTGTCCTAATTAAAATTGACCATACTGTTGTACGTTTTTTCGAGGTTAGATGACTTTTTTATGGGATCCATGATTTAATCAAACAGCAGTTATTTGCGAATTAGAATTCTCTTCCGGAACGGGAGGACTGGATTTCAATTTCCGGGCATATCAAATCAAGCACAATGTTATCAACGGCTTGCCACCGCTGCGACATTGTGTAGCAAGTTGCAATGCACAAAATATGGGCCTTAAACTCGGTCTGCATTTTTATGCAGTTTTGCAACTTGTGGTCAAAAAATATAACACTGGTACAAGAAATATTATAAAATTAAATACGCCATGTTGCAAAAACAGAGAATAGAATACCATACTGCTCCATTGCCTTTTTAAAATCATAGCATGAATTATAATTGCTTTGCAAAAGTAATCCTTAGGACAAAAAAACATCGTATATGCACAAGATATACGATTATATGCGCAAGATAAACACGGTTGTACAACATTTTGCCTTTGCCGGCCTCATCATGTTTAGTTCTACTAAGCACGGCCTCCAGTAGCATATGAATTAAGATTTTGCTAAAGAAGGGCTTACTCCCAAAGTCAGAATTTGTCTGCGGCAAATAGAAGAGAATCTGGAGGCAAAGCCTCCCAGCTGCAAGACGATTTTCGAGAGTTTTTTGAAGAACTTGCCATTTTAACCACGTTTGAAAAACATTTTGCACGTTTTAGAACCATTGAAAAAACTAGTAGCTACGATTAGGAAGCCATTTGGCAGGGTTAAATTACCTAATCTCTTTAGCCTATCCTTATTCTGGTTAGGTCCAAAATTCATTTCAAAGCATATAGCGCGCAACCAAGACTTTGCTAAGGGAAGTTTGAACGAAATGCTAAAACATTTCGAAAACTGTCTCATTTTTTGGGCTTGAAGTGCAAACTTTTGCAACTCAAGCACATCACAGACGAAGATTTATCCGGCAGTGCCCATGGAGTTTGGAGGAAAAATTATTGTAATTTTTGGGGAGGAAATAGCTATTTTAACGCTGTTTTAATCACATTTTGCACGTTTTTTGAGCTATTTGGAACAACTAAATGGCTAAAATTCGAAAACCCGTTACAAAATTAAGTTTTTCAACCCCTTCAACACCTCTTTGCTTAGAGCTCTAGCCCATAAGCTGCTTAAACGCTAGTATTTGGGATTAAATGTAGTTGTAAGTGACTTGGATAAGGAGGAGGTAGAGCGGTAGCCCGTTTAGTTCCCTGGTTACGCCATTGAAGTGTTTGCAAGTTTGAGTTAAAGTTCCTAGGTGACTTGGCTGAGGGGGGTAAGAAGTTTGTTCTTCTCAGGCCCTCCCTCAAGTCTCCTGGTTACGCTGATGGTTGTTAACAGCAAATTTGAATTAACATCCACCGTGATCTATCGTTGTACCAGATTTTTTCTAATAGCTCACGCGCCTATCCAACTTTCACTAAAAACATATAAAGTAATAAAAGTTAAACAACTGTTTCTACATCACTTTGTGACATCAATCTTCCATTGTGGTACAATGTACATTGTGTCTATTGATTTTGATTACATTTTTTTTTATTTATTCTACAGTATTTTGCTTTGACGTATGCCAGCGCTGCCGCGAACTTGTATATTGTGAAATACACTACACGACCGCATCATTTTTCATTGACGACCGCAGCTTGTGCACCGCTGCAATAAGTAATGGAACAAATCTACGATACCGTATTTCTAAATTTTTATTGGATTGTTATAAAGAGATGCTGCTAAAGATCGATTTTATTAAAGAAATTAGAACAATAACCTGAATCATAAACAGTGCCCCAAACCTTGTTCTACTATTCTCTTTATCAGCGAAAGTAGATTTCATCCGTTTGACTCGGTACCATTGACCAGGCGCGTAGCCAGGATTTTGCTATTGGGGGCTGTTTTGGGGGTCTGGGGGCGAAGCCCCCAGCCGGCGGCGGCTGGGGGTTTGGGGCAAAGTCCCCAGCCGCCGGAGGCACGGGGGTTTGGGGGCGGAGACCCCAGCGCTCGAAAATTTTGCATTTTTTTGCAAAAATAACTTCATGTTAGGGCATTTTCGATTGAAAAATAATGCTTAGAAACTGGCAGTGCAAACATGATTAAACTGGTGGCATAGATGGGCAATTTGGGTGGTGGCTAATAGTAAAATGTTAGTTCTCTTTTTTAGATGCTGTTAAATTGTAAAATCCAATAGTTCAATAAAACTCACACGGAGTAATCTATTTTTTGTACAGTTTATAAAGGAAAATAATTGGGGTGGGGGCTAGTGAAAAGAGATTTGAGAGAAATGATTGTTGATTAACTAATATTAAATAGCCCCCCATTATTCCTTAGTTTATAGAATATTTGTTGATGTTACCTTTATTTAGCATTTTTGCACTTGCGATCAAATTTGATTGCTTATTTCTTACCATTTTCAAAGTTTTTTTTATATTTGTTAGTTTTATTTTTGACAAATTAGTCCCCCCTCTGGATATATGTTTCAAAAAATGTTTTAAATCACTTTTTAGTCCACCCCAGTGCTTAAAACAGTCTCAAAAGTGCTAAAAACGTAGTGTTTTTCCCATTCTGCCTTTTGGTCGACATGCCAATGGGAGGGACTACAGCCCCCCCCTCTGGCTACGCTACTGCCATTGACAACCCTGCGTTTAGAAGTTTTGTACATTAGAAAAGAATGACTTGGCAAAATTTTGTGCAAAATAAGCAAGGGGATATTCAATTTAATCTTAGAGGCGGTTTTTCAATTCAACTCTGCGGTAGCGCCGCTGCTTTACAAATAAAGTTGAGGGTAGCAGCACCGCCGCTACTTTTTACGTCAAACAGCGGCAGCGGTAGCTTGAACTCTTCAATTTCTTTTAATATCTTCAATTTCTCATAACTCTTTAATTTCTTCTTCATTTGTGTTGCCCTCCATCATTTCACCCAAAGACACAATCTGTTTGGCTATTAAGTAACGTCATATGCTTAAACACTACGTCATCAATTCTATTTTTCGTATTAACAAAAAAACTAAGAGGTATAACCTCCAAAAAGTTTGACGTCTTTCGTGGTCGACTCCTGGGAAATCATAACGACTTCCACTGGCAGTTAGATGGCCAGATCAACCACCAACCCTGCAGCTGCAAAGCAGCTCAAGTCATGCACAGATATTGCAATTATGACTATTACTCACAATTGCTGCATATTATGACTCAAGCTGCTTTGCAGCTGCAGGGTTGGTGGTTGATCTGGCCTCCTAACTGCCAGTGGAAGTCGTTATGATTTCGCAGGAGTCGACCACGAAGGACGTCAAACTTTTCGTTTATGATTTTCGTGGTCACACAAGGGGAACCCTTGTAGTAGGGATAGCCTTTGGCTGTCCTTACTACAAGGGTTCAGCAATTTTTTCACTTGTTTTTTTAAGTACCACAAATGAAAAATCGTTTATTCCCTACAAAGCCTCTGCCGCTGTGCAAGCCCTTAAGGTTTGTCCAGTTCGGCCAAGAGTCTTGTCCAGCTGGGGAATGACTTTGTTCGAGAAGCTGAGGGTTGCCGATGAGAGCTAAAAGCTCGAAACAGCGCTGTCCAGCTCTGTGCGTAGGTATAACCTCACTACTTAAAACTTGCTTTCCTGGTTTTTCGCGTTTGGAGGTAATGATACAGGGCACATATTCATTCTCTATCTGTTTGCCGTTAGTGTTTCTCTTTTTTCAACTTCAATTTTGGTAGATTTTTTATGTGTTACTTTTTACGTCATTTAGCAGCAAAAAACCGTTAAATACCATTCCTTGCAATATTTTCCAGTTTGAACCCAACTTTAGTACAAATAAAGCCTTAGCTTCTTTCTGTACACCTTTTCTGGACAATTGCATTGCGCGTAGGAAGCTTTATGATTGTGTGTGTTAAACTAAAGCTTTTCTTTGGCTCTTACGTCATATTTGTTACGTGGCAAACTCAACCTAAAATAGCACAGCATTGATAACTTAAAGTACAAGTTCTTTTTTTAATCAGAGGAAAAATTTTCTCAGCACGTTGCATAGTTTTGTTCACACACTGACTTTTTGTTAATATTAGCTTCGAACTAACACACACCCACCAATTGACGATAAAAGTCTTGGTGTAATTTGACGCTATGGCTGAGGACAGAGGTGGAGTCGAGGACACAAGGCTCGAGGCCAAGCCCAAGGACACAAAAAAAATCCGAGGCCAAGGCCAAGGACAGCCTTTCCGAGGACAGAACCTCTCGAGGCCAAGGACAGGAATGCTCGAGGCCAAGGCCAAGGCCAAGGACACAGGCGCAAGTGCTCTCCGAAAAAAAAAAGGTCTTCAAAAATTTTTTTCAGGCGATCTCCAATTCATTGGCGTACCCAGAATTTTTGATTGGGGTAAGCCCAGCACTTAATTGTAGGGGGGACGCGTCCCCCCATCGAGATTTAGCGTCCTCCCAACGAGATTTGAGCACTGGATGATCAGACGAAAAAGGCCTAATTCTTCACCAAATTTTCGCAAAAAACCGCTTCAATTTCCGGCGAAGACCATTTTTTTTTGGTCTTTACCTAATTTTGGCGAAAAAACACTTCAATTTTAGGCGAAGACCTCTTTTTTTTGGTGTTTGTTCAATTTCGGCAACGGAATTACGTAATCTTTCCTAAAGTACTTTCGCATGCCAAATGCGTCTGTTCAAGGCTGCAAAAGCGTCCCCCCATGCAAAATTTTACAATTTAAGTCTGGGTAAGCCTAAACCACAAATCACATGAAATGACGTCATTCAAATTTTTTCAAAGAGCAAGTTTTTGTGGGACAAAGATATCGTAAGATGGAAGATCGACAAGATGCGAAGCCCCCAGCCGTTGGGCGATTTTTTGTAATTTTTTGGAAAAAAAGCTATTTTAATGCCATTGAATCACATTTTGCAAGTGTTCAGAGCCATTTAAAAGCACTAGATTTTTGACATTTGAAAGCCAATTGAAAAAATCAAATCATTTAATAGCCTTCTCCTTTTACTTGCAATTCAAGTTTAAAACACGCTTAACATCTTGCATTTTGGAGTTAAATTTAATTGTAAGTGATTTGGTCCGCAGGTAGGGGTAAGTAAGGTTGCATTGTCTCTTGCAACATTTTAGCAGTAAATAATAATCCACTTGAGGATTTTCCTAAGAGATTTTTGTTTTGTCATGAAAATAACCAGTTTTAGGAGTACATGTTCGGCCAGGGGGCCCAGGATCCCCAACTGAAGTTCAACGATTCGTTCAATCAGCATTTTCCATGGCTAATTTTTTTAAAAAGTATTTTGTGAATAAAAACCGGCGAGGTTGGAGGTGAATTACTGAATTGTTAAAGAAAAATGTTAAAATAGATGGTTACGTCAACTAACCATGTTATTGCCGGGCCGGATTTACTTCGCGCTAGGCCCCTGGCACTTTGGAGATTTTCCCAACATCTTTCTTCCAAATATAGGTGAAGACCGAAAGAAGTCTTACGATTTTAGCTCGGGGTCCCTAGCTGGTACTCAGGCGCGTAGCCAGAAATTCGCAATGGGGGGCTGTTTTGGGGGTCTGGGGGCGGGGCCCCCAGTCGCCAGAGGCCAATGGGGTTAGGGGCAAAGCCCCCAGCTGCCGGAGGCTTGGGGTCTGGGGGCGGAGCCTCCAGCGCTCAAAATTTTTGCATTTTTTTGCAAAATGAACTTAATTTTATTGCTATTTTACTAAAAAATAATGCTTTTAGAACGTGGCATAAAAATTGGCAGCCCAACATGATTCAACTGGGTGCATTGATGGGCTATATGAGAAGTGGCTAATGATGACATTGCAGTTCTCTTGTTTACTTGCTGCTAAATCATAAAATCCTATTGTTCAATAAAACTCACACGGAGTAATCTATTTCATCTATATTTTATAAAGAAAAATAATTGGGGGAAGGGCTAATGGAAAGAAATTTGAGAGAAGTGATTGGTAATTAACTAACACTGAATAGCCCCCCCTCCCCTTATTCCTGAGTTTATGATGAATTTGTTGATAAAACCTATGTTTGGCATTTTTGCATTAGCGATCAGATTTGATTGTTTATTTTCGGGTATGTTTTCAAAGTTTTCATTGATTTGTGACTTCAATTTTTGACAATTAGCCCCCCCCTGAATATATGTTTCAAATGATGCTTTAAATCACTTTTTAGTCAATTCCAGCGCAAAAAAAACAGTCTCAAAAGAACTAAAAATGAGGTAGTTTCCTTATTCTGCATTTTGGTTGATAGGTCCATGGCTATGCTATTGCTGGTACTGCGTCATATTATGGTAAATCTGGCCCTGATTAATGCATTACGTTCACAAAAAGGCTAGCTGTGGGCCTGAGATAGCAACTTTTAGGACAAAAACTCCTTGTTTTCTTCGGGTTATACGTTTAAATTGGCTGGCAAAAATTGAATTGAGGGGGACCCGGACCACTGGTCTTCAATTTTGTTGTTAGTTATACTGTTGTTGGCGAAAAATGCTAAAAAGAAACTGAAACTGAAGAAACTATAGGCTTTTTTGTCACATTTTTGTCATTGGTGAAATTTCAATTGGGGAGGGGGCGGACCCCCTGTCCCCCTCCCCTGGGCTACGCCTATGCTCCAAGCGAGGAAAACAAAAAAGGTGCTCGCAAATTTTCTGCGAGGTTTCTGGCGTTTTCCAACGAAATTTCAACTGTTCAAAAAATAGTGCTGTCCTTGAGCCGAGGACAGGGCAATTTTCGAGGACTTGAGGCTTTGAGGCCAAGGCCAAGGACTTCAAAATGTGTCCTCGAGGACGTCCTCGAGGCCAAGGACGTCCTCGAGGACTCCACCTCTGGCTGAGGAAGTGTGTATTTTAGTGTGTTGTCAGATTCAGATTCGAAAAGCTGATTCAAGATTCATTGTTTGTTTACGATTGGTTTTATTGCAGAGCAATTCGCGTATTGCAGTGGCTATTCTTCAAAATGATTAGTTTTAGCAAAGTCTGCAGAATCTTGACTGATGCGGTCCCTATGACTAGTGACCTGTGTCCACAGTATGCAATTATGCCACTGGATGAAATACCAGGGGCGAGCATTAAAGTTGGTAGTGAACTCAAGGAAAAAGTTCAAAAAAACTTTAATATATGGAAGCAACATCTTGGCCCAGATATAACACCTCCTAATCTCGTGTGTAAAGGATACTGTAAAATTGAAAACTTCACAGGAAATGAATTGCTAAGGATCTTATGTCATATCATTAACAAAACAAATGCTGGCACTTACGTTTTTAAGCCAGGTAATGTTATTTATTTTATAAAGAGTGGAAGTGCATGAGCAGCCATTTTGTTTACAAAATCCAAGCTTGTAGTAACAACTCCGCCTACGGATCGATCCAAAAGTGATGGAGATTTCAATTATAAATTCTTGTACACTAAATTGTTTGACGACCGCCTCGTTGATTATTATCTAAGAACGCTAAATTCGCACTACAAAGACGAAGACGTAAAAAAACTTCGGAGAGCAGCAGAAAGTAAGCTTTCTCATTTCCTCAACACCAAAATTAAAGACTATGGTGATCTGTTTCCGTTTGGATACAATTTTTTTGCAATGCTGGTGCCGATTGCTCACAGAATTGGTTCACGAGGCAGCCCGCGAACTATGCCTGTAGCACCTTTGAAACTTGACATACCGTTCGCTGCTTGCACCAAATTTGCTTTTGACCATAGCCAAACAGGAAAGATTGCTGCTTTGTGTGGAGAAGTTGGCTTAATGCCAGACAAAGATTCAAAGTGGGAAGAACGAGCAAAAAGCATTAGAAATTCAGCTGAAGAATTGATTAAATGGTAAGATACGAGTCATGAGCACAATTTCAAACTTCAATCGAAATAACACCTCGTTGTAACTATACTTTGATATATTGTAAATCACTGAATTATACGCTTTCATTTGCTTGTGCTCGGCAATTTACATTGATTTACAATTATTTTGTATCGTTACGTAATACATTATACTAAAAAAAGAACTGAAGGCAAAATCAATAGGGCTGTCTGAAATTGGAACATTCAAATTAGATTGGATTGGCGTTGGCTCTATTCTTCTGAACCCAGCTGTTTCAGAGATATTCTACTTTAAGCACCTTGTAGGAACCTCCTTAATTAATCAATTTTTATATTCGCATCTCTGGCATTTCAGTGCAGTAGCCTTAGCCACACAGACCTCTTTTAACCTTTACATATCAAAACACAGCACACGCTACTTACAAAAATTAAAAATTTGAAATCTTACCGTCTGTTTCGGCTCGACAAAAGTCAGGCTCGACAAACGTCAATAAAGTCAAAGCTTTTTCAGGGCCTTGTTACATTATCAAACTATTTTTAGATTGATTTTGGCCAGGGGCGTCGCCACCTTCGCGAGATCGGGGGGGCAAAATTAAAATCAGGGGGGCAAAGCTGAAAACCAGCGTTGAACTTGACCCAAACTTTCTTTATCTCTGAATTGGATTAAGGCGAAGTTTTAGCGAAATTCAGGTGTTCTCAAAAAAAAAAAAAAAAAAAAAAGGTCTTCGCCGAGATCCGAAGGCTTTTTCTGGCCGAAATCACAAATTCAAACGGTTTCTCCGGCCAAAAACAGCAACTTTTTTCTCCCAAAAAAATACCTTGGGGGGCAAAAATAAATCGGGGGGGGAAGGGGCAAAAACGAAAATCGGGGGGCAATGCCCCCCTGCTGGCAACGCGCCTGGGTTTGGGTCCCTAAGAGTCTGTTTTCATAAATTTTGTCGGTCAAAATATTGTCAAAATTTTGATTGTCAAAATTTGTCAAAGTTGTCTGTTATCAAAAATTGCCTCACAAAAACGAAAAAATTACTTTTTTTTCTTAACTTTTTTCAATTTTTGAGCAACTATCTTAAATTTATAAGCAGTTTTAATTATGTTTCAATGAAGTCTTGCGATTCAATCTTTGAAACTTCCGTAAATAACAACATTATCGCTACATAGCGCACAATGACCACGTCAATCAACTGAAAATTTACAGTTTCCACTTTTTTGTCGTACATCGGCCAGAAAAATACTGTAGTGCGATTAGACATAAGACTGGCTAATTAAGATCCCTGTTAATAAAAAGTAAAGTAAACTTCAATCTTCAAACTCATGTATCACAATAGATAACCACAATATCAACAAATTAAAAATTAAAATCCAGCAGTCTCTTTCATCCATAAATGGAACCGTCCGGGGTAAATCATGTATTCAAATAGAATTTACAGATCCCGAATCGAAATAAAATAATATGTAAGGTTTTAAATGCTAGTCTTTTTGAGCTTCTGCTATAGAACACTGCTTTGAATCGGTTGTGTAATACTTACTCTACTTTGTAAATTGGGAAATATGCAAAACTTTTAATTAAATTTGCATACCAATAATAGGCTATAACAGTTTAAGTTAAAAGAAAGCCAAAATTTAGCTGAAATAGAGTCAAAAATAGATCTTTTAGGTCAAAACAAAAATAGCCTTAGTTATGTGCAAAAAATGTGTACAGTTATTGCTCGTAAGCGTTTAAAATAAAACTATACTTACAACTTACTGATCAATTGTGACGCAATTATGATAAATGTGCTCTAATAATCGAATGATGCTTAAACGAAGTCGTCATTCAGTCTTCCAAAGTCATTTTTTGATTACGCTTTCATAGCACCTAAAAGTCTAAAACAATAGACAAGTAGCCTATGTAGATCGTCAAGTCCGAAATAAGCCTGACATTTTGTCAATCTTAAGCCCGGACTCGATCCAAAAAGCCTACGTACAAATCTGCTCTGTTTCACTCGTAATTGCTGTGGCCTACGCTATCGAGCACTTTTTTGATTCTCTTGAATTCAAACTCCAACTCTTAACCTATATATAGGTTAAAAGGCTTCTGCGGCTTAGCCTAAACCCTAATTGAAAGTAGAAATCAAATCCGAGTTTACTACTTCACTATGTAATTTAGTAGATGCTTTTTCCTAAATACTAGACCAATGACTGGTTAAAATGAAATATGGGAAGCAATGGATAACTTACGATAATATAAATTCTTGTTTTTGCAGCTCCCTTCCACCTAATGAAGATGGAATGTGGAATGAAGAAGAAGTAAAAAAGGCAGCAGACGAAGTGGCTGGATTTTTTAAAATGTAGCTAAGCTAAAAATTTATTGCAGAAACTAACTAATCTTCAATTAAGCATTTTCTTAATATTGTGCAGTAGTGCTTTTAATTTGACAAAGTCTTGGCTGATACTAATTTTAGCAGCAAATTTGAATTTTTGGCTTTTACTGTATGTCCGTAAATTGATTTAACTAATTAAGCACAGTTTGCAAATTAATGTAAAGTAGAACATTTGATAGGCTACAATAAAAAAGCCAAACTTGTTAATTTTTGTTTAAACATTACAGACGCGGTTAAAATTAATAAATTTGGATTATTGTTTTTTCAACAATTTAAAATATCATTCTAATGAAATGAGCAGTGATAACTAAGATTTTTACTAAAAATTGCCACAGTCAAAATACATATACCAAATATAGTTAACTTTTTTTTGTATATGAACACCAGTAATTTTTGGGTTGAGCATGGGCGTTCTTCAATTTTTACAAATTTTTAGCCTCATTTGTTCTTAATTTTATTGGAGAATGTACTGTACAGTATCACAAATTCATTCTTGCTTGGTTTTAGGTTGTTACTATACCAATGGTTCTCAACTTGTGGTACGCGTACCACTAGTTGTGCGCAAAGGCTTTTTACGCGAGTCACATCCATTGTTTTGATAAAAAAGGCTAGATTCACAGCTTTCTGGTATTTTATTTATCGGGTTTTGTTTCTAAATAAATCAATTTTCCGAAAGCTTGCGATTCTTACTGTTTCTTATTATTGCGATCTTCACGTACATAAAGCAACGCAAAATTATACGTCACAAACAAAACTATGACTTTTGCAAGAAGCAAATTATTATTTAGAAAATGTAATTAACTTTAGTTAAATTCTTAATCAACCCTGCATCATGCCCAAGCGAAAGCGTGATCGGTTTACGTTAAATATGGTTTCATCTCAGTTGATCGCTGCGGCGAAATTTTTCCACAATCTGCGGGTTGCGTAAAAACTCTCGACGATACTATAAAGGCCATGCGCCGGCTCAAATACCATGTAGAACAAACCACGTTGATAAAGCGAACCAAGATTAGAGCTAATTCTAGCGACTGTGCGGGAACGCCAAGCAGCAAAGCATGGACAACTTGCTAAATGTAGCAGATGGGTGTAGATTGTAGATCTTATGAAGTCTCTATCTCTTGGCAAAAGATATGCAAACGCAATAGCAAAGTTTAGGAGAGTTTTCCCCAATTTGAGTTTATGTTTAACGGTACTGTGATGCACAGCAGCATTGCGATAAAGTGATTGCAGGACTAAAAGTTTAAAACTTGAATTTGGCAAGTAACTTCGAAATTGTAGAATTTGATGTCGCTGCTTACCAGCAGCCAATAAGACGTTCTTGCAAGAAGTGGTACGCGTTGACAATTTGGGGTGCCCAAAGTGGTACGAGGTCGTAAAAAGGTTGAGAACTACTGCTCTATACTGTTAGACCAAACAACTATGGTAATACACAATAGAGCAAGAAAGCTGATTAAAAGGCTTTGTACTATATAGCTAGATTTTTCATGCTGAGGCTGACATTGTTCTGAATTGCTTTAAATTTTGAGCAAAAAATAATGAGCTTATAAAATTCGTGTTTTTATAAAATTGTTATTGTAAAGAAATAAGTGTAGTACCGTAAAACACAATAAAATGGACGTTTCCTTTCAGAGGTGGAGTCCTCGAGGACGTCCTCGAGGACACATTTTGAAATTTTTGGCCTTGGCCTCGAGGCCTCAAGTCCTCAAAAATTGGCCTGTCCTCGGCTTAAGGACAGCACTATTTTTTGAATTGTTGAAATTTTGTGGAGCGCCTGAAAAATTTTTGGAAGGCTTTTTTTCCTGAAAAATTTTGTTAAGACCTTTTTTTTTGGAGATCGCCTGAAAAAAATTTTTGGAGAGCACTTGCGCTTGTGTCCTTGGTCCTTGGCCTCAAGCATTCCTGTCCTTGGCTTCGAGAGGGTATGTCCTCGGAAGGGCTGTTCTTCGCCTTGGCCTCGGATTTTTTCGTGTCCTTAGCCTTGGCCTCGAGCCTTGTGTCCTCGACTCCACCTCTGTTTCCTTTTTTAACAGTCGACGATTTTATTTAAATGAAATCATAAGTAAGCCCACAGCAATCGCTCAAAAGTGCATTAAGAGTTTTTGTGCAGATGGTATTATAGTTCATTTGAAGTCATAATAAATTCAGTTTTTGATACTTAGCAAATAATGCGATGTGTTTTGGAATGTGCTGCTTAAAACGTAAAAAAAAAAATTAAGATATTCATTTTGTGATTGCTGTATACCTTACTTTTGGCCCATTTTGTGTACAGTCAAGTATATTATCGAATGACTTCGGCTATGCTTTAAGAGATACACATCAAATCAATAAGAACTACCCAAACGCAATACTGTTACCAATGAAAACCATACCAATAAAAACCAGGCGTCTTTTCAGATAAGTTTTGTTCTATGTTTATTGGTTGTGATGTTTCAGACTAAATTTAATCTATACGTTTATGTAACTAATATAAGTCGTTTTATGAAAGCGCCGACCTAGGATTTGTTAAAAATTTTTTCTTGTTTTATTTAACCCAATGTATATTCACGTTATTCATGGGTAATTTTGAGCAGTTTTGAGCTTCGGTGCAAAATTTGAAAATTGCTTTCAGGTTATTCAGCTTTGTCATTATTTCGAGTTTTTCGGACAGAAGTCATCAGTAACGATTTCTATCTAATTCGAAGCGTGGTGAACAGGATCTTGAAAAACGACAAAACTTATTCGCTCAGTCTTAGAAGTTTCTGCTCTTTAATGTTTAACCGATCAGTAATCAAGTGGATAGAGCGTGTGCTACTGAAACCGTAGAATCGGGTTAGATTCCCGGTCGTGCCAAACAGAAAACTCTCAAAATCGGTATTCCCTGCTTGACTTTCAGCAATAAAAAGTAACACTATAAAGCTTCCACCCTGTGTCGTAGACAGGTGGGCAGATGGCCGCTTGACTTGAAGACCGAAAGACTTTTTGCTGTCTCCTGGCCATGGCAAATTGGTGAATAAATGTGATTACGATTTCAAAGATAAATTTTAATTTGCTCATCACACTGTAAATGAAAAAGATGGAAACTACCACCCTTCAGGGTGGTCCCTCAACTCCACCATTTCTCCACCTTAGGTTGTAAACCTCCACCACTTACCACCATTTACAGTGGTCCCTCAACTCCACCATTTCTCCACCCTAGGTTGTAAACCTCCACTTGTTACCACCATTTCTGGTGGTCTCTTAACTCAGTATTTCTCCAACCTAGGTTGTAAATTTTCTACCCCTCGCTCCACCACCAAAAATGATATTTTCCACTTCAATAACAACTTTCCGTTTCACCTACAATCTAAAAAATGGAAGTTGCCACCCAACCAATAGGCATAGATACAACTAGCTACGATCAACAACCTTAAAAATGAGATGACATCTCATGAACTCTTTATGAAACACATGAAAAATTTTTGAAAATCACATCTATTGAAAACCAAAGAAATCAAAAAAAGAAAAACAAAGTTCTACTACAAATTTACGATCCGCTGAACCGCAACAGGCAATGCTGTGTCATTCTGCCCCAAAAGCCATGATAAGAAAAACAAAGTTTTTTCAAGGCTTGGGGAAAGTAAATGTCGAATACCCAATAGCATTCAAGCATGAATGCTGTTGCCTCTTTGGGTGTCTTAATGTTGTTGACAACAGCCTCCCCTTGAATGTATATAGTAAATCCTGAGGGAGACAGCAACAAACAAGGATACGCTGAGGATGGAGGCACATCTATCACGCTGTCTTTCTCCTGCAAAAATGAAGGTGATGTTAGCTATTTAAGATTATTAGATCATTGAACAAGTAAGCACATTAGCCCATATAATATAGTTTGATGGGAAACTAAGTTTTTTAAAAGTTTTACACTCTTTAAACAATTTTAACCTCATTGAAGCCATTTTGCCAATGATCTGCGAATAAACTGACCACCAACTAACTCTAATGTTGGCAGCCAGTTTGACTTGGTTTCGTGATAGGTTGACTATTACGAATTTACACAAAATACTGCTTACAAATCGAAATATTAAAATGGTCTTAAAAATGTTAAAGTAGAACAGGGTGATGGTCCAAAACCCAAAACTTGAAGGGCCGCAATCAATTTCGAAAAAACCATTGCGGACCACAAAAAAACTTTGATTGTAATACAGAAATATAACTCATTCTCTTGATATGTGATCACAGACAAAATCAAAAAGGTAACGTCAAAGTCGTATATAAATTATTGAACAGGAAAAAAAGCAGCTGAAACCACGCTATAGCTTACCAAATTGAAAGTTAAATATCCCTCCATCGTTTCTTTAAATAATAATGGCAGTGTCAATAGCACAAAATCTGAAACTAATAAATTGGGTAAAAATATCTGGTTAAACATATCTTATTGTCTTGCAGAAATCAAAGCAGGCATGCACATATATCGCAGTGGTAAACCACCTTGCTAAAGGTTGCTGGCTCCAGGTTCAAAGTTAATCCAAGTTGGTGCATACGACCATGAATCATTTTTGAAGGCCTTTGTATAACTTACAGCATTCAGTTATGATGAAAACCACTAATCAGTTGACCCATAAAAATACAGGAACTGACGCAATACTTATACGTCATGATGTATATAGCAAAGAAACAAAGCCTACACTTCATACAGTTAGCTGCAAATTATTCGCTAGTTAGTTGTAATAAGTGAATTTTTGAAAAGGCATTCAAGTCAGATTTTTTTGCTCGGTTTTCTCCAAAAAAACTTTCACAAAACTAAAAAAAACTTCGCCAAATTTGAGCTTTCTACGACATACTGTTTCCGAGATCCAACAGCTCAGATTTCCCCTTAGAAAGACTTTCCTTAGCAATTTTACAAGAGTTGCCAAAGAAAACAAAATTTTAAAAGTTGCCGCTTAATCCTAAATCTCAATGATTAGTTTGCGGCAGAGTTATTGTCAAGACAAAGTAAAGGCTCAAAATTATATACATCAGCTGCTTTTCAAGTAGATGTAAGCCAGCTTTCCAAAAGTTCATCCTCGGTCACTATACTGACAAATTGGCAACACTGAAGTAAAAGGAAGACTATTCATTTTGAACTGTAATATTTTGAAAACAAGAAGATGTAAAAAGTTCAAATTCGCAGAGAATGTCTTTCGCTTTTTCTAGCTTTTTGGCCAACGGTGAAAAACTTGATTGGTATGCCGCCCCTTTAAAGGAATTTTGAAATGGGCGACGCTGCTGGCATTTTGAATTGAAAATTACTAAATCGTTAAAAATGACCGAGAACCATTAACCAGGTTGCACATAACATATCTTTAAGTCATTCGGCATGGTTTTATCACAAATTGATTATTGAAAAGAATCAAGTAAAAAAAAGTTGCATTTAGTCTTATATATAGGCTCGTGTCACCAGTTCAACATTACTGATACACCAAATAATTTTGAAATTAACTCGGAATGTTTGTTAAGCAGTGCATATTTTGCTTTGATGATGATTTCTAATTGTTCCGAGTTAATTTCAAAATGCAGGCACAAAAAACAATTTTTTGCTGAAAGAGTTGATTTTGCGGTGGCACAACTCATCTTTTTCTGATAAATTACAAACCCATCGGCAGTGCCATTGAATCTTCTTATAGGTTGTTTTCAAGGTTGGAAGTTAATGCTGTTTACTGTAAAAGCAAAGACGAATCAATATTGATAATTTTCACAAATAGCAAAGAATTATCGATAGTCGATATCAGAAACAAAAAGCAACGACTAAAGAAACAAAAAGCAACGATTAGTAATCGATGCCAAATTGCGAACAAAAATTTTTATTCTAATTTTTATTAGGATGCACTAAAATATTTGCTGCATTGACCATCAAATGAAACTTGTGAGAGGAAAAACTACCATTACCGTACTACGAAGGATATAAAAAATACACTTTTAGGATAATTATAAAGAGCAATATAGCATAATATCATGAGAAACGAAACGATGTAAGCTAAGGCAGACTCAACAAGAACTAAAGTAAGGCATAAAGATTCTACCAATCGATAACATGCTAGCAAAAAGCATGGAAAAGGCAAGAATCGATAAAAAAATTGAAAGCAAAGCATTTGCGATAACCGATAACAGAAAAGCAAAGAATATGGTATCGATTATCGATTACTAATCGATGTTTCCAGCCATGGTTGTTTTAGTGCTTTAGACCCGCTACTTTACAAATTTAATTGAATGGAAGGTAACTTATTATTATGAGTCACCCAGATTTGAAACGCAACCGACAGCAAAGCCAAAGTTAGTGATATTTTGCAAACACAGTATCGTCCGTAAACACAATAGGGTCATAGTGTCGCAGTTCGATGATATATTTCATAAATTTTATATTCTCACGACACAAACTTAAAATTGCAAAACTTTCACATCCGTTTTCACATCAATTTGACACAGTTTTATTTCATAACTTCCGTAAATTTGAATTTCTCTCAGCAACGAATTTTAGTCATTTAGATGAGAATGCGATACCGAGAGAAGACAGCATATAGTAAAGCTCATGCATTTGACGATAAAATTTATTATTAAGAAATTATTTGTTAAGTTAAATTGTATTGTTATTTGGATTTTTGCCTAATTTAACTGATTAATTTCTGTTATTCTATTTGAAAAAGAATGTGTAAATAATAATATGTAAATAATAATAATCTTAAAAATTCATTGTTGTGTGGTATTAACGAAATGACGGAACACGCACGTAATCCCCACAATAGTCAAAAACAAGTTTTTGCGATTTTTGTTGTTCGGCTGTTAGGCATTATAGGAAACTATGTAGACAATTTGTTAATAGTTTAGTTTTAGTCACCAAATTTGTCGAACGGTTACGCGATTGCTAATGGAACGTGAGGTTAGAACTCAATTCCCATTTGGTCAATCGAACACAGTTTTATTACTGCTCGCCACCGCTGAGACATTTGCTCAATAGGAGCAATAATGATGCGGAGATGAGTCCGCAATCTTGTCACACGCTTTGGTATAACTTTGCTAGTATATAGCCTAATAAGGAACTAATTTCGATTTTTTGTTGTTGCGTAAAAGTAATATTATCCGTAATTATCACAACATAACACACTACACGTCAAAAATTAAGATTTGCAACTCTACAGTCTGTTTTACCCGTAATCGAGATTATCACAGGCCTATACGCTTTCGAGCACTTTTTTGAATCGGTGGAATTCAAATCCCACTCATCACAATATGTAATTATACGGATCGTTACTCGTTTTCTGCTATAATGTTGTTTCGTTCGATTGTAGTAATGTTTGCGAAATATCAATGTATTGCTAACAAAATATATTCTACTCAATCAAACTTAGCGTAAAATCGAAGACAAAGGAGTTTAATATTCGATGGATGCCTTTGGCGTAACAGCTTTTCGTTCGCAGCAGAATTGTAAACGGGCCAACTAGTTCAGGCCCAAACCCGGCTCGAACCCGAAAACTAATTCGAAGCCCCCCTAATCATGCCCGAAAAAAACCCAAAGTCATGTTAGGTCTGAAAAATTTAGCAATATTGCCAAGTTATTTTGATTATATTTTTGTGCACATAAGACGAAAAGCTCGCCTCGGGCCCGAATTAAGCCCGAAATTTTTGTCAACTTTGGGCCCGAACCCGACCCGAGAAGCCCTGCCCGACTTACAACTTTGGTTCGCAACGCAGTCACGCCAATTATTGTAATCCATCTAATCTCAAACAACAATTTACTCTAATCCTCTTAATTTCCACCAAAAATATTAAGCATAAAATAAAAATTTCACCCTGAAAAGCAGGAATTGGCAAAATTTTAAAAACTTCCCATTTTACTTTCAAAGCCGTGAGTCGTGTAAGCAAAAACAGGATCGTTGTAATTTGCGGAAACAAACAGGAAAAGTCAGAAAATTTCAAGTTTTTTTGTTTCAACTCAGATTTTTACTTTTTGTAACGACTGTGGGCTTCAGAAGCTTTACCGTTGAGGTATAAAGGGTTAAGACATATAACCATGTGAAATATTTTTTGCCGGACTTAAATCGTTTTTAAATAAGACCGGCGTTTACATCAAACTTTCGGGGCGGTTTTCAAGCACTAAAATCCAAGTCAGATGGACTATTGTCTCGAAATTCGGTACAAAAAAATATCTTATTAATCTCAAACTGCTGCCCAGATTTCATTAAACTAAACGCAATCGTTCTCGATTTATAAGCAAAAGTCTGAAACTTTGCACTCCTTAGTTGAAAAAGCAAAGAAACACGCGACGCGAGCGTTGGTCGTTCCAATAACATTGTTTGCTGCACATTTTACATTGACATAATGTTAGCTTTAGTTTTAAACGAATATATACCAAACGATCAACTGAGTAACACACGATATTAGCAATTTCTTATCGTCGTCAAAAGAAAAAAAATTGCAAACCTATTTTCACAACTCAAGTTACAACAGTGTATTGTTTACTGTGCATTTACATTGACTTAATGCTAACATTAGTTTTAAACAAATAAATACCGGACGATCGATCATGGGAAAACATGATAAACAGATGCGTAGCCAGAAATTCGTAATTGGGGGAATGGGGGTGTTTCGGAGGCTCTTTGGGGGTCTAAGGACAAAGCCTCCAGCCGCAGGAGACTGGGGTTCTGGGCAGTGCCGTCACCAGAGCGAACGAAAAGAGGGGGCACTAGCCGAAAATGGGGGAGCACTAAAATAGACTGAACTTTTGCACACAAAAACTGATACTTTAAGGCTACAATTTTGTATTCATATTTGAAAAAAGAGACGCATAAGCCTGGCAGCGTTTATTAGCTCGTTTCGTACGCGACCCGTACAATCGCTTAAAAAATCTATCTGCTGCAGTAAATGTGACCAGAAGCGTAACCAGGGTTTTCCTAAGAGAGAGGGGGCTTGAACCAAAAGTAAATGTTTTTGAGCAAAAATTGTCTGCAGTCAATACCAAAAGTTTAGAGCCACCCCAGCAAAAAACACATTTTTGCTTGTTTTTCTCAAATGCGTTCTTAATTCACACTTCTTGCTTTTGTCAGCTTTTTTTCTGTTTGGCTCAATATTGCATGGCTCTTAGTTTGGCGCCAAAAAGTAGGCTAATTAACCTAGCACTTGTTTTAAGGTGATTTAAACAAGAGGTTAAATAGAATTATTGCTTTTATTCAGAGAGATATTATGGGGAAAAAAAGCTTCCTTGAGCATTGCTCAGCGGTCAAAAATTGTTAGTTTACTTGGTGAAGGATATTCGCAGAGGAAGATTAGTGAAAAGTGCTGTGAGCCCCAAGGCAGTGCAGACAGCAATCAAAAATTTTGAACTGACTGGCAGTTTTCCTGACAGGAAAAGATTTCGACGTCCTAAAAAGCTAGCCCTAGAAATGACAACAGGATAAAAAGGATAGTTAGCAGGTCTCCATGCAACTCCATAAAAGAAATGCAGAGCTTATTAGCTGCAAAGGGTTGCCAGGTCAGTGCCATGACAACATCACGACGCCTGCAGTATGATTTTCGCCTTCTATCCCACAAGCCTGCAAGAAAACCTTTGCTAACCAAGTCAATGAAAGATAGGTTGATATTTGCTAAGGATCATAGGCATTGGACAACTTAGGACTGGTCTAAAGTACTTTTCAGTGACAAATCAAGCATTCAGCAGTTTGTGGTACGTAAATACAATGTTCGTAGACTCATTGGTAAACGTTTTGATTCCAAATACGCAGTCGCAACCAAGAAGCACCCCCCCAGCCAAATGATTTGGTGGACCATGTCAAGCAAAGGCATTGCGGGATTGTATTTTTTGACCCCTGAAACCACAATGAATGGAAAAAAATGCCTTGATTTGTTAAAAGAGAAGTTAAAACTACTAATGAAAATTCACGAAAGTAAGATTTTTATGCACGATAGCGCCCCTTGCCGCAAAACAAAAGTGGTGACGTCATACCTTAAAAATGAAAAAGTGGAAGTCCTACCATGGCCTGGAAACAGCCCTGACCTCAATCCTATAGAAAATTTATGGAAGACTTTAAAAGATAAAATTGCTGAAAAGCAACCTACATCAACTAACCACCTTTGTGAAATGATTACGTTGGTTTGAGTAACGGAAATAACCCAAGCCTACTGCCAAGCCTAGGTCCATAGCATGCCTTCCCGAATAGAGGCAGTTATCAAAAACAGGGGAGGACACACCAAATATTGATAAGCTATTGGGCTATTGTGTTTATTATGCTTATCTTTAAGGGTTCTGATGGTTTTGTAATTGTACTTGTTTATTTTGCCAATATAAAATCAAATCTTGTAAGAATTTCCGAAATCTAAAAAAAAAAGCAGGGTGGCTCTAAACTTTTGATAACGACTGTACTTTAGGTCCCGTGCTGAGCAAACCAATGCAACCAAGCGTATCACAGAGAGGGCCTGAGCGCCGGGTAATTTTTGTGATTTTGTGGCCAAAATAGCAAGAAATTTTAACGCCATTTTAATCACATTTCGCATGTTTTTAAACCATATGAATAATAACACTACATCGCTAAAATTCAGAAGTCATTGAAAGCATTAAATTGCGCGCAGCCTCTTGAGCCCTTTTATACTTAAGGTCAAGCGCAAAAAACGTTTAAACGGTTGTTGTTTTGGTTATTTTTTCTAAATGACTTGGCTAAGGGGGCTGACGCCCCCCTTAGCCCCTTACCCCTGGTTGCGTGATAGGCTGGAACCTAAAATAAATCTGGAGTTTGCTTTAAAAAAAAAAACAACTGGTCTTTTAAAAAAATGTTTTCACGTATTGTTTTAGGTCATTATCTCCAACAAAGTACCGGTAACGATTCTGTAGGCATGCATCCCTTTTTCACGACGCATCCGTAAAGGCGTGTTAATAAAACGGACTATTGGGTCACATTTAGGTGCAGCAGTTGGTAGTCAGCAATTTCTCAAATAATTGAGAAAACTTCAAGCAAAAATTATCTTTGAACAAAATTATTTCTTTTTCCATTATTGCCTGTTGTCTTGTCGTTAGGTGAGGCTCCAAAAAAGTATTCTGAGTAAACCGAAATGGGGAGGAACAAGCAGTCGTTAGCAAGGGCGCCGAGAGCCAAAGATGGGCCCGTGGTCAGCTCAAATATTACGCATCTCTGGTTTTGTGCATTCCAAAACAGCCGAGGAAAATAGCACAATTTTCTCCGGATTTTCATGTGATCTCCAAAAACAAAAAACTGATTTGTCAGTGTCATTTCGATGGGCCCTATAAAGCCCATTGAGCCCTCTGATGGGCCCCTTTAAGCCCATGGGCCCCCTAAACTCTATGAGCCCCGGGGTCATTGTCCCCCCTGCCCCCCTCTCGGAGGCCATGGTTGTTAGGGAGAGCAGGGCCCCCCTGGCCCCCCTTAGCGACAGCACTGGGTCAGGGGCTATACGGGCATTTAAAAAGTTTAATTTTCTTGCAAAAATACGTTAGTTTTTGGCCTATTATAATCAAAATTAACGCTTTTAAAACATAGCACAGAGATTAACAGTGCAAAGCATAATTAAACTGAGAGAATCAATGGGCTATGTGGGGCTGGCTAATGGTAAAGTTTAAATCGTTTTATTTACTGTATGAGCTGGTAAATCATAAAATTCTGTTGCGCAAAAAAACTCACAAGGAATAAACTACTTTATCTATATTTTATATAGAAAGATAATTGAACGGGGCAGCTAATGGAACGAGATTTGAGAGAAGTGATGGTAATTAAGTGATACCGAATACAGCCCCCCCTCAATTCCAGAGCGCATATTTTTTTAATGAAACCTATGTTCCGCATTTTTCAAAAAACGATCAAATTTGATTGCATATTTTTGACCATTTTTCAAAGTTTTACTCATATGTGATTGTGTTTTTTTTTTGCCAAATTTTGACAAATTAGCCCAAATTTTGTCCAATTAGACAAATTTTGACAAATTAGCCCCCTTTAATTTTCAAAAGATGCTTTAAATCATTTTTGAGTCCTCTCAAAAGTGTTAAAAACGTGATTTTTCTTTATTCTGCATTTTGGTTGACAGGCCACTGAAGGGGAGCTGTGGTCCCTTACTTCCGGCGTATCTACTTATGGTGTAATGTGACAATAAAGGGGTGTACATATGCTTTTCGCACCCCACTCAGATTTAGATATAAAAAGTCTAAATTTTGTTCATTTTGATTTTTAAACACTAAACAGATTTCGCTACCAATCTACATTGGCATATTGTTTTGAAATGATTAGCTACAGCAAAGTTTGTGAAATTCTGACTGAAGCAGTTCCAATGACCACCAACTATTGCCCAACGTTTACAATTATACCATCAAATGACATACCATCAGAGGGCATCAGCGATAGTTATGGAATCAAGAAAAAAGTTCAAGAAAGCTATGATAAATGGGTTAACGATTGTCAACATAGAACATCCTCTGACCTCGTGTGCAGAGGATATTGTGAAATTGACAACTTTACAGGAAATGAATTGCTAAGGATTTTATGCAATATTATCAGCAAAAAGACCGATAATGATTCTTACGCATATGAGCCACGTAATGTTCTGTACTTTTCAAAGAACGGAAATACATGCGCGGTCATCATGTTCACAAAATCCACGCCTGTAAGTAAAACTTTACCAAGAACTCCATTCGAAAATGATGAGGATATCAAATACAAACATTTGTACACTAAATTGTTCAATGACGGTCTCGTTCAGAATTTTCGAAGAATGCCAAACAAATATCAAGACTACTACATGAAAGAATACGTAGAGGAGTTTCGGAGAGAAGCAGAAGGGAGATATTCCCATTTTCTCAAAACCAAAATTAAAGACTACGGTGATTTTTTTCCGTTAGGAAGCCAGTTTTTTGCAATGCTAGTGACGATTGCTTATAGAATTGGTTCAAGAGGCAACCCGCGAAACAAGTCAGCACTTTTGAATCTGGATATACCGTTCGCAGCGTGCATCAAATTTGCTTTTGACAACAGCCAAACAGGAAAGATTACTGCTTTGTGTGGAGAAATTGGCTGGAAGTCAGCAATTTTAAAGCAAAAAGAACGGGCAAAAAGCATCAAAAATACAGCAGAAGAATTGATTAAATGGTAAGATGCGAGTTAGAAAAGTCTTGATAATCAATTTTTTGAAACAGTTCTCGAAGATATACGGAAGCAAAATCAGGGCAAAATACTATTATAAAAATCACAGTAAAAGGTTGAAAGCACAACAGTCTGTTTCGTCCTAAGCACTCCTCACGTGCTACTGTAGCATTTATGTATTCGTATAAACAAAGAAAAACATGAAAAAAACAACTTAGGTCAAACATTGCAGTTTTGTAGATAGTTTTGCAAAAGGGGATTGTCTATTTCAGTAACGTGACACGGTGGTTTCCAAATGGGGCACTCCTGTAGGATGTAGGTGTAGATTTGTACTTCAGAACTACAGTAACATGCACTAGTTTCGGAAAGATCCCAGCGATGCATGTCTTCGGCAAATCGTTCAGATCGGCTGAGTAGTCTTTTGAGGTGGACCCATTGCTTGCGTGGAAGTTTGCAACCAGAAGGCTCTTTC
This sequence comes from Trididemnum nubilum, assembly GCA_963965965.1. Classification (NCBI taxonomy): domain Eukaryota; kingdom Metazoa; phylum Chordata; class Ascidiacea; order Aplousobranchia; family Didemnidae; genus Trididemnum; species Trididemnum nubilum. The sequence goes on along the minus strand of OZ014480.1, from coordinate 28,100,858 downwards.
GACCAATGTGGGATAAACTCAGCCAGATCTTCAGAAACTGAGTTGTCAGCTACAGAAATTGTTAGGTCGAGGTTTCTCAGTGGTTGTCGAGAGCGAAGCCGTGCAAGCTTTTGGGAACAGTACAACATCTGATGGAGTGTATGATCCTGATTATTAGCTCGAAGAAAGTAATTTTTCGCACGCGTAGTGGCGACGGTTTTCAAACGACTCGATGCCAGCTAAAGATGAAAGAAAGCTGAGGTGTATAGGCATGCATTCACTTATGGTGCGGACGGCTTCACTAGAGGGAGTGTTTAGCTTGTTAGCATGTGAAGGTTGATTCCAAACTGGGGAGCAGTATTCAGCAGGCGGAGCTACTCACGAAAGGGTAGATACGACGAAGCACATCCAAGCATGCACCCCAGTTGAGACCAGCAAGTCCTTTCACTAGAGCAAGTGTAGATGTCATCTTCTTCTTCAACTTTTCAATATGTTGACGGAAGGTTAACGACCGGTCGAGAGTGACACTAAGTACCTAGGTGTAGGATCAAAGGGAATGGAATTACCTGACATGTGTACAATTTGTACATGTAACTGGTGCTGAGCAAGATGATTTCTCAGATGAAAAATGAAAGAAACTGATTTTGTTGTTAATAGTTTCAAATACCATTTTCGATAATATTCGCTCACGCATTCCAGGTCTTTAGAAATGTTGTGCTCGATCACTGAGATTTGTTTGTCAGTACAAGTTAGTGCCACGTCGTCGGCATACAAGTACATTTTGCAAGAAATTGATGGTAAATTTTAGTTATGGATGTTGTAAAGAGTGGAAGCTGGGATGCTTTCTTAAGCTAGACTATTTTTAAGTATATAACGCTTACTTGCTTCGCCACCTGCAAAGATAGCGAACGATCGGTTGTAAAGAAGATTCATAATGAGATCAGCAGTTTTTCTGCAGGATATAGTTTTTTCTAGTTTCAGATGTAAACCCGCAAGCCATACTGTGTCATATGCGGCAGTTAGATCCAGAAATACAGCTCCAGTGACTTGTTCCATAACTACAGTATAATTACGAATTGAGAATCAGACTGAGAATACTAATTAAAATAATTGCAGCAAATAACCAAACTCACCGATGGTTACGTCTTCAGGCAGAGAATAAGCTGTAACTCCAATATCGAGGCCTTCTAAGAACGCAAACTCTAAAGTGAGCCCCCGGGAAACAGTACAGACAACAACTTGAACAGGTGAACAATAGTCCAGTAAAGTTATTGTTAATGTTGAGCAATTGCTCAGAGGACAAAGGTCCAAATGTATATAAATGATGGGAGCCATTATGACAAGTTTAAGGTCTCGAGGAAGGACTGCGATTCAGTAAATATCCGAATAAACTACTAATTTCTAAAATGCAAGTCTGATTCTAAACAATTACAATTTCTCAAAAGATTCTTGGTAATACAGAGAATTAGCTTTAACGTCCTTCCTCGGCTACAACCAATTTCGACTGACACTCAACAAAGAAGTTAGAGCGCAAAAATTCAAGAAAACAGTTTCAAATGATTGCGCAACAGTTAATTTGCATGCAGTAGCAAAGGCGTAATAAATCGCTTGATCGATTGTCATCATGTGCGTTACGCTGCATAACATCAATAGAAAACTTTAGCAGTCAAATATACATGAAAAGCTAAATGCAGTAAAGTGAGTGTTCGAAACCACGTATAAACAAGAAAAACATAAGCAACGTTACATACAGGTTGTAGAGATCTTGGAAGTCATCATCCCGTGTTGGAATGCATGACTTCCAAAAATTACGAGGGACGCATTTCCTTGGTACTTGCCTTTGCTGTCGAATCTGATGAGTCCTTAAAACGAAAGCAGACTGTTGTGCTTTTAATCTTTTACTTTGATTTTCATAATTGTAAGATACGAGTTATAAAAACAATTTCAAATCTCAATCAAACGAATTCCTCGTTGAAGTTAAACGTTTGAGATAATGATAAACTACTAAAACATAAGTTTTGTATTATATCTCTGGGTTAATATTAAGAAGGACGGAGTCAATGCCAATCTAATCTATGACCAGTAGCGTAGCCAGGGGGGGGGGCGGGGGGGGGGGGGGGGGGGCTCGAGCCCCCCCATTGGCTTTTTTTTTTTTTTTTGGAGATCACCTAATTTTGGGCGGAAAAAACCTTTGAATTTCCGATCTTTCCGAGACATTTTGTCTCAAATTTCGGACAAACCATCTGAAACTGATTCAAGGTCAATGAAAATTCGAGTCAACGTCGTTTGCACACTTCTCACTCTTTCAAAATAGCCCCCCCCCCCCTTTTTCCAAATCCTGGCTACGCGCCTGTCTATGACGATTTCCGTAACTTTAGATACCCCATTGATTTTACCTTCAGTCCTCTTTTAAGATTAACAAAATTTCGGGCTTAATTTCAGCTGATGCTGCATTGTGTTTTAGATGCAATAAAAACATAGTCGAAGAAAGCAAGAAACTTTGCATAGCTGACTGAACGAGAACTTCATTTAAGCATCAATGTAATGATTTACACACAATTGTGATTATTACATCACAATCCTTTAATTTAATAGTTCTAAATTTGTCACAGTAGACTCAAAAGAAAAAAAAGGGAAATTTATTACGGCATACGTTTTTTAGACTTAACTTTTTCGGGTTGGGGGGACCTGAACTAGTCATCCCGTCTATAATTCTGTCTAAGCATCAACTAAGAGAGAAGAAATCACATCCAAATTTACTACTTTGCTGTATACTGTAGTACAATATAATAGATGCTCTTTCCTAAAGACTAGGACTAGGCCAATTATTATCAATTAAAATGAAATATGGGTTGCAATATATTCACTACAGTAAATAAATTCGTGTTGTTGCAGCTCCCTCCCACCTGATGAAGATGGAACGTGGAATGAAGAAGAAGTAAAAAAAGCAGCAGAAGAAGTGGCTGAATTTTTCGGAATATAGCAAACCTTAAAGCCTAATGTAGAAACCACCCATTCTTAAATTTAGCATTTTTCTAATATTGTACGCTTGATTCTACTGTATAAGTACAGATCTGTTTAACTAATTGAGTATAATTTGTTATGGTAAACTATACAGGACATTTGATATACGATCAGTAGAAAAGCAATACAGTCAAATATAAAACGTTTCTTTTTATATAAATACCAGTATTTTATAGATTAAGCCTGGCTGTATTTTAAAGTTTTTGCGAATATTCAGCCTCATTTTGTTCTTAACTTTATAGGAGAACAAAGTGACTCCAATTAATTCTTGCTTTGGCAAGAGTTATTTGGTATACGGATCATGACTATCCTGTTAGACTAAACAACAAAGGCAATATAGAAAAGACCAACAAAACTTAGCTAATTAAAAAACGTTGTATTATACAGGGTTGGCCAAAAAAAATTGCACCCTTGGACAAAGTGTCATAACTTTTTTTGGAATGAGATAACATTTAAAAATTTTTACCATTTCTTTACAACAATATATTGCGCAGCTGTGTAAAATTTTATTAACAATTTCCATAAAATAACAATATTACAGGTGTTTAAATAGTGAGTGTCACAAACTGCAATTGCATGAAAATTAACACGGCACAAATAGTAAGCGATTGTTCATTCGTTCAATATTTTTCATACTGCAAATGAGACGGCAAATGAGCTTGGTACTTCAAAGTTATTATCATTTGAAAAAAGATTTGTTAGCATTCAGGCATTGTTACGTCACAATGAGTACAGAAAGGCCAATTATAAAAAAAAGTTATGTTACCTGCAAAAAAACCTTTGAAAGCACTTTGTGAAAAGAGATTGCAGTCTTCAATGTTTAAATGGACGTCATTTTATAACCTCTTGGAATTTCATTGTAAAATTTTAAACAGCTACGCAATATATCGTTGTAAAAAAATGGTAAAAATTTTAAATTGTTATCTCTATGCAAAAAAAAGTTATGGCACTTTGTCTAAGGGTGCAATTTTTTTTGGCCAACCCTGTATATCCAATTTTTTTCATGGCTGAAGCTGACATTGCCTTAAATTTTGAGCAAAAATGAGCCCCTTGTTCTTATGAAATTCTTTGTGTAAAGAAATAAATTAATGCAGTATACTGCAAAACATACTAAAATGGACGTTTTGCTTCTTTTTAACCACTATCCCTCTTATTGAAGTAAACCGTTTACACGGTGAGTCATAAGAAGGTATATTGTAATCACTCCAAATTGCTTCAAGATTTTTTAAATTGTTCGTATATAATTCATATCGAAGCATATTTCAGTTTCTGATACTTAGCTAATAATGTGAAGTGTTTTCGAATGTGCTGCTGAAAGCATAAAAATAATTAAAATATTTATTATGCGATTGCTGTATAGCTAGTTCGACTTTGGTAAAAGACTTACCATTTACCAATCAAAACCATTCCAATAACCAGCAACAAGTGTTTTGCGTTGGTGTAGTTAGACAGACGCAGGATGCCTGTCCATACGAACAAACAAACCAATAAAACTGTCAATACCGTTACCTATAAAAAGTAGGTGTCTGTTCAGATATGTTTTGTTCTACAGGGTGTCCATAAAGTTCGTGTGCACTTCGTGGGCATTTTCATTTTAAAGTGCACACGGACTTTATGGACACCCTGTATTTATTGGTTGTGTTGTTTTAGATTAAATTTAATCTACACCATAATGTAACTAATGTGAGTTATTTTATACAAGCACTGATCCAGCATTTTTTAAAACTTTTCTCTTGCTGTATTTAACCCAAGTATATTCAAGTTATTCATGTGTATTTTTGAGCAATTTTGAGTTGGTGCAAAATTTGAAAATTACTTTCATCTCAGTCAAGTTTGTCATTGTTAAAAGCTTTCCCTACAAAATCTATCAGTAACAATCTCTGTCTAATTTGAAATATGGTGAACTGGAACTTGAAAGACCACAACCATTGTCTCAGCCTTTAAAGTTCCTTCTCATCAAATATTTTCAAATCAGACAGAGATCGTTACCGATTATTTTATTTCATCTTTTTTTAGTTGACAATTAACTGTCCAGTTGCATTAATGTTTACTCTCTATTTTAATAAAAAGTGTTTACATGCAGCATATCTCTGGAATATTTGGTATCACCGCAAGGTAATAACTGCGTACGTTCTGCGACGTGTTACAAGTAATAATAAAGTATACACGTGAAATAAATTAATTTAAACTTATTTAAACAAAAAAATAGTGGCATTGCGAAAAACGAACTACTTATGGCATACCAATGAGTAGTTTCTTGTCTAATGTAAATAACAGCATTATGAATGAGGTTAAGCTCAAACGAAAATTTTTTAATGTATTATAGTTTTTAGGGAATGCATAACAGTTTAATGGTATGCTCGCAAGAGCAATGACACGGAGTTTGGTCCCGCCAACCCTTCGACGTAATACAGCGCGTGTAATGAAAGATTGATTTCGGATTTACTTTTAGCAATCTGTATACTTTTTGCGAAAAGACACTTCGCGAGCTTCGTTTGCGACAATATCATCACTGGGTCGGACTAAGCGACAAACAACCTGAGGGAATAATATTCGTTGGGTAAGCTGAAAATGATGACGTCACTTTGTGGAGGCCAAATAAGCTGAACGGTGGAGCAGACCATGACTGTATTGGCTGTTACATTCATAATAGCCAAGTTGAAGGTTATCTTATTTGGAATGGATTGTGCTCATGAAATTACAGAGCAATATGTGCAAACTGATTTGATACTATAATCACAGTAGTAATGGCCATACCATGACCAATTAGACTACATGCTAATAATAATAATAACTAATGCAGAAATGTAAACGGGCCGACTAGTTTAGGCCCGAACCCGAAAATATAACCCCAAACTCGGCCCGAACCCGAAAACTAGGTTGAAGCCAAAATCATGCCAGAAAAAAAACGAAAGTTAAGTCAGGTTTGAAAAATTTAGCAATGCTGCCAAGTTATATTGATTATATTTTGTGCACCTAGGACTATATAAAAGCACGTCTCAAGCCCGAATTAAGCCCAAAATTTTTATCAACTTTAGGCCCGAAAGCGGCCCGAACTCGACCCGGAAAGCCCGGCCCGACTTACAACTCTGAACTAATGATTGTATGCACTAACGTGGAATAACTTAGATCCTACGTCTATCAGTTATGTTATCTTCTACTGTCTTCGTTGAACTTATTAGATTAAAATAAACTAAATTCGCAATCAAATTCAAAGACACTATTCTTGAATTACTTTATAGCAAATCGATTGAGCATTTCGTGTTAACAAATTAACTTTCCTCCTAAAGTTTTGTTAATCTTTCGATCAAATTTAATCCATGTTAATGCATACTACCATAAATCTTTTTCAAGCACATTGGTTTTACTTTTAGCAGTCTGAATACTTTTTGCAAAAAGACACTTCCCGAGCTTCGTTTGCGACAATATCATTATTGGGTCGGACTAAGCGACAAACAACCTGAGGGAATAATATTCGTTGGGTAAGTTGAAAATGATGACGTCACTTTGACTGTGTTATGACGAAAACGCCTGAACAAGTTGGGTATAAAAAGCACAGGCAATGACACAAACTTTGAAAGCTTGAAGCATAGTAGATAAACAAGGCCTACTCTTCATAACGTTGCGTGCAAATTACATGGTAGTTGTAATAACATAATGAGTGGAATGGATTTTTAAAGGGCTTTTGAAGTGGGTTACGCTGGCGGGAATTTTCATTGGAGATTGTTCGTTGAATAGTTCCAATTTTGGCAAACGGTATAGTTGGGAGGAAGCTAATACTTTAATCATAAAAATTACAGTTTATATGAATGAGATTAGTTTATTTTGAACATTGAACCACCCTTGTGCTGGTGCCATTATCAACGTACCCTAAAAATACGCAGCAATTTACACGGTAGCAATAACTCAAATGAAAACCAAAATAGACTTAATCTAAAAACAAAAACGATTGCCAACATAGAACTAAGCATAACAATTTATCAGATGCGTTTCGCTTTAACTTAAAGCATCATCAGTAGAATGAATTTGTAAAGTAGGAAGCACGAACTTATATACATTAGCCACCTATTAATACAGGTAGCCACGGTATGGTTTAAGATTTGTCACAATTGAATAAAAGAGCGACAGGTCATAGGTTTAAACAATCGTTTTTGTTCTTAGATTAAGCAGAAACTCCGACCGTTATGCTCCAAAATAGACTTGCTAAATGAGCATTAAAAATGTGGGGTGGATAAGATAAGATGAGAAGTCGAGGTCGAAAAAAAAATTTTTTTTTGGAATTGGATGTACATTGTGCGACGATTCTGAAATGAAAAGTTTGTGGTGATCTGAACAAGATAGATAAACTGTCGTGATGATTATTGGTGGGTTATTAGCATCAACTTTGGTGGAAGATGATTGCATATTTCAGAGTTGGGCTTAATTGGTTCCAATTTGTTTAGAATAACCGAGTATGCTGCATATACCATATTTTTAAATCTTTGGCAAGTTGTATAATATAGTCGTCTATGTTGTACGCTGTATAGCAGCTACCAAACTACTCCCCGCGGGCCGGATTCGACCCCCAAGCTGATTATATCCGGCCCGCCACATATCGTTGAAATAATAGCTGAACTAAAAAGATACAGGAAAAATTTACCAATTCTTCTTTTTTTTGAAGGACTGACGTTGTTATTGAGCCACACGCAATCTATTAATAATTTTTTGATTCTGCTTCTTTTTGTGACCACACAAATTTTGTTGTAAAAACACTTTTGTTTCATTAGTGCAATATCTTTGGTTTTAAACAGATTCGAAGGATAAACAGGATGATTGAGACTGTACCAGCACTAAATAATTAACTTTTAGGTTATGTTGTAATCAGAGGTGGAGTCAAGGACACAACCTTCGAGGCCACAGCCAAGGACTCAAAAAAAAATCTGAGGCCAAAGACCGACGTTTCGAGGACAGACCCTCTCGAGGCCAAGGATAGGAATGGTCAAGGCCAATAACGCCAAAAACCGAGGACACGATTTTTCTAAGTTATAGTCGGCAAATTTTCCATTATTTTTAATTGCGAAAGTCTTCAAGATATTGCAATTTGTTGAGTTTTTGATGATAATTCGAAAATAGTAGTTTCTAAAAGTAATGAACGTCATTCTGAAGTTTTACGAGTTAGCAGCAATGCTCATTAGGTTCCTAAGCGGTATCGTGGAAATAAAACATTTGCGGCTGTAACTCGTGAATTGAAAATGGGAATAACTAGTAACTCTAAAGTCTTAACGTGGAAGCGGTCAATTTTAAAGTGTTAATTTCATCAGTTAGGGCTCCGATGCAGGCCCGGCACCAGGATAGCGTGACTGGGAGGGCACGAGCAGATTATTTTGTGTGAATTCGAGAGGGCCACGGGAAAACGAGAAATTTATCCCAGCTTGGATCAACTGAACAAGGTGAGAAGCAAAGATTCAAATGGATTTTCCGGCCGAAATCGCAAATTCAAGCACTTTTTCCGGCCGATTATCGGTAATCTCCAAAAAAAGGTCTTCTTCCCAAAAACGTCATGAAAACGTCACCAATTTGGGCCTTGATTTGCACTCCAGTAGCCCCGATCCTGTTAATTTCTTCGGGGCACAGTCCTCGCCTGGGGGGGGGGCACGCCCCGGTATGTCCCCCCGTGGCGCCGGATCTGCTCCGGTGCAAACGTCCACTGATTTTGGATCCCCACTTTTTCAGTAGTTTCTCAAACACAAACCTTATTGTTTGGTTAAACGTTTTCTTTTCTCAGAAATTTTTAAATATTATCATAGTTTTTAAAAATTGCATAGCGACTATTGAGTTAGAATTCTCGTCTAGAACGGTACACCTGGATTTCAATTTCCGGAAAGTTCAAATCAGACACAATGTTATCAACGGCTCGCCACTGCAGCGACATTGTGTAGCAAGCTGTTATATTACAAATATGAGCCTTAAGTTTGTTCTGCGTATTTATGCATTCTCGCTACTTGCGATTGAAAAATGTAATACCAGTACCAAAATATAACATAGGCTGATTAATAACGCCATGCAGCAAAAACAGAGAAAATACCTTTCTGCACCACTGTCTTTTTAAAGTCAAGGCATAGGTTTGCAAAAGATAGGACAAACAAAAAAATTTAATCTTTTTTATACTTGCTGTATTACGCCGAAACGTGTAACGAGTTTGCGGGGACCATCTCCGCATTATTGCGCTTGGGCAACACAGCTTTTTTTGAAGAAATGTCGCTGCGGTGGCGAGCCTTAGGCAACACTGTGTCGGATTTGACCGGCTGGAGATTTGAACCTCAGACCTCCTGTTCTAGAGACGAACGCGTTACCGCTCAACCAACTGGCCGGTTAGGACAAATCAAACAATGTGAAATTGTTCATAGTGTATACGCAAGATGCAACACGTAACAGAGCAAATCTATGATACCGCATTCCTAAATTTTTAATATATTTTATAAACAGATACTGCTCGAGATCGGTTTTATTGAAAAAATGACAACAATAACTTGAAGTAATAAATAGTGCCCCAAACCTTGTTCCACTATTCCACTTATCCGCGAAAATAGATTTAATCCGTTTGACTCCGTACCACATGCATACCTGCGTTTTGAAATTTCGTTTATCGAAAAAGGATGACTTTACAAAATTTCTTGCAGAATAAATAGCGCGATGTTCCATTTATTCTTAGTGGCGGTTTTTCAGTTCAACTCAGTGGTGTCGCAGCTGCTTTATACTGTAAATGAAGTAGCGGGTAGCGGCAGCACCACTACTTTTACGTCAAACAGCGGCAAGAGTAGCAAAAAGTCTAATCTTTTTTAATTTTTTAATTTTTAAAATTTATTAATTTCTTTTTATTTGTACCGCCCACCATCACTTCACCCAAAAAACACGATCTTTTTGTCTAATAGGTGACGTCATATGCTTAAACATTACGTCATCATTTCTGTTTTGGTATTTACAAAAACTAAGAAATGCAGATTGTTTTCCTGGCCTTTTGCATATGGCAGTTGTGACACAGGCCATATATTCAATCTCTATTTATTTTTCCTTAGTGTTCTTCTTTTTTCAATCGCAAATATTTCAATTTTAATAGACTTTTTGTGCTTACTCTATACGTCATGTAGCAGCAAAAACTTTTAAAAACCATTTTCTTCAATTTTTTCAAGTTTGAACTCTTTTTTGGGAAGTACAGCATTAAATTCTTTCTCTACACCTTTTGCGCATAAAAAAACTTGGTGTTATAACATTAAAAATGATTGTTAAGCCAAAGCGTCTCCTTGTTTGTTGCGTGCCATTCATTACGTGGTAAGCTAAATCTAAAGTAGCACAACTACACTGATAACTTGAAATATTAGTTTCTTTTTGCTATCAACGGAAAAAATTTCTTATCATTTTTTTATTGCTGTTCACACATTTACATATTAGCTGTTCACACATACATACATAGTTTCGAACAAATACACACATAACAATCGACCATAAAAAAAATATACCGTAATTTGACACTATGGCTGTTAGAAGTGTGTATTTTTGTGTATTGTCAGATTCAGATATAAAAAAGCCTTTCCAGTATTCGCTGTTTTCAGTGTTTACGAGTGGTTTTATAGCAGAACAATTTGCGCATCATTGCGTTTATCCGCGAAATGATTAGTTTCAGCAAAGTGTGCGAAATCCTGACTGATGCAGTCCCAATGATTACTGGCCTGTGTCCGCAGTACGCAATTATACCACAGGACGAAATACCAGGGGAGAGCATCAAAGTTGGTGGTGAACTCAGGAAAAAAGTTCAAGAAAACTTTAATAGATGGAAAAAGCATCAAGGCCAACATAAATCTCCTAATCTCGTCTACAGAGGATACTGTAAAATCGACAACTTCACAGGAAATGAAGTGCTGAGGATGTTATGCCATATTATCAACAAAAAGAATGATGACAGATACGATTTTAAGCCAGGTAATGTTATTTATTTTCTAAAGAGTGGAAGTGCATGTGCAGCCGTTATGTTCACAAAAACCAAGCTTCTAGTAACGACTCCGCCTCCGGATCTTTCTGAAAGTGATGCAGATATCAAATTCAAGCATTTGTACACTAAATTATTCAACGACCACTTTGTTGAACGCTATCGGATGAAGCCAAACAAATACCAAGAATACTACAGCAAACAATACGTAGAAGAGTTTCGGACAGAAGCAGAAGGTAAATTTCCTCATTTCCTGACCACCAAAATTAAAGAAGGTAGTGATTTGTTTCCGTTTGGATACAAATTTATCGCAATGCTAGTGTCCATTGCTTACAGAATTGTTTCAAGAGGCAACCCGCGAACTATGCCTGCACCTTTCAATTTTGATATACCGTTCGCAGCTTGTATCAAATTTGCTTTTGACAACAGCCAAACAGGAAAGATTACTGCTCTGTGTGGAGAAGTTGGCACAATGCCAGACGAAGATTCAACGTGGAAAGAACGAGCAAGAAGCATCCGAGATACAGCAGAAGAATTGGTTAAATGGTAAGATACAAGTAATAAAAACAATTTCAAACATCTACGGAATTAATGCTTTTGTTGTAGTTATTCTGTGACATATTGAAATTACTAAATCATAAGCTTAAATTTGATAGTGCACCACAATTTACATTGATTTAGTATTACTTTTTGCTGTTATGCGTAATAGATTGCATGAAGAGAGAACTGAAGGCAAAATCAATGGAAGTATCTAAAGGTTGGGCAATTATATAAGATTAGATTGGTGTTGGCTCCATCCTTGTTAGACTCAGCTGTTCCAGAGATATTCAACAGCTTTAAGCATCCTATAAGTGCATTGTATTTACAAAGTTAGAATCTAGAATGAACAAGCATCACAAGAACGTCAAGATGGTATCTCACTTAGTCACGTGATTGCAACGCCTGAGCGGTGTTGCGCAATTATTCTACTTCCCTCCTACAAAGACGAACAGTAGGGTGCTTATCAAGCCTTACTATTTTTTTGAAAGTTATCATATTCTTTTTTACCGGTTTCCAAACTGTTCGTTTCAGAAAAAAAAATAGGACATACAAAAAAATTTTTGTCATCCAACAAGGTAAAGAGTCCTCTGGGCACTTTACATGAATCCTTGTGAAAATAAGCAAAAAACGGTTTTTATTTCTTTTTTTAATGTTAGAAAGATAATTTTTATGCTATTCACATTAAATTGATTATGTTCACTTTGTACAATAATTGTTGAAGTGTCTCTTTAGAAAAACCATCACTTGCATTCAGAGGCGTCCGCAGAAATTTTTTCCGGGGGGGGGGGGCAAGCGACGTATCCATTACCTACTGGGTAAAATAAAACCTTACAGTTGCAACTAGGATTTTGCTGAGGGATTTCAACTAAAAATTAACATGACTCTGTTTAAAAAATGCTGAACTTTGGGCGGCATATTGAGCAAACTGATGTAATTCAAGTGTATTATGGACGGGGGTCTGGGGGCAAAGCTCCCAGTCGCTGGGCAATTTTCACAATTTCTGGAAAAAAATAACTACTTTAACGTCATTTGAATCACATTTCACATGTTTTTAAGGCTATTGGATAGAACAAAGTTGCTGATATTATGAATCTACTTGAAATTCTTAAATTGCGTAGCCCTTTCAGCCCTTTTTATTAGCAGATCAAATTCAATTCACGTTTAAACGTTCGTAGCCAAAAAAATGCTATGGGGGAGTTGTTTTAGGAGTCTGGGGTGGAGCAGCTGAAAGCCTTTAGAGGTACAGGAGCTACGTCTCAGCTGCCCGAGGCTGGTGGTCTGGGGACAAAGCCTACAGCCGCCGGAGGCATGGAGATTTGGGGGCGGAGCCCCCAACACTCGAAAATTTTGCATTTTTGAGCAAAAACAACTTAATTTTATGGCTATTTTGATAAAAAATAATGCTTTTAAAACGTGGCATAGAAATTAGCAGTGCAAACATGATCAAACTAGTTTCATAAATGGTCTATGTGGGAGGTGGCTAGGGTAAAATGTTAGTTGTTTTTGCATGCTGGTAAATCATTAAATTCTATGGTTCAATAAAACTCACACGGCGTAATCTATTTTGTGTATATGTTATAGAGCAAAATAATTGGAAGTGGGGGGGGGGGCTAATGGAAAGATATTTGAGAGAAGTGATTGGTAGTTAAATAATCCTGAATAGCCCCCCTCTCCCTGAGTTTATAATATACTTGTTGATGAAACGTATGTTCAGCGATTTTACACTAGCGATCAACTCTGATTGCTTATTTTTGGGCATTTTTGAAAGTTTTTAAAGATTTGTGGGTTTTATTTTTGACAAATTAGTCTTTCTGAATGTATGTTTCAAAAAAAATGCTACCAATCACTTTTTAGCTCATTCCAGTAATTGAAACAGTTTCAGAAAAGCTAAAAACATGGTATTTTCCTTAATCTGCATTTTTGTCGACAGGCCAATTGTGGGGGGAGGGCTATAGCCCCCCAACCCAACTACGCTACTGTATTTCCAAGTGATTGGAAAACGGGAGGCTAAGCTCCCTTAGCCACCTTGGTTGCTCCACTGCTTACAATCTGAATTTTGTTTAGGGGGGGGGGGGGTTATTAACCTCAATATTAAGGGTTTTTTGCAAAATGCCTTAATTGGGCAGCGTGCCGAGCAAACAGGTGCAACTAAAGCATATCAAAGACTGGGCTCTTGGAGCAAAACTCTAGCTGCTGGGCAAATTTGGTGATATTTCAAAAAAAAAGATAGCCATTTTACTGCTATTTGTATCAAATTTCGCATCCTTTTAGAGCCATTTCAAAAACTAAATTGATACACTTTGCAAGCCATTAAAAAAATTAATTAGCTCAGCCCCTTCAAACCCCATGTTACTCATAGGTCAAGTCCAAAACTCGTTGTAATTAAATAAACTATATGCTGAATAGCCTCCCCCCCAAATTTTTTTTTCTATGAAGCTTACGTTAATCATTTTGCTTTAAGCAATCAATTTTGACTACTAGTTTTTAGCCATGTTTTGAAGTTTTTTCGATTAATTTGTTAGCTGTATTTTTGATAAATAAGTTAATACTCCCCCCCAAAAAAAAAGATTGTAAATATATTAATAATAATAATATTTATAATATATGTTTTAAAAGTGGCTTTAAACAACTTTAGAGGCCATGTTACTGCAAAAGACTGCCTCAGATCGAGGGCCAAAAATTGTGACATTTTTCTTATCCTGCACTTTGGTCGACAGCATGTCAATGCAGGTGGGCACAGTCCCCCTGTCTACGCTATTGATTGCAAGCTTGGCTTTGATTTCGGTTTCTGGGCAAAATTAATTTAATGGCGGAGTAATTATTATTTTAGTGTTTACGTAAGCGCAGCGTAAATTTGAAATAATAAACACTTTATTGTATTTAGATTCTAATAAGAGCTTATTGACGGAATGCTGAAACGTTTGATAAACGTTTGATATTGATATATATTTTATCAAATAGTTTAATGCTTAATCCTGGAGCATTGCTTACGCTCGCTTTTAAAAAAATGCTGCAAAATAATTCGCGTAAAATCCGCAAGGAAGGCTTCATTTCACTGAAAATTTTTATCAACTTTTTTAGTAATTCTGACTTAAATCTAACCCAAACTCAAATGCTTACTCTAAAACTATCCCCAAATCGAACCCTAACCCTAACTCAAACCCTAATCTTAACCCCTTAAAAAGCAAATGAAAAAAGCGCGGATGAATATTTCTCATTTTCGTTTTATTCTCTTTAAATTAAAAATTTTCGATGAAACAGTCGCTACCAATGTGCAATCCTGTTTCTCCTGCCCCCGCCCTCTGCACCATGGCAAAAAATGTAAAAAAGTTCCACAAAGAGTTGTTTTTTTAGTTTAGATACGTAGATATATTTGAGTTATTTTGCAAATTTAAACATAAAATATTTTTGACATCCTAATTTTCAAGGGGGGGCACTTTCCCCCCCCTGCCCCCCTTGCGGGCGCCCCGGCATGCATTTAATTTTCTCAGCAAGATCTAAAATATAACAAAATACTAGCACTACCAATTTTCATAATGTGCTTGATTCTAGATTGCATGATCCATGAATATGGTATTTAATTTATTAATTGCCAATCAGCTATCTAACCTATAATTTAACCATTTAATATGCAGCTTTATTCATTACTTATTGCCTAATAGCACATGCAAATATTAAATGCTTAATTCTATCACTACTATTATCCCGCTAACATTCCAGACTAAAAAAATCAACCCATATAAAAGAATAAAACTTAGCTTTTTTTTGCAATATTTACATTTTCTTTTCGATTCAGTGTTAAGAGTAAGACAACACAAGTGCAGTTTATTCCTTTTTAAAAACTACAGTAAGTATCTTTTTAGGCCTTTAGCTACATTAGCTAAGGATGTTGTCTTTAAAATTAAAAATGTTACAGCCTTCAGATTATCGGGCACATATGAAATCAGTCACAATTAATACTACACTACCAAAATCTATTACTGTACTACGTAAAACCGATTTCACCCCATTGGAGCATTCTTAATTCAATCTTATTCGAATAACATATTCAAAAACATGGCCTCAACCAAGTCTTAAGCAATGTAGATATACGACACTATTTACGTCATTCCAATACGCATGTTTTGGGCTGATTTTTCAAATAGATGTTAGCTTGTCGAGTTTCCAAATTCAATTTTAGGAGGCACTTAAAGTTGCTTCAACTTGAGGCTATACCCAGCAAGTGTAAATACTGAATATTTTGAATCTCATATCCAGGATTATTTTCACATTATGCATAACGTTTTGTAAATAATTTTGAGAAAAATTATGAGCTCCTGAGTTTTAGCCATTTCTAGGTTATTAGCTCAGCTACTAGAATATTTAAGGCATTGACATCTTTAACTGGCATTAGCTAAAAGAATAATTTTTTTGAAAGGAAGTTATGGCCACTTTTTAAAACGTAAAAATTTATTTTGCATCAAAATGTTAAATTTTTTTAAGTGTGCTTTATCAAATCCAAACCATTGCAGCTATTTAGAAACAACTGAGATGAGTTAGAGGTGACAATCCTGCTACCCTACATAAACTATTTCCTAACTTAAATTTAGTTAGCAAGAGAATTTTGTTGGTGTAAGCTACCAATTTGGCATTATAAAGTTTTTTTTTGCGTTGTTTGGTAGGACTATTAATATTGGCTTTAATAACTTATTTATCAAAGTATCAACACTGCAGAAATGAATGGAAGCAAAGACCACTAAACATTAAACACAACCTTTTAAATTTTATACCTCTAGTTTTGCTTTGAAGCAAAACTATTTTTGAAGCATAAATTATATAGCACATTAAGAACATTCAAAAGTAAAACACTCAAGATCACCACCTATATTAAAGTTTTATTTTCTTTTATTCCCTATACGCTTATTTTCTTCTATTACGTATACCAAACACCGCCGAAACAAGCGTAAAAATGCCAGCAAAAAAATCTTCGAAAGATTTTACGACTGATCCAGAGCATTCTTGAATTTATGCAAACACTGGAGCTAATTCACGAACATTTTGAACCATTTTCAGTTTTTTTTTTCCGAAGAGAAAAAAATGTTAGTACAAACCAAAAAATCTTTGGCCGAGCAAAAACATTTTCGGCCGAAGATTTTTTTGTTCGTGAACTGTTTACAAATATTCGGAAAAATGAAAATCTTTAAAACGAAGATTCGGAAATTTTGTTCGTAGCGAAGACCATTACATGCCAATTTCACGAATCACAAATGTTCGTGTTTTTCGGAAGACCATTTGCGCTGGCTCCCGGTTCAAAACCAAAAAGCAATTTAAAGCCACAGTAGCACATGTGTATGCATGACGAAAATTAACTATGAAAATCATGCATTAAACTTCGTTATTGTTTTTGGTGCGTCTGCCAGAAACCACGTGACGTAGCAACTCCAAAAATGCAGTTGCAAAACGTCATATATAGTTTTTCTAAGATTTAGCTTTCAAAAAGTGACGTTTGGGATAGACGTTTGGTACCCCCAGACTATGTACTGTAAAATAGTTTGTCTCTACTGATATTTCTGTAAAACTCACTCGTATGCAATGCAAACAAAGTGATTTTGTCTGATGAAAAAAAATGTTGATTTTAAATGATTTGTGGTTTGCATAAAACCGATGTCCGATTAAGTATGTACACCCACCTCTGTTCAATCATGGCAGTTTCAAACACCGGCGTCTTTAACCATTATGCCACCACAGCACATGAACCCAGCTGACTAAAATCAATTGTTAAATTTAGCTTACAAAGAGTGATTTTTGGAGGAATTCCTGGGGTTGGTATCGCAGAATATGTAAAAAATTGTCCTTTAAATAAATATCTACTGAAATCAAAAAAAAAAAAAAAAGATCAGTCAAGTTGCGATTTGTCTATGTGAGCTAACTGAAAATCGAAAAAGGTCAAATATCACAATTATCACAAACTCGAAATTTCAAAAAATGATGATTCAAAATTAACGCCAAAGTCCAAATAAGGTTTGTAAGAAAAATTATATTGTCCAAAATATTGTCCCAGTGGTATTCTTCGAAAAAAACGGTGAAGGATTTATTTCCAAAATGACGAACGACTCAACAAATTTATCCAACCAACTTCTATATTGTTTCGAATGATTGTTCCAATGCCAAGCGCAGTTTTGCGGCTCAAAGTTCACTAATTTGTAGTTTGAGTTCACCAATTTGTAAGTCGGGGTCATTAATTTCTAAGTCGGGGTTACCAATTCGTAGCGTTTGGGAAAAATTGATTCCCCAGCGTCTACAGCTTTTTAATATTAGTACAAAATTTACCTTTTTCTTAATTCTTCTTTCTTCTTTAGTTAATGAACTCTTTTCTTGAAAATATGGTGAAAAACTAGCATAAACATATCTTATTAAATAGAATGCAACTAAAACTGAAGGTCGAGATAAAAAAAATTCGGTTTTTAAAGCAATGCAATATCAAACTGTACGCTTGTCTGATGAGTGCAAAGCGCACGCTGTGAATAAAACAACCACAACACATCATAAATCTACAAAAATAAAATAACGGGTTCAAATTTAACTGGGAACAATAAACTTTTCAGAAATCTACTTTCATTACTTCCCCCTCCATTTATCTTTCTCCAAAAAATATAGACAAAATTGTTTACTCCTTGTGAGTTTTTTGAACGATACGATTTAATGATTTACCAGCTTGTACAGTAAATAGAGAACTGAAACTTTAGTTACCATTTAGTAGCCTAACGAAGAAATGATTTTGACTTTTTGTGGTAGGATAAAACTAATACAAACTGTGATTATATAGATCATTATTCCTTTTCTGCTATAATGTTGTTTCGTTCCAGTAGTTTGCGAAGATTCATTATATTGTAAAAAGAATTATTCTATTCAATCAAACTGAGCGATAAAGCGAAGACATACGAGTATAATAGTTGTTTGTTGCCTCTGGCTTAGTAGTTTTTCGTTCGCAACGTAGTAACGCTAATTACTGTAATCCATCTAATCTTAAACAACCAGTCCCCTTAATCTCACTAGAAGCATTAAGCGTGAAATTAAAATCTTATTCTAAAAAGCAGAAATGGACAAAATTTCGAAGACGTCAAAAACCCCCAGTTTATTCTTGAACCCTAAGTTGTGTAAACAAAAATTTTATCATCGTAATCGGCGAAAACAAACAGGAAAAGTCATGAAATTTTAAGCTTTTTTTTCAAGCCTGATTTAAGCAAACGAGTGTGGGCTTCAGAAGCCCTACCGTTGAGGAATAAAGGGTTAAGACGTATTATCATGTAAAATATTTTTTGCCGTACTTTTGCCGTTTTGCAAAACGACCGGTTTTTACGGCAAACTTTCCGGGCGGTTTTCTGGCATTAAAACCAAAATTTGGTACGAAACAACATCTTATATTCATTTCAAACTGCTTTCAAAATTTTGTGAAGCTAGACGCAAACGTTCTCGAGTTTGAAACTTCTGAAACTTTGCACTCGTTGGTTGCAAAAAACAAAAAAACACGTGACGTAAGCGTCAGTTGTTCCAATAATATTGTTTGCTCTACATTTTGCATTGACTTAATGCTAACATTAGTTTTGAGCAAATACATACCAAACATTCGACCAAGGAAAACACGATGCTAATAGTTTCTCCTCGTCGTCAAAAGAAGAAAAAATTTGCATACCTACTGTAATTTTACAGTAGTTACAACAATATTGTTTGCTATGCTTTTACAGTACAATAACTTAAGCCTAAATACGTACCAAACGATCGATCGTGGGGAAATACGGAGTGCAGGCGCTTAGTTAGAAATTTGCAATTGGGGTAGGTTTGGAGGCTCTTTGGGGGTCTAAGATCAAAACCTCCAGCCGCAAGAGGCTGCAGGCGCGTCGCCAGCGGGGGAGGAAGGGGGGCATTGCCCCCCGATTTTTGTTTTTGCCCCCCCAATTTACTTCTTGCTCCCCACTGTATTTTTTCTTGAAAGTGAGCATCAGTTTTGATTGCGACCAGAAAAAGGCTCCAGACTCCGGCAAAGACTTTTTTTTTCTTTTTTGGAGATCAACAAACAATCAAATTTATTTGCTTGTTTTGGCAATTTGCTTTTA
This sequence comes from Trididemnum nubilum, assembly GCA_963965965.1. Taxonomy (NCBI): domain Eukaryota; kingdom Metazoa; phylum Chordata; class Ascidiacea; order Aplousobranchia; family Didemnidae; genus Trididemnum; species Trididemnum nubilum. The sequence goes on along the minus strand of OZ014480.1, from coordinate 28,081,259 downwards.
GCTTTTAGTGATTTGTGAGTTATATTTTTGAAAAAAATTAGCCCCCGTAATTAAGCGTTTCAAATGATGCTTTAAATCAGTTTTGAGTCCATTCCAGTGCAAAACACTGTTTTAGAGGCGCTAAAAATGTGATAATTTTCTTTTTTCTGCATTTGGTAGACAGGCCAAATGGGGAGACTAAAGCTCCCCTACCCAACTCCCTGACTACGCTACTGATGGTGTAATGTGACAATCAAAGTATGCATATTTTCGTATCTCACTCAAATTCAGATATAAAAAGTTTCAATATTGTTTTGCGTATTTCTCATTCGCAAACACACAACAGGTTTCGCAAACAATCTACATTAGCTGGCATGTGACAGTATTGCTTTGAAATGATTAGCTATAGCAAAGTTTGTGAAATGCTGACTGATGAAGTTCCAATGACCACAGACTTTTGCCCACCGATGGCAGAAATGCGAAGTGCTTTGGAAAATGCTGCTGGAAGCGTAAAAAAAAAAAAACATTAAAAATTAATTTTGTGATTGCTGTTTGTATAGCCTACCTATGCTATCAGCCCTTCTTGAATGCAGTCTAGTTTTATCAATTAAGTTTGACTATGGTTTCGTTTAAGATACATGAACCAATGAAAACCATACCAATAACCAATAAAAATATCAACACCGCTTATGATAAAATTAAAAACCATACCCATAAAAACCAGGCGTCTTTTCAGACATGTTTCATTCTCGTATTTAGTGTTTGTCTTGTTTTACGTAGATTAAAATTTAATCTATATACGTTTCTGCAACTAACGTAAGTTATTTTATAAAAGCACGGATATAGCATTTTTTAAAACTTTTTTCTTGCTGTATTTAACCCTACTATATTTACGTTATTCATGAGTATTTTTGAACGATTTGGAGTTGGTGCAAAATTTGAAAATTATACTTTCAGCTCATTCAGCTTTTTGTTAAAAGCTTTTCGGAAAGAATTCATCAACAGCAACCTCTGTGTAATTTGAAATGTGCTGAACAGGATCTTGAAATATCACAACTATTCCCTCAGTCATTAAAGTTCCTGCTTTCTGCTTATTACATTTCAAATCAACAGACAGGGATAGTTACTGATGAGAACTGGCGTGCAACCAGAATTCAGCCGCCAAAGTCCATGGGGGTCTGAGAACAAAGTCCCTTGCCACTGAGCGATTTTGTAATCTTTTTTTTTTTTTCAGAAATAAAGAAAAAAAAAAGTAGTGCTGTTCGGATCAAATTTTGTACATTTTTGGAACCGTTTAAAAGCCTTTAATTGCTAAAATTAGAAAGCTAGTCGAAGAATCAAATCATCCAGCCGCTTCAAGCCCCCCAGTTCACTCACAGGTCTGGCCCAAAACAGGTTTGAACGCTTGCAATTTGGGTTAAAATTTCTTAGTGACTTGGCATAGAAGGGGGCCCGAAGATCCTTTAGCCCCCTGATTGCGCCACCAGATTTGTAAGCGGACCAAATAGTTCAGGCCTGAACCCGGCCCGAACCCGAAAATATAAGCCCGAACCCGAAAATTAATTTGAAGCTCAAATCATGCCCGAAAAAAACCCGAAAGTTGAGTTAGGTCTGAAATATTCAGCAATGTTGCTAAATTATTTTGAATATATTTTTGGGCACCTAAGACAAAAAAGCAAGTCTCAGGCCCGAATTAAGCCCGAAATTTTTGTCAACTTTAGGCCCAAACCCGGCCCGAGCCCGACCCGAGCCCGAACCCGACCCGAAAAGCCCGGCTCGACTTACAACTCTGTGCGCCACTAAATGAGTTTACTTTTTATGTCAATTACCTATGTATTGCATTCATAGGTGGGCACAAGTCCGTTAATCGCTAATCCGTTAATAACGAAGCTAACTTTTTTATCAAATCGTTAATCCGTTAAAAAGTTTTTTCATGTTAACAGACTAAATTAACTTCCGTTAAAATGTTCGTTAACTTAACGACAGTGGTTCATTAACTTACGTTAAGTTGCGTTAACATAAGGTTTTCATCATTAATTTCTTGTACCACCCATTCATCGTACCGGTACAAACCATTTTGCGCTGTTAACACTTGTTGCGTAATTAGCGCGAGTTTTATAGAAGAAAAAGCGAAGGAGCTGCGAGATAAACAAGCGAGCGCGGGATTAAATGAGCAGGCGCAATAAGAAATGTTGCAAGTATCAAGTAGGTTAGATCTTAGATGAGTTGAACTGCGATACTGCAATAGACCCATGATGCACCCATGAATAATCTGTCATTGATGGTAAGATGAAAGTGACTATAGCATGGCAGCGTTAGCAAGGAAAGTGGACATGGATAGTTAGTTAGCCTAACCTATAGCAGAAATGATCTCGATTATTATCGTAGTCTACAATCATTAATTTGTAATCGATTACGCAATTTTCAAATTATCGTACTCAGAAATCAATTACAAAGAATCGTAATCTACGAATTGCAAATAATCGAGCCATGGCTGGCTACTGCTATAGGCTAGGCTTCCAGTACCAAGCAAAAGCGTGAATGATGATATAAGTGTATAAACGCTATCATGGGAGGGGTACCGTTGACCAACTACAGAACAGAATGCAAGAGCAAGACATGCATGATTACAATTTTAATAACAGCTTAATAATAATGATAATGCAAAACAGAATTGCAGGGTAGATTGCAGCAAAAATGCAGGATAGATTCCTATTTTGTAAGTGCTGTTACAAAAATTATTTTTAAATTTTGGCGAAGCGATGTAATCGTAATAGCGATGATTAAAGGTAAAATAATCGCAATGGAAAATCGATTGCATGGGTGCGTATTTGTAATCGTAATCGACGGAATCGATACAATCAAACCAAAGACCATTGAAAGAACAGAATGTAGGTACCGGTACTAAAACATAGCTGTAAAAACAGTGTTTATTTTGAGCTGTTAATGTCATCCAAAAGCTTGGAAGTGTTTGCATCCACGGATCGCGGATGGTTTCAAAACGTCAAATCTACGTAGGCCTACACTTAACAGTGGTTGGTGATAGGACTAAAACAAGAATGAATGACGAATATTCATTCGCAATGTTTTTAGTTACTTTTTTAAGAGTCAAGATTAAGCTTTTGGTTAGGTTGGATCTCGACACTGCCTAGAAATTGTTTTGCAAGCCATAGCTTAAATAGTTAATTTTAGATGCTGTTGTAGCGTGAAAGCACAGAGACTTAGAGTAATAGTGTCGTGGCACTGAGTAAGCAACCGTCTCTATCTAACAGTTTCCATAATGTTTAATCGTTTTACGTACCATCTGGCCTAAAGGCTACCAGCGCGGAAGCCCATGGAAGAGCCACCAGAAGGGCGACTACTTAAAAACAAGCAATGCAAAAAAATGGCTCTTCCTGGGCTTCTGCGCTGGTAGCCTTTAGGCAGGGCCACCGAGAGAGGGGAAGCGAAGTGAGACAATGACCCCGGTGCCCATGGAGTTTAGGAGGCCCATCAGGGGGCCCATGGGCTTTAAGGGGCCCTTGGACTTCAGGGGGGCGTATGGAAATGAATTCAAAGCATCTTTTGGAACATTAATTTAGGGGTGGGTAGGTTATGTGTCAAAAATAAAACTCACAAATCAGTTAAAACATTGAAAAAAGGGCTAAAAATAGGCAATCAAATTTGATTGCTTGTTAAAAAATGCTGAACATACGGTAGGTTTCATCAATAAATATATAAGCTCAGGAATAGGAGGGGCTGGGGATATTCAGCATTAGTTAATCACCAATCACTTTCCTTAAATCTCGTTCCGTTAGCCCTTCCCCTCCAATTATCTTTCTCAATAAAATGTAGATGAAATATTCGAAGCATAATGACTGGAACGTATAAGTAATCTCAATAAAAGCAAAGAGCCAAAACGAGAGAGAACATTTTTAAACAGGTTACGGACGTCCCTCGACATTTGATTGACAGCCCTAATTGCAAAGTTTGTTTTAAAAACCCTATAATCTTGGCTATAGGTCTGAACATTGGAAAAAAATTTCATGAAAGAAACCTTAATAGTTTAACATAGAAATCCAGATCTAAATTCCTACAATGCTTCAATTCCACTGTATTTTTTCAACGTGTAAAAACAATTGCTTTTAATTTTACTCTCGCCTTTTCTGTGTCGCTGCTTTGCCTCAATTTTTTCCTGTGCGTTTGCTCGTGACAAATTGCTTTTGCCTTAAGTATTTATTTGCTGATGATGAGACTAGTAGTCTTGCAACGTCCAGAAAAAAGATATATTCGATCACGTTTTGACTCTTTGCTTTATACTGATAGATGAAATACAGTAGATTACTCCTAGTGAGTTTTTTTAAACTATGGGATTTTATGATGTACCAGCTTGTACAGTAAATAAGAAAACTGAAATTTTAGTTACCATAAGCCACCTCTCACAAAGCCCATTATTGCAACCGGTTCAACGATGTTTTTGCAACACTAATTTCTATGCTACTTTACAAAAGTATTGATTTTTATAAAAATATGTGTAAAAGTAAGCTAATTTTGCAAAAAATTCAAATCTTTGAGCGCTGATGACTCTGTCCCCAGACTCCGAAACAACCACCCCATTGCAGATTTCTGGCAACGAGCCTAAATTGAACATTATTTGATAAACACAATCATGCTCCGGTTTAGTACAATAATATGCTGCTTACAATGCTTACAATTAAAAGTCAATATTCTAAAAACGCTGTTCATTAGTCAAGTCAAAAAACGCGTTTACAGACCCCGGAAAGATATTTTTTTTACCTATATACCGGTGCTCAATATAGCTCAAAGTTTCCGGCTAGAGTTGTTCCCATCCCACTTTTCCTGCCCATTGACGTCGTAATGACGTCATTTCCGGAAAAGTTGGCTAAATTTTGTAGCTTTGTTTACTTTTGCTATGTTCGTCCTCACTTTTCTTATCGCTGGACCTCAATTTCTGAATTTGGATCATTCACGAGTGGAACTTGGGCGACCTTTAAATGCATTTGTGTCGTCATACAATTATAATTTCACAATGCAAGAACAAAAATACTACCAAAATTGTAAAAAATTACCATTTTGAGTGGTTGTCAACTCCTATAACTTTTGTTTTAGTTGGCGTAGAGCCGTGATATTACTATTGAAGAAAGTACATGCTGCATATTAAAAGATACTGTATGAATTTGGTTTACTTTGATCAACATTTTTGTGCAATAAATTACACTGAAAATATGACATTCATTTTGCAATATTTATCGTATTTTAGCGTTTTACTTGTTCTCCACAACTGAGTTTATTTCAATAATAATATTTACTTTCATAATTCACTTTTTTTTCCAAATTAAAAAAAAATATTAAGGTATTATGAAGGCCAAAAAGTTATGGCTTCATATTGATAACTTTATAGATTAGTTAATAATCACAAAACGACCCCAAGTTTGTGCTGGTGTTATCTACAAAATAAGATTAAGATTTTTACGGACTGCACAAATCAGAGCAAAAAAACTGATGACATCATCATTTACGACGTCATATTTTCAAACAAAGTTTTTGCAATTATTGCTGTAATTGATAAAGGAAAATTTTTACCCAAATTTAAGCAATGTACTACACAATTTATTTAGTTTTACAGAATTTTGATGTTGCAATTAGTGATGATTCCATTTAAAGTTTTTATTATGAGTTTTATTAGTTGTATATAGCTTAATCTCACTAGTTTTATTGTTTTATCACAAAGGCAAGTAGCTTGATCATTAGTCCGTTGAGAAATCAGCATCCTCTTCTCTTTAATACAATCATCAAAATCATCCAATTCAATGAGCACTTCCTGCTCGCGTTCCTGTTCTACGCTATCTGCGATGTCTACAAAAGCGCTAGGGAAGAATGGGTCTTACTTGACAAGTCGGTTCCAAAAGTTATTTTGGTTTTTGAGCCAACCTTGCTTGCCGTTATAAGGACTTGGTGCTTCTATGAATGGTTTATCAGCTCGTTTATCAAAAGCAAGACGATAATTAACTCTATATTTCTGCGGAAGCAAATTACTAAAGCGCGGTGGAAGTTTAGCCAAATCAATTTCAGAATTTGATGTTAGAGTTACTGTAAATTGTCTCCAACCATTTTTTTATCATTTTGCTTCGTAAAAAATTTACATTGTCTCTATGCATTAAGCAAGTAAATGACTTCAGGTCTTTACATAATACTAAAGACGAAATGGATTCTATAAGGCCCGGTAATGGGCGTAAAATCGTGTGCATACAAGCTTATTTTTGTTTATTTTAAAAAAACTGGTGCCACTGTCGCACCGTCAGTTGCTTCAAAATAAGCCAAGGAATAACAATACGATTGCACACTTACGATTTTACGCGCAATCTAAAACGGGAGTAACTTTGCACATTCAAAGAATTAGTGATCAAAAATGTGTGTTAGGTTTATTTGTACGCTGTCATTTTAGTTTCCAGAGCGCTCAATGGATATGGGCATGTGCTAGATTATATTTTCGTCCGGATCAAGTTTTATTACGTGTTGAAAACATTGTTAGTTTTACAATGCAGTTTAAATTTTGAAAAAGCCTGGAGAAAAGCTCAAGTAAGCAAATATTAAAAACTGAATTAGACTTTTTTTTCTTAATTTTGCATGCCAAACATAGGATATCGCTAAAATTTGCACTTTCAACATTTTACTAATCAAAATTTTTGAGCTAAATCTTGTTTTTCCGAGTTGAATTTGTGATAATTTAATAAACAACATCGCTAGCTTTTATAATTAATTTGATTTTTGGAAAAAAGGTCAAGTATGCTTCGAGAAATTCAATTTTTTGAAAAACTTATTGAACATTTTCCAATATAAAAGATAGAAGATGCGGGAAGTTTGGGACACATTTTTGTCTCCATAAACGCTTAACACCGGCCAGTTGGTCGAGCGGTAACGCGTTTGTCTCTGGAGCGGGAGGTCTGAGGTTCAAATCTCGGGCCGGTCAAATCAGACACAGTGTTGCCAACGGCTCGCCACCGCTGCGACATTTCTTCGAAAGGAGCTGTGTTGCCCGGGCGCAATGACGCGGAGATGGGCCCCGCCAACTCGTTACACGCTTCGGCGTAATGCAGCGAGTATAATGAAAGATTTGATTTGATTAAACGCTTAACAATGGAACGAATGATTTAGTTAACTTATCTTCTTCTTTTTCTTCTTTCTTAATTGACCGCTTTGCCGTGAGGGTTGCGGGGACAGCAGCTCGAGATTAAGCCGCCACACCTCACGGTCTTCCATCACCTCCATCATTTTGCTTGGGTGAAGTCCCAAGCAGTTCCATTCAAGATCCTCAATGTAATCGGTCCATCTGGTTCTAGGTCGTCCAACTGGTCTTCTCCCATTTGCTTTGGCAAGTAAAGCTTGTTTGGGGAGTCTTTCCTGAGGCATTCTGCTTACATGCCCAAACCATCTAAGCTGAGATCTTTCAATTCGGAAAAGGAACGGCTCGATGTTAAGAGATTTTCGAATCTCAGAGCTACGCAGCTTGTTAAACAGTGTAGCTCCATTGATTTTTGGTAAAAACCTCATTTTGGACGCTAGCTTGCACTTGTGATCGCACTCTTTCGATCAAGCAACTTTGGCCTTGCCTACAGAGTTTTATATGAACTTAAATGTATCAAAACACAGTGAACATCACTTACCAAAATCAAAAAATTTAAAATCCCATAGTCTGCTTTAGAGTTGTAAACGGATCGACAAATACATGCTCGAAGCCAAAGGCATAAGCCTGAATCCGACAAGTAATCTAAAGTCAAAACCAGGTCCGAAAAAGCCCGAAATTTAAGTTATGTCGAAAAAAATAATGGGTACAATTTTTGCTCATAAGCGGTTAAAATAAAACTTCTTACTCCTGATCAATTGTGACGCAATTATAATAATTGCGTAGTAATAATCAAATGATGCTCAAAAAAAAGTCGTTATTCAGAGTTGCAAATATATTTTAATTGCGTTTTTACAACTAAAAAGCTAAAACAATTGGCAAATACGTGCATGAAGCCAGAGTTAAGCCCGACATTTTGTCAATCTCAAGCCCGAATCCGCTCGGAAAAGACCGGCCTGGCTTAAAACTCTGCTTTGTTTCACCCGTAAATCGCACTGGCCCTCGCTGTCAAGCACTTTTTTAAACTTGTTGAATTCAAACTTAACACCTTAACCTATATATAGGTTGAAAGGCTTCTGTGGCTTAGCCTAATTGAAAGTAGACATCAAATCCAAATTCACTACTTCACTATATACTACTGGTGGAGTCCTCGAGGACACATTTTGAAGTTCTTAGCCTCGAAGGTCAAGTCCGTGGCCTTGGTTTCGAAGCCTACAAGTCCTCAAAAATACCTTGTCCTCGACCGAAGACAGCACTGTTTTTTGATTTGTTAAAAATGGCCAAGGTCATGACCTTTTTTCTTTGCCTGAAATTTCACGGAAAATTTACGATTTTTTGGGCGAAGACCTTTTTTTTAGGAGATCACTTCCGCATTGCGTCCTTGGACTTGGCCTCGAGCATTCCTGTCCTTGACCTCGAGAGGGTCTGTCCTTGGAAAGTCGGTCCTTTGCCTAGGTTTCGTTTTTTTTGTCCTTGGCCTCGCGCCTTGTGTCGTCGACTCCACTACATACTGTGGTAGATGCTAAAGATTAGACCAATAATCAATTATTAAAATCAAATATGAGTTGTGATGTACTGCACAACTATAGCTTATAAATTCGTATTGTTGCAGCGCCCTTCCACCTTATGAAGATGGGACGTGGAATGAAGAAGAAGTAAAAAAAGCAGCTGAAGAAGTGGCTGAGTTTTTCAAAGTATAGCAAAGCTCAGAGTCTATTGCAGAAACCAATCAATCTTAAATTTATCATTTTTTTAATTTAGCATTTTTCAAATATTATGCATTAGTGGTTTTCTGTTTGACTAAGTCTTGGCTAATATTGATTGTAGCAACAAATTTTAATTTTCACATTATACTGTGCAGTATGTCCATAGATCAATTTAACTAATTGAGCACAATTTGTAAATGTAAAGTAGAACATTTGATAGGCTACAACAAAAACGCCAAACTTGTTAATTTTTTTAAGAACAAAGTACTGAGAAAGATAATAATGAGCTATAGACAGTATACAGAGTCTTGTAGGCACAATCAAACCTTTGATTAACAGCATAAGACATACTGTTTCGGAATCGATATTCGTCTTTTATTCCTCGTCAGTATAGCTAGGACTACAAATATGAACATGAGCGTAGAAAGGCAAAGAATCGCAAATTAACCAGATTATGACACAATTTTTTCCCCCCAAAAAGATAAAGTAATCACAATATTACAAGATATAATTCTAATAGTTTAATTCAAAATCATTTTCAATAACATTGAACTATTAGAATTAAACTATTAGAATTATCTCTGGTAATATTGTGATTACTTTATTTTTTTTGGGGGAAAAAATTGTGCCATGATCTGGTTAATTTGCGATTCTTTGCCTTTCTACGCTCATGTTCATATTTGTAGTCCTAGCTATACTGACGAGGAGTAAAAGACGAATGTCGATTCCGAAACAGTATGTCTTATGCTGTAAATCAAAGGTTTGATTGTTAATTTTTGTTTACGCAATTCAGACTTAGAATAGATAATTTTGGATTATCATTTTTTCAACAATTTTGATTATTATTGTAATAAAATGAATAGTGATAATTTTGAGTTTTTTATAAAAAAAAATAATATAGTCAAATTATCATTACCTATTTTTTGTATAAAAATTAGTAAATTTTGGGTTAAGCATGGGCGTTTTTAAATTGTGACGAATTTTTAGCTTCATTTGTTTTTAACTTTATTGGAGAATATACTTTATCGTGACACATTTTTGCTTGGTTTTAAAGTTTTCTTTTTACTGTTAAACCAAACAACAATGCCACTATACAAAAGAGCAATAAAACACTTCTGACCAAAATGCACTATATTTTATAGCCAGTTTTTTTTCGTTGTTCTTAATTGTTTTAAATTTGAGCAAAAATGAGCTTGTTAAACTCGTGTTTTTGTAAAATTGTTCTTGTAAAGAAATAGTGTAGTACCGTAAAACGCAGCAAAATGGACGTTTAACTTTTTTAGCTGTCGACGATCTTATTTAATTAAGTAAAATAATATACAGGGTGAGTAATAAGTAGGCATACAGCAATCGCTTAAAAGTTCATCAAGATTTTTTTATGGGTGGTATATAGTTCATTTAAAGTCACATTTCAGTTCTTGATACTTAGCAAATAATGTGATGTGTTTTGGAATGTGCTGCTTAAAAATGAAAAAAAATTAAAATATTTATTTTGTGATTGCTGTATATCTACCTACTTTTGGCCCATCCTGCATGCAGTCAAGTATTATCGAATAAGTTCGATTATGATTTAAGATCCATGCATATCAATAAAAACCATCCAAATATCAATACCGTTACCAATAAAAACCAGCCGTCTTTTCAGATATGTTTCATTCTATTTTTTGTTGTGTTGTTTTAGATTGAATTTAATCTATATACGTTTATGTAACTAATATCAGTCATTTTATAAAAGCACCAATCTAGCATAGTGATGAAAAAAAACAAAAAAAATGAAGCTTGTTGTTTGAAAAAAAAGCGTTTTTTTTGTTGATTTTTTTGGTTTTTTCAAAAAAACATTTTTTTTGGTTTTATTTGTTTTATTAATTTTATCTTTAAATAGTATCGATTTGTTGTTTTGTAACACTCTTTAGCTAGCCTATTACGCCGAGTTGTATTGTACCGCGAGTATAAGGAAAATTTTGATTTGATGTCTTTTCGATTTAACTTACTGTGCTGCTCTACGGAAAAATAACATAAATCAAATGTCACAATAATTAAGCAGTATATTTTTGGTTATCTAAACTCTTATTAGCTAGACCACAAGCTTTAGCCTACTCGTCAATTAACTCAACTATAACGGTTAGTCATATTCAAACAATCGCAAAAATATATGTGATAGACAATTAGGCTTACAGTATTTTTATTTTTGGCAATTTAATCTGACAAGGTAATCTCAATCTCTTCTAATATCAACCACTAAATCAGGGGTCGGCAACCTTTTGAACTAGTAGGCCCAGAGTTGTAAGTCGGGCCGGGCTTTTCGGGTCGGGCTCGGGTTCGGGCCGGGTTCGGGCCGGGCTCGGGCCTAAATTTGACAAAAATTTCGGGCTTAATTCGGGCCTGAGACGTACTTTTTGTCTCAGGTGCCCATAAATATAATCTAAACAACTTGGCAACATTGCTAAATTTTTCAGACTTAACTTAACTTTCGGATTTTTTTGGGCATGATTTGGGCTATAAATTAATTTTTGGGTTCGGGCCGGGTTCGGGCTTATATTTTCGGGTTCAGGCCTAAACTAGTCGGCCCGTTTACAACTCTGAGTAGGCCACATTCAGTCCTAATGATGTTCCAGCGTGCCGCCACCATCCCAGGGGACCAAAGGTCTTCGCCGGAAATTCAGGCCTTTTATCGGCCCAAAAGTTGGCGAAGACCAAGAAAGATTTTCGGCGGTTTATTGGTGCTTACCTATCATTGAAAAAAAAAGGTCCAGGGTCGGTGACAATAAAAGGTAGCGGGCCGGATAAAATGCCTTGGCGGGCCGCATCCGGCCTGCGGTCCGTAGGTTGCCCATCCCTGCACTAAATCATGGGATTACTTGGGGTCAAAAATTAGCATGTTTTTTTGTTGAAAACTGAAGAAAAGAACTAATCGGTAAAACTCAGGAAAAATCAGCGGAAAAAATAATTACAGAGTTTCCAATTCAAGAAAAATATTCCAAACTTATATTTGCAAAAGTAGTATACCCTGCAGTCACTAATGCTCAATTTTGAATGCTCAACTCAAAATCTTAAGTTAAGTAGAGATGGAAAGCTTTAGAAACGCAAATCTGAAAACATCTCTGAATCTGAAGTTCGGATTTGCAGGGCATTGTTAGTCGCCATTTTGGATTGACACCATTTTATGCTACCAATGGAACAAAAAGAAAACAACAGTATGTTTAATATCATTGGAAATATTCAGTGCTCTGGAATGGACTAAAAAGTGATTTAAAGCACTTTTTGAAGCATTTATTTAGAGGAGGGGTGCTAATTTGTCAAAAATAAAACTCACAAATCAGTAAAAACTTTGATATATTGCCGCAACTAAGCAATTGATTTTGACCGCTTGTTGAAACATGCTGAAGATTGGTTTCACGACAAATAAATATAACCTTTAGAATAAGAGAGGGGTGTCTTTTTAAGCATTTGTTACTTACCAATCACTTCGACTCAAATATCGTTCCATTAGCTTTCTCCAATCAATTACTTTTATCCATTAAATATAGTCGAAATAAATTATTCCTTTGAGTTTTATTGAACTACGTATAAGATTTTATGATTTACGGTACCAGCTTGTAAATAAAAGAAATTTTACCATTTGCCACCTCCCAAATAACCATTACCCATTTATGCAAACAGTTTAATGATGTTTTTGCACCGCTAAATTCTATGCCACATTGATGTTTTTGCACCGCTAAATTCTATGCCACATTTCAAAAGCATTTCAACATCAAAGTAGGCCTAAAAATTAAATAAGATATTTTTGCAAAAAAATACAAAATTTTTGAGCGCTGCGGGCTCCGCCTACAGATCCCTTAAAAAAAAAAACCATTGCAGATTTCTGGCTACGCGCCTGAGTCTAATCATGTTTTTGCTAATTTTTATGGCACCAGAGTTCTCCTGATGCCATGTGTTAAAAGCTTTAATTTTTATCAAAATAAACCTAAAATTAAATTTTTTTTTTCAAAAAAATAAAAATTTTTGAATGCTGTGGGCTGCGTTTCCAGACCTCCAATGGCCTCCGGCGGAGCTTCTAGACCCCCAAAAGAGCCTCTCCCCCATTGCAGATTTCTGTTTACGCGCCTGATACTAAGCGTGTGCTGCCACAGTGCTGCTCATACTTCCACGTTATAGAATCTTACAATGAGAAGTTATTGAGCTAGCTAAATAACAACCGCTATCTACAGTAAAAAGTAGTACCGTTATCTTTAAATTATAACCTTTTGCAGCCTGCTATGCATTATAAAGGGTAACACCACAAAATTCCACCCTAGGTGTCATCATCCTTAGCGATGCCACTGCGGATTGCTTTGAAATAAACCAGTCAGTGACTAAGAAAATAACAGAGTTACCACTTCCACCACAACTACAAAACTTTTCGCATTTCATTCTCTCAGCAAGCAATTGTGAGGTCTAAGTTGCTCAAAAGAAGCAAAGTTCCTAACAATATCTTGAAAAAACATATAAGCCGTCTCAATCATTTAAAAATTACACATACTGTTAACAAAAAAAACAAGTTAAAAAAAATCTTCCAAAAAAAAATCTTTACAGCCCTAATCTAGCATTTTTAAAAGCTTATCTCTTGCTGTATTTAACCCAAGTATATTGACGTTATTCATGAAAAATTTTGAGCAGTTTTGATTTTTGGTTCAAAATTTGGAAATTGCTTTCAGATCATTTAGCTTTGTCATGGTTAAAAGCTTTTCGGACAGAATTAATCAGTTACAATCTCTGTCTAATTTGAAATGTGGTGAACAGGATCTTGCAAAAGGACAATAACTTATTCTCTCAACCTTAAAGTTCATGCTCTTTAATGTTTAACCGATCAGTAGACAATGGATACTGTGCTGCTAAACGTTTGACTCGGGTTCCATTCCCGGTCGGGTCAAACAAAAGCTATAAAACTTGCATATCAAAGTTCCCTGCTTGACGTTCAGAAATGAAAATGGACAGTGTAAAGTTCCCACTGTGTGCGGTAGACAGGTGTGCAGATGGCAGCTTGACTCGAAAGCAGAAAGGTCTTCTTTTATTTTGCTTCCTTTTATTTTTATTCAAGGTCAATTGTATGCTTCCTCTTATTTTTATCCAACTATTACTTCAAAAATCTCTTTTCATACGTGCTGCAAACTTTGGTCGATAATAAAGAAATTCTTCTACTGTTTGGTTTACAAGAGGGTTTAACCTCATACTTCTCGTTCTAGAAGCGGACGCGCTACTGTTCTATCAACTGTCCATTTGATAAAATTACAGAACAAACGTGAAAACAGTAACGTAGTGTACAGGCCTAGTCTTTCGCCGATTCTTTCCGAATTACAACTTGCATGGTTTCATTGTGCTTTTTAACACTTTTGTTATTGTAGCGTGAGATCGGAGATTCAAATCTCGGGCCGGTCAAATTGGACACAGTGTTGCCAACGGCTCGCCACCATTGCGATATCTTTTCGAAAAGAGCAGAATTGCAAACAAGCGTAATGACGCGGAATGGATCCCGCAAGCTTATTCGCTTCGGCGTAATACAGCAACTATAATGAAAAATGTAATTTGGAATTTACTGTCTCCATACTTTCTGCAGAAAAATACTCCGTTTACTCCGTTTTCCATAATAGTATCATTGGGTTGAAATAAGTGACAAAAAAAGTGAAGGAAATTTCAGTTGGGTGAATAGGCACAGAGCTGAAAATGATGACATCGCTTTGTGGTGTACAGATTAGTCAAAATGTGGAGCAGACCGTGACTGTTTTGGCTCATATTCATAATAGCCAAGTTGAGGGCTATCTTTTTTGAAATGGACTATAAGAATTACATAGCGATATGTGAAAACCTGATTTGAAACCATACCTAGGGTCGTATGCACCAACGAGGATCAACTTTGATCCAATATTATAAACTTTTTATCTTCTACACAGATGAGCAAATTAAAATTAAAACAAACTGAATTTACAAGTCCAGAGATGCTAAATTCTTGAATTGCTTTGTGATTGTAAAATAATAAAGCCACGAGCTTATCGGGCATATGCAAGATCAGTCGTAGATTATAAATACTATATTTTATTTACTAAAATCGATTTCACCTCAGCGATTTCAAAATTAAATGAGTCAGAGTCATAAATCTCTCACTTCACTACAATGAGTTGTTTTGATTTTGATCAGCTGATTAGCTTGGATTTAGTGAAGATGACTAGTTTGCGAGATTCTTCTTACTTTGTGTCCTGTAGTTTGCGAGTAGGAGTGAGTCAGACTGTGTTTTTAGGAGTTGAATGGTGAGGCCGTGTTATGTTCTTAGCTTTGTCATTTTAGGAGTTGAATGGTGAGGCCGTGTTATGTTCTTAGCTTTTTCATGTAACACTAGCCCTTGTTTTAGTTTATCGAGGGTTTTCAATCTTGAACCTAAAAAAGCCGAGGCCCATTTCTCTTTAGTTAGCAATCTCTTCAAAGTTTCAGCAGTATATTTAGGAGAATTTAGTCTTTAAGGTCATTTTCTTCCTACTTATGGACTTGCCGACTAAGGTAAGAGTTTTGTAATACGCTTTTTTCACCAAACTTAACTATCTTTTTTTTAATTTAAGTTTTTTGCATTTTAAGGTTTTGAAGATATGATTTCTAATTTGGTTGCTTAGTAACGTATATTATAATTAATTATTTTATATGGGTTTATCATTTTAAACAACTTTTTCGTACAGTTTTCTTTTCTGATGGTGTGGTGATTAAAATAAAACAAGGTTTTTAATATACTGTATTTGCACTACAAAAAAGAGGTTTTACTAAATACCGTATTATATTTTGCTTAATTTCACTGTTTATTGGAGTCCGTTTTATTTTATTTTTAATTTGATTGATGTAATAGTCTGTTTAGGTTTTATGATTTTGGTTTTAAGGTATACCCTGACTATTTTTAGATTTAACTGATGATTCTCCGTTGGGGTAAAATCGATGTTTGTTAATAAAATATAGTAGTATATAATTCACGACTGATTTCGTATATGCCCGATAAGCTGGTGGCTATATTATTTTACAGATCCTTACATACGACTTCATCGAAATTTCTTCTTTCTTCTCTTGCTGGTGATTTTCATCCAAAACACGGCCTCAAACAACTTATGATTGTAACAATTTGCCCGACTATTTGTTTCAATTTTTCCCTCGCTCGACCTAAACTTTTTTTGATCCTTAAATCAAACTAAATCTACAATCAAGCGTAAATCGTGAATACACCCTTACAGTATTAACGATTACACCACGATCAATTTTAATCCATGTTAATACTTATAATAACTAAGGGTTGTATTTACTAATTTGGATTATCTTTGATCCTCGAATTATCAATTTTCTATTTTCTGCACCGCTGAACTTTTAAATCAAACTAAATTAAATTCATAAGGTCAGAGGAGCTATTCTTAAACTACTTTGTATTTATAGCAATTTATTTATTCTGCCATTTGAGTAAACTTTTTTTTCTGAATTTTTGTTAATCCTTGGATTGAAGTTAATCCACGTCGCTACTTTACGACCATGAATCATTTTCGATCACAATTGTTTAACAGCGCTGGGTTATGATGAAAACGCCGAAACAAAACGTGTTTTGTATGAAAATACAGGAACTGACCACAGCGTATATAGCATGAAACCAGCAAAGCTTACACTTCATAATGTTAGCTTTAAGTAATATGCTAGTTGGTGGTTAGTTGTAATGAGTGTATTTTGAAAAGGGCATTCAAGTCTGAGTTTTTTTTCGGATTTCTCTCAACAATTTTGCATGATCTGAAAACTAGCTTCAGAGAATTCGAGCTTTCTACAACCTACCATTTCCGAGATGAAGCAGCTTAGATTTCCCTTTCGCAAAGCTTTTTTTCCATTAGCAACTTTGCCAGAGTTACCAAGTGAAAACAAATCTTCAAAAGTTGCTGCATGCTCCTTACTCTCGATGCATGCTGTTGTGCGGCAGATTTATTGTCAAGACAAAGTAAAGGTTCCGAACTACAAACTTAGCTGCTTTCAATGAATGTGATCCAGCCTTACATTTATTGAAAAGCAGTTAATTTTATAGTTTAAAACCTGTTAATCTGTCAAAAATAATGACAAAATGACGACACTGAAATAAGAGAAAAACTGTTAATTTTGAACTTAATATCTCAGAAACGGAAAAAAGTGGAAAGTTCAAATATAATGATTTTAGCCCTTTCCCAACGTTTTATTTTAAGCCAACAGCGAAAAACTTGACCTGAATGCTGTTAAAAGAATTTCGAGAAATTACTAATTCGTAAAAAATGACCGAGTATCATTAATCACGTTGTAGATACCATATCTTTACATCAATCTAAAATTTGCATAGTTTTATCAAAAATCGATTATGAAAAAAATCAAGAAAAAAAATGCATACTCTCGTCAATAGATCGTGCCACCAGTTCACATCACCAACAGGAATGTGGAAACGGAAAAGGAAACTGGAAGCGGTAAAAGGGTAGCGCTTCCTCTTCCACCGTGGCCATTCATATCAAATGTCAAAAACGTGAATGTGGTGCAATTGTTTGTGAAATATACGACAAAAAGTGCATGTTTTATTAATCATCATTTTGCAAAGAAACATTGTTAAAGGTTTGTGGTTTACTTAGATACGGCCAACCCCCCCTCCCCCCATCAACTGCAAGATGAACCATGCAGCTAACCAACTCATTTTTAAAATTACAAGTGTTCAAAAATTCTTTCTTTTAGTTCTAAAATTTACAGGCTTTCACAAAAATACTTTTAAATGAAGCACGTTCTTGCAAAAGTTGATTAATCACATTTTTCAAAAAATGAGTTTTTCAAAGATTTTAATTGATTTACTAAAACTAATTTCCCTGAGAAAATTTTTTTTTAATTTTTGATCAATTTTCGGTGATAAATAGCTTAAAATGTCGCACTTGACAACAGGGCCAAAGGGAAATTTAAAACTTTGAACGGGATTTCTTCGAAACAGCGAAATGAGCCTTATCAACTTTTGCCAAAACATGCTTCAAATAAGGGTTTTGCCCATTTTTCAAAAATCTGGTGCCAAATTCCCACTACACAGTAAATACACCAACTTAAACAAAGTTTCCAGTTCCAGCATTTAAATTTCTTTCCCTGCGATAAAATATTATTTCTTGAAACGCAAACAAAAGAGAGCATCATAAAGTCTCTCAAACAAAATTTTAAAATGTATGACTTTTTAACGTGATAATATATAATGATTATCTTAATTATTGTTAAGTACCGTTTGCAACAAAAATTATTCTAATATGGTATACTGTGTATAATTGCATAATTCTTGCAATGTTTTTTTCATTTTGATGTCGTAAAAATACACGTTGTTAGCAGTAGCGTAGCCAGGGGGGGAGGACCACTCATTGGCTCTTGGCTGAAAAGCAGAATAAAGAAAACGCTACGTTTTGAGCACTTCTGAGACTGTTTTTTGGATTGCAATGGACTAAAAAGTGGTTTAAAGCCTTTTTTAAAACATATATTTGGGGGTGAGGGGCTAATTTGTAAAAAAATAAAACCTACAAATCAATAAAAACTTTGAAAAATGGCAAAAAATAACCAATCAAATTTGATCGCTAGAGTAAAAATGCTGAACATAGGTTTCCTAAACAAATATATCATAAACTCAGTAACGTAGGGGCTATTCGGTATTAGTTAATCATTGATCACTTCTCTCAAATGGCTTTCCATTAGCCTCCCCCCCCCCTTATTATTTTTCTCTATAAAGTGTAGACGAAATAGATTACTCGGTGCGAGTTTTATTGAACTAAAGAGTTTTATGATTTACCAGCATGTAAACAAGAGAGCTACAATTTTACCATTAGCCACCTACCACACATCCCATTTGTGCTACTAGTCTAATCATGTTTGCACTGCCTATTTCTATGCCACATTTTAAAAGCAATATTTTTTACTAAAATAGCTCTAAAATTAAGTCATTTTTTCAAAAAAATACAAAATGTCCAAGCGCTTAGGGCTACGCGCCCCAGAACCCCGTGCGTCCGGCGTCTGGGGGCTTTGTCTCCATACCCCCAGTCTCCAGCGGCTGGGGCTTCGACCCCAGACCCCCTGATCAGCCCACCACAATGCGAATTTTTACCTACGTGCCTGGTTGCTAGCAAAATTTTGGAGCAAGCCACATGCATAAACAAGTTATTTAAAAAAATTCTGCAAATGTAGATGCTTTACCCCATGGATACGTAATTATAGCCTAGCAGAGATTTGCGTTTAACAATGCTGACTCAATTGAAATAAGTTAATTTTTCGAGCGCTTGGAAGTCTGTCTCCACACCCCAAATAATTGCTCATTATTTTAAATTATTTTCTGGGAGAACGTTTAGAAATATTCGCAGCAGCTGAAACAAAACTACCATGTAATTGGATTTTTTGCTTTAGGGCCGCTCCAACTCCAAATTTCTGACTACGCCCATGCGCAGATCTTTGAGGTGACAAACCACTGACTGCAATTATATGATTTAGTTCTATATGATGTTTTTGGAATGATGATAACAATGCTGTATTGTCCTGACTTATAGGGAAAAAAAATTTTGCCAAAAAATTTTACATTTAAAAAAATTCTAAGCACAAATCAGACCATCAAGTGGTGGAAGCGAAAGCGATTCAAAAAATTGCATGCTCCGGCTGAGTGCAATAGGGTGCTTGCAGTAATAATTAAAAGGCATTCAAGTCAAGTTTTTTACTAATGACTAAAATGTTGGGAAAAGTCAAAAATGCATTCTCACCAAATTTGAACTTTTTGTTAAGTCTTGCCGTTAATAAGATATTGCCGATCAAAGTTAACAATTTTCCGCTTACTTCAGTGTTGCCATTATGCCGGAAGATTACTTTTAAAAAGTTGACTTGAATTTACTCGAAAAGCAGCTAGTTTACATTAAACTCTGATTCTTTACATTGTCTTAACAACAACACTGCCGAAAGCACTTATTGAGTGTTACAAACACGCAGTAACTTTCTTTGATTTTGTTTGTAGTTGACAATCCTGGCAAAACTATTAAGGGGAAAAGGTCTTTCTAAGAAGAAATCTAAATTGTCACATCTCGGGCGCGGAAGGTTGTAGAAAGTTCGAATTTGGTGAACTTAGTCTTTATATCTATCAAAATTTTTTGACAGAAAACCGATCAAAAAATTTCCGCCCTGAATGCTCTTTTAAAAGTCAATTGTTGTAACTCTGTTCTTTCTTGAATTTTTAATGTAACGAATTTTTATAAAAAAAGGTAAAAAATGCGACTAGAGATCTGTAAAGGGTTTTTTGAAAAAATATTGTTCACATGTAATAAGGTCATATAAGTAATTTTTGTTTAGATAGTTTTCCAAAAATTTACTAATCCAAATACTACGTATACTGTATATGTTTACGATTGGAATTATACATAATCCAAATTGGAATCTTGATCAGTATAGAAAAAGTGCATGCTGGTATTACAGAAATAACTTGTGATTTTTTGGAAAAATGTAATGTGAAAAACAAAAACTCAACTTTTGACTTAAGGTATTCAATTTCATATTATTTCAAAAGTCAAACCCACTCATTTATAGAAGTTCCTAGAAAGTGATTGTAAGGGTTTATTTATTTTAAATTCTTTTTTTTTATTGAATTGTTCTTTCGTCAAACAGAAATCAAAATATTGACTTCGGGAAAATTCTATTCATCAAAAAGACAAATCCAGAATGATGAAATCCACTACGCCCTTGTGTAAATTATAGATTTACAGTAATTCAAAATCTGCCTATCCAAACACTTTGTGCACATTTTTCAAGTTCACGAAAAAAAAATTTTTTTGAAACAAATACCTATGTTATTTTTACACATGTTTTAAATATTTTAAAAAATATAACACATGCAAATATATACAATAACACTGTTGGAAACATTATACACTCCAAATTATCCAACCGTTTAAACATCAGTTATTATTGATAGCAATTGTTCAAAAGCATTTACAGAGAATCCAATAATGTCTTGTTACAGTGAAACAGATTCAGAGCCCCAATAAGAAATCCAGTCAAACGAGATCGTAGTCCTGCACTTGAAAAGATATTGTACGTATAGGCAGTACTTAAATTGTAGGGGGGGACACGGGGGGGGGACATGGGGGGACGCATCCCCTCATCAAAAGTTAGCGTCCCCCCATCGAGATTTCGCGTCCCCCCATCGAGGTTTAAACGTCCACCCATCGAGATTTGAGCGCTGGATGATGAAACAATCAAGAGCCAGCCAGTATGAATAAATCCTACAAATTCCAGCCGAATATAGTCCCAAATTGCGGTGAAGACCTTTGTTTTTTTTTTTGGTCTTCACTTGATTTCAGGAAAAAAACACTTCATTTTTTGGTCTTCACCTGGTTTCGGGGAAAAAACACTTCAATTGCGGGGACGGAATTACATAATTTCCCTTGAAGTTTGGTCAAGGCTGCAAAAGCGTCCCCCCTGCACAGAGGTTTTGAAGATTCACAATGTAAAGTTATGGGTATAAGTAATTACGATTTTTATGCCATTATGCCGATTCAATTCAATTTCACCATGTTTTGTTCACTTCAAAAAACAACATACTATGTCTGCAAAGAAAGCTGTCATGGCCACACATCAATAAAGAAAACTCAAAGAGGAAGCTGCAAAGGACCTCTTGGTTAACGAGTCAAGTAGCCCCCGCCATTCGTCAAGAATTCCCTATTTTTTTCAAACACGCGATAAAAACCGGCCGTGTCATGTTCAGTGATGCTACAAAATTGCTGCAACAAGTGCAGAGTGCGTTGGTATCGCACGACTCACATAATCTTTAAGCTGCTACGTTCAAAAAATTGCGCAACTTGGTATGCGCATTTTTGCTTTACGCTACGAGTGTGCGTTCAATTAGACCCTCAAAATTGGAAAGTTTCTTGGGATTCCGTATTCTAAATAGGCTACCCCATTTAGATGTTTTCAGAACAATTTGCTATTTGTTGCAAGTTTTGAAAAATACTTGTACCGGTATAACTTTAAATCAAACCTTAAAGTAATTTCTTTGTTGCTCCCCATGGCAAATTTCTTGAAATAGCGCAACATCTATAGTTTCTCTTCGCGTCGTAAAGAGGAAAAAATTGCGAACGTATTTTTACAACTCGATTTACGATGACTATGTTTGCGAACATAATGGCTGATATACTTTTTGAATGATTACGTATTGTTTGATATGTTTTTTACACTGACTTATTGTTAACATTAGTTTTGAACCAATAAAAACCAAACGATCGACCAAGGGGAAATGCGATAGGTGGTATGGGGAAAAGTGACATTAAGGCGTGTGCGCACATGTTCGTATCGCGCTCAGGTTCCCTAATAAAAAGCCTTAAATTTGCTCATTCCTCATTTGCAAAGAGTTTTCGTGAACAAGGTAATATTGGTTCGATTTTTCCTTAAAATGATAAGCTACAACAAAGTTTGCGAAATTCTGACTGAAGCGGTTCCAATGACCACAGACTTTTGCCCACCCTTTACAATTATACCATCTGATGACATACCAACGGAGGGCATCAGCGATAGTCGTGGAATCAAGGAAAAAGTTCAAGAAAACTACGATAAATGGGCTAATGATCCTCGACATAGCATATCCTCTGAACTCGTCTGCAGAGGATATTGGGAAATTGACGACTTTACAGGAAATGAATTGCTAAGGATTTTATGCAATATTATCAGTAAAAAGATCGATGATGGTTCTTATGCATATGAGCCGGGTAATGTTCTTTACTTTTCAAGAAACAGAAATGCATATGCAGCCATCATGTTCACAAAAACCAAGCCTGTAATTACAACTCAGCCTCCGGATCTTTCCAAAAGTGACGAAGATTTCCGATACAAGCATTTGTACACTAAATTGTTCGACGACCGCCTCGTTCCGCGTTATCAAAAAAAGCGAAACAAGCACAAAGACTTCTACGGAAAAGAATACGTAGAGGAGTTTCGGAGAGAAGCAGAAGGTAGATTTTCCTATTTTCTCAAAACCAAAATCAAAGACGACAATGATTTTTTTCCGTTTGGAGACAAATTTTTTGCAATGCTAGTGCCCATTTCTTACAGAATTGGTTCACGAGGCAGCCCGCGAACTATGATGCCTGAGCCATTGAATTTTGATATACCGTTCGCAGCTTGCATCAAATTTGCTTTTGACAACAGCCAAACAGGAAAGATCACTGCTTTGTGTGGAGAAGTTGGCACAAAGCCAGCTAATAAAATGTGGAAAGAACGAGCAAAAAGTATCAGAGATACAGCAGAAGAATTGATTAAGTGGTAAGATACCAGTTATAAAAACGACTTCAAACCTCAATCGAATTAATACCTCGTTGTAGTTATACTTTGAGATAATGGTAAATTACTACATCATAAATTTCGTAAAACATCTTTAGATCAATTAAGAAGGATAGAGTTCACGCCAATTTAATACGTTTGTCTAACTTTAGATATCCTCATTGATTTTATCTTCAGTCCTCTTTTCAGGTAAACAATACTTCGGTGTTCGTTTGGGCTGATACTACTTTGTATTTTAGCTGCTATAAACGCATAATCGATGAAACTTTGCATAGCTCACTGAATAAAAACTTTATTTGAGTATCAATACAATTAATGATCACAATTACGATTATTACATCACAGTTTATCAATAAATAATTCTATATTAGCCACATAGACTTAAACGAAAAGTTAGCGCATCCGTTTTATAGACGTACAGTGACTTACGTTTTTTATAACTAACTTTTTTGGATTCGGACCTGAACTAATCGGCCCATGTACAACTCTGGCTGAGCACGGAGTAGGAAAAAAGAAATCAAATCCCAATTTACTACTTCACTATCCTGTAGGAGTGTTGTAGATGCTTTTTCCTAAAAACTAGACCAGGTGTGCAGAACCTTTTCACTACTGCCAGCCGCAAAATATCCTATTTATAGGATGCACTAACGGCCGCCACTATCTAAGGTCACTTCCTTACAAATTTACGTTTCAAGCCTTACAATTTAACTACACATGCTAAAGATTCGAAATTTTCTAGTTTGGATAATTCATTCAACCATAAATCACAAAAATGTTAGAGCCGAAAAAAAAAGGTAAAAATATATACTAGAAAATGCTGCATCCAAAAGCAACATGCTAGATTTTAATTTCGAAAAAAGTATGCCAAAAAAGCCGTTAAATATATTTTATTTCTGTTATTTTGATACCCGAAACCACACAGAATAAGGGTGAACTAAGTACGCACTGTGTTGCTGACCATCTAAAAGCAGACGCGTAGCCAGAAAAAATGGGGGCTGTTACGGAGTTCTGGGGGCGGAACTCCAAATAATCGAAAATCTTGTATATATTTTTGGCAAAAATGACTTAATTTTAGGCCTAATTCGATAAAAATTGATGCTAATAAAAAGTGGCATAGAAATTAGCAGTGCAAAAACATGATTATACTTGTTGCATAGATAGGTTATGTGGGAGGTAACTATTGCTAGAATTTTAGTTCTCTTATTTATGAATTGGTGAATCATAAAATCCTACACCGGTTGTTCTATAAAAACTCCCAAGTACTAATCTATTTCGTCTATATTTTATTGAGTAAGATATAATAAGGGGGACTAATAGATGGAAGTTTGAGAGACGTGATTGGTAATTAGTTTATTACTAAATAGCCCCCCCCCATCCCGTATTTCTGAGCAATTCATTTTTTGATGAAACTTATGTTAAGCCTTTTTCAATAAGCGATCAAACTTGAATACCAATTTTTGGCCACTTTTTAAGTTTTTTTCAGATTAATTAGTTTAAGTTTTGACAAATTATCCCTTACCCTAAACAAGCGTTTCCAAATATGCTTCAAATCATTTTTGAGAACATATTAGTCCAAAAAACAGTCTCAGAAGTGCTAAAAACGTTGTATTTACGTTATTCTGCATTTTGTTTGGAGGGCCAATGGAGTGGAGGGGGCTACAGCCCCCCTTGGCTACGCTACTGGCTAAATGGTATAATAAGGAACTAATTTCGATTTTTTGTAGTGGCGTAAAACTAATATAATCTGTAGTTATCATAAAATAACACACTACGTGTCAAAAATTAAGATTTACAACTCTACACTCTGTTTTACCCGCAATCGGCATCATCACAGGCCTTCGCTTTCGAGCACTTTTTTTGAATCGGTTGAATTTACATCCCACTCATCACAATATGTAATTATATGTAACATTATTCGTTTTCTGCTATAATGTTATTTCGTTCTATTGTAGAAATGTTTGCGAAGAATCAATGTATTGCAAACAAAAATTATTCTATTCAATCAAACTTAGCGTAAAGTTGGAGACAAAAAAGTCTAATAATCCTTGGTTGCCTCTGGCGTGTAGCTTTTCATTTTCAGCAGAATTGTAAACGAGCCGACTAGTTTAGGCCCGAACCCGAAAAGTAATTTAAAGCCCAAATCATGCCCCAAAAAACCCGAAAGCTAAGTTAGGTCTGAAAAATTTAGCAATATTGCCAAGTTATTTTGATCATATTTTTGTGCACATAAAACAAAAGGCACGTCTAAGTCCCGAATTAAGCCCGAAACTTTTGTCAACTTTGGGCCTAAACCCAAACCCGATTCTATTTGAATAAGACAGGTAAAAGAGGTTAAAAGGTAGGCCTAGTGGTAGGCCTAGTGATAGTTTGATGGTAGAATCTTTTTAACTTTTGGTTCAAGCCTTCCCCCTCTTTGGTCAAATCCAACTTTTTCTTGAAGATTTTATTGCAGTGAAGCCAGATAGTGTTCCGCGGGGTTTAGTTGTCAAAATAATTTGCCGTTTTGAGGAGAAAGGTTTTAGGCTTTGTGCCATGAAAATGACGACTGCCAGTAAAGATTTGCTAGAAATGCACTTTGCAGATCTCAGTTCAAAACCATTTTTCCCAAAACTTGTTGAATTTATGTTGTCTGGGCCAGTTGTGGCAATGGTTTGGGAAGGAAAAGGAGCAGTTAAAACTGATCATAAAATGCTTGGAGAGACTAACCCTGTTGATTCTCTTCCTGGAACAATTCGTGGAGGTTATTGTATTGAAATTGGGAGAAACTTATGTCATGGATCTGACTCTGTGGAAACAGCAAAGAAAGAAATAGCTTTATGGTTTTAAGAAGGTGAACTTTACAATTATTGCTGTGCTATCAACTCTTGAGTGTATGAATAAGAAGGCTACTTCAACCTGACACTCAGCACTCTTTTTGTGCTTAGTGCCTATATGGCAGGATCCGACATTTGTACTTTTTGTATTTTTGTGTACATAGGAGGATCTGACTTTTTTTTTTCTCTACCTTTGTAAAAATTTATAATTACCAATATATTGAAAGATACCTTTTACCTGTTTTCATTTTAAATTCAAAACAACTTTTTCTGCATATTTTGTGGCTGATTCTAAATTTGCCATTTTGTCTAACTAGTGCAGAATCTTTCATTGGTTTGACTGCTTGATAATGCCAGTTAAATGTCCATGTGAAATATGTTTAAGACCTTGTAAAAGGAACCAATGTGTTATTCAGTGTAATGGATGGATTCACCTCAAATGCACAGTCATTAGTCCCCGTAAATTTCACACTCTTTGTTCTTCTACTGAACCATACCTTTGGGAAAACGAAAAGTCATGTTGATATTTGCAATGAGGCAAGAAGATTTTTACCTTTGCTGCAAAATGCCAGCTGACCGAATAAAGAAAACAAAGGTATTCGAGAGAAACTTCGAATGTCAAATCATGGATAAACAGAATGCTATCAGATCTGAAAGCATTCAAAATCACAACACTATCAGGGTTTACACTGATGGCTCGAAACTAGATGGGAGAGTGGGGGCGGGTTTTTACGCAGAATACCCAAACAACTCCCCAAAACAAGCATTTTTCCACCTTGGAATACACAGCACCGTGTTCCAGGCAGAAGTCTTAGCTATTTCAGAAGTGGCAAAGAACCTGCATTTGGAAAAAATGCACAATTAAAATATTGTTGAGCTGGTTGATAGTCAGGCGGCTATCAAAGCACTCATAAAGAGCACTGTAACATCAATTACAGTGCTCAACTGCATCAGAAGCCTAAATCAGTTAGGCAAACAAAACCACGTCAGTATTGCCTCGATTCCTGGACATGCAGGGGCACATGGTAACGAAGTGGCAGACTATGTAGCCAAATCAGGATCTAAATCAATAATGTATGGTCCTGAACCTTTTATTACAGTTCCGTATGCCAGTTGAGTTAGCACGGTTACGGACTGGTCCACAGCTAGATGGAAATCTATGTGGAATAAACGGAAAGACTGCTTGAGGATGAAGGAGACTGTAGATTGGACGTCTTCACGACTAACAATACGTCTCCTTAACCTTAAGAGGCCTTAATTGAATAGAGTAGTGCAAGTTTTGACTGGGCATTGCAATCTACAGCGGCACAAGAAAACTACAGGTCGTGCTGAGTCTTCCCTGTGTCCAAAATGAAGCCTAGAGGATGAAACACCAAATCATCATGTAGGCAATTGTAAAGTTTACCAAGATATTCGTGTTAAATATTTTGGAACTACCAAAACCACTGTTCACAATGTGGTAACGAAATGTAACATTAACAAACTGGCCAAGTACGCAAAGGAAGCTGGAAGGCTTTCTGAGTTCGACCAGTAACCAAACAAAATACAGCAACTTAGCAGCTATAATTGCAATGGGCCCAAATGAGGCCTACGCAATGTGTAGGTGAACTTTACCTAATGGTAGCAGATTCACTTGCACCGCTGCCCTTTAATAGTAATAATAATACCTCTGCCAAAATTGTTACAGTGAATTATTTCCTTTTCAAACCCTAGATGATAAGCAATTGTTAAATGAAATGAGAAATGATGACAAACTAAACTTTGATATTAATCACACAAATAATTCGTTTTTCCCCGCAAAATGCTTACAGGCAGACAACAAGATAAAAAGCTTACTAAATGATTTAAATTTTGGTTTGGTTGACTCAAAATACTGCTCACAGGCCGAAGCCAATATTATTGACAAAAAGTGTAAATTTTCTTTGCTTTGCGTGAATATAAGAAGCCTAAATGCAAATTTTGATAAATTGAATGAACTTTTAACAAATTATGATATCTTACCTGATATCATTGCTATAAGTGAAACCAAACTTAAATTGTTACAGGTATACAATGCAAAGTTAAGTGGGTACCATTTTTACCACAAAAGCACAACTACAAGATGGGGAGGAGTAGGATTGTTTATTAAGGAGTCTTTATCAATTTCAATTTGCAAGGAGTTTGATTTAAACATTCCTAACTGTGAAGATATGTGGATTCAACTAGATTTAGGGAATAACAAAACATGTATAGTGGGAGTAATTTACAGACACCCTAAACAGAAATTATCAGAGTTTTGCAAGAGTTTTGAATCAACCATTGAAAAATTGAATAGTAGAAAATTGATGTATTATATCGGAGGAGACTTCAATGCAGATTTGTTGAAAAGTAACTCTGATATCAATATTAAAGATTTCATGAATTTAACATATAGCTTAGGCTGCATTTCCTTAATTACACACCCGACAAACATAACCACTACAAGCTCAACTCTTTTAGATCATGTTTATACAAACAATGTAATGGGTGAACACAAAAGTTTTATTCTGGTGGAAGATGTAAGTGATCACCTGCCAGTAATGGTGTGTTCTAATTTAAGCCTGCCCAAGAGTGAAAAATCAACTGTCACCCTAATTCGTGATACAAAAAATTTTGAAGTAGAAAAATTTCTAGACAAATTAACTGAAGAAATGGAGCTATTAGGTGATATCAAAGAGGATTGCATTGACAACTACACTGAAAAGTTTATTGACATTTTTCATTAGACGTTAAACATACATGCACCATTACGAAAACAAAGCAGAAAGGAAACAAAACTAAAAAACAAACCATGGTTAGCCTATCCAAAGGAATCCTTATATCAATCCAGCAAAAAAATTTATTGTACAAAAGAGCCTTTAAATTAAATGATAGTAAAACATGGGCACAATACAAAGTCTATAGAAATAAACTGACTCATATTAAGGAATATGCAAAACGACTTTACATTAAAAATTTAGTGAATGATAATAAGCATGACACCTTGTCGCTTTGGAAAATTATAAATAAAATTATTCACTTGAAAAATGTGAAGAAAAATAACATTCCTAATAAAATGTATGCTTCCAAAAGTGAAAGTGCACAAGGTCCACAGGCCATCAGTAACTTGTCCAATAAATATTTCATAAAGATAGGAGTTAACTTTGCATCTACAATCGAAACACCAGCTATAATTGAAGACAAATTTAATGCCATATCTTTGATTCAGAGTAGTTGCAATTCGTTTTTTCTAGAACCAATAGTTGAAGAAGAAGTAGTAAATTACATCACAGCTATGAATCCATCAAAAAGTACAGGAAGACATGGAATTCCTGCAAAGTATATAAAAATGTCAGGCTCTGTTATAGCTCCAGTTCTAACTAACATTTTTAATGCATGCATATCAACAGGATATTTTCCATAAGTGTTAAAAACCGCTGAAGTTGTTCCAATTTTCAAAAAAGGCGAAAGAGAGTTATGCAGTAATTATCGCCCTATTTCTATTTTAAATCCTTTTGCCAAACTATTTGAAAAGTGTCTACTTGATCAACTAAACAATTATTTTGTAAGCAATAATTTGATTAGTCCGAACCAGTATGGTTTTAAGAAAAATTGCTCAACAAATGAAGCTGTTTTAGATATTTACAATAAGCTACTTGACAATATGGACAAAAAGCTCATTACATGTTCTATTTTCTTAGATTTAAGAAAAGCATATGATACGATCAATCACACAATACTGATCAAGAAACTAGAGAAGTATGGAATTAGAGGATTACCATTACAGTTACTAGCAAGTTACCTGACTGACCGTCAACAGTATACAATTATACAATTGTAAATCAATATAAATCCAAGTCAAGAGATGTTATTTGCGGTATTCCTCAGGGATCAACTCTAGGTCCGTTGTTATTTAATATTTATATCAATGATCTACCACTTGCCTCAAATTCCACAATTCATCTTTTTGCAGATGATACAAACCTTACTCTCTCCCATTCTAATGTTTCAACACTGCAACAAAATATTAATGATGAATTAGTCAATGTAAGCAATTGGTTCAAGGTGAATAAATTATCAATTAACTTTAATAAAACTGAGTTTATGGTAGAGACAACAAAACAAAATAAATCTGAACTCAAAGTATCAATAGATAATAATCCAATCAAGCAATCACATCACATAAAGTATCTAGGTGTTCTCATAGACGACAATCTAAACTGGAAACAACAAATCAAGGAACAATGTTCAAAGGTAACAAGGGGATCTTGGGCCCTTGATCAATTAAAACACTTTGTAGATGAGCAAACCTTAAGATCTGTTTACCACTGCCTTATATACTCTCATCTACAATACTGCATAAGTAGTTGGGGGACTGCTTCAAAATCAACATTAGTACCTCTCTTTATTCTGCAAAAAAGAAGCATCAGATTGTTAACTGGAAGTGGATATCGTGAGCATACTAATCCTTTGTTCTATCGAGCTAAATGCTTAAAACTCAAGGATATTTACTCTCCTGGAAACTGCAAAGCTAATGTACAAAATTCACAATAATGTATTATCTTTTGCAAATTCAGATAAGTTTAACCTAATAAAAAACTGCTATACACATAAGACAAGATTGAGCCGCAAAAACAACTTCTTTCTTCCAAGAACTAGAACAAGATTAGGGCAAAAGTCTCTATCATTCGCAGGAATTAAAATTTGGAATGAAATTCCAAGCAGTATAAAAGAAGTTTCATTTTACAGATTTAAAAAAGCTGTTAAAGCTCATTTTTTATCAAACTATGAAACCGATAAAAGCTTGAATAACAGCTTTCTATCAGCAATTCAGTAGTAATTACAGGAATCATAGTTGCATATTTATGCTTGAGTTCAACAATAACCTATTCTATTGCTTGAATGGCATGAGATTGGTGCATTCATCTATCACACATTTATACAATACGTCATCTCTCATTTTGATGTGCCCTTGAATTATTAGTAGTTTTGCAGTAACTGATTGAGATTGATATATACTGGTATTGGAAATTGTACCAGTACTAATGACATATTGGCAAACAATACAAAACAAAGCAAGGATGTTTTTTTTCACTCCAATTGCCCACTTAAAATTCTATAAAACATAAATAAGCATTATGAACTTTATTGATTTTATTTTCTATCCAATCTGTAGTTGCAGTATTTTTATTTTTTAGTATGCTTAGAGTTAGAACAATTCTAATGTTGCCTTTCATTTTCTTTACATGGTGACTGTGAGTTTTGTGTATACACTGTACAAAGTGTACATATCTTTGCAACACTTTGTTTTAATTTTGCGTAAAATTTTTTATCATAGAAAGTAGCAGACTGAGAAAATCTAGAGGCTGCTTTTTAACCTTAACTTGGTGAGGTGGCAGTAGACGTAGATGACCTTTCGGTCCTTCGCTGTCTCCTCACCAAGTGACTAAATATCGCTTTAACTCTGCAAGTTTGTGTGTTTGATTTTAAAGGAATTGCATATTTCGATGCTTCGGTGATAGACCTAGAGGAAGTTGCAGTTTTTTCTTGTGATATGACGTCACTTGGTAAATAAATATGATGATGATATGATGATGATGATGATGACAAAAAGCCTGGCACGACTTACAACTCTGGTTCGCAACGCAGTCACGCTATTTATTGTAATCTATCTAATTTCAAACACCAATTTACTCTAATCCTCTTAATCTTCACTAGAAATAACATGAAATCAATATTTTCACCCTAAAAAGCAGAAATTGGCAAAATTAAAAAAATAATTTTCAAAACTTCCCATTTTACTTTTAAAGCGGTGAGTTGTGTAAACAAAAACAGTATCGTCGTAATTTGCGGAAACAAACAGAAAAAGTCAGAAAATTTTAAGTTTTTTTGTTTTAACTCAAATTTTTACTGTTTGTAACGAGTGTGGGCTTCAGAAGACCTACCATTGAGGAATAAAGGGTTAAGACATATTACCCTATGAAATATTTTTTGATGGACATAAATCGTTTTTGAATAAAATCGGTTTTTACATCAAACTTTTGGGGCGGTTTTCCAGCATTACAACCAAAGTCAGATGGACTATTACCTCGAAATTCGGTACAAAAAACATCTTATTAATCTCAAACTTCTGCTCTAATTTCATTAAACTAGACGCAACCGTTTTCGAGTAACAAGTAAAAGTCTGAAACTTTGCGCTTATTAGTTGAAAAAGCAAAGAAACACGCGACGCGAGGTTCGGTCGTACCAATAATATTGTTTGCTGTACGTTTTACCCTGACTTAACGTTAACGTTAGTTTGAAACAAATATATACCAAACGATCAATCGAGAGGAACACGATATTAACAGTTTCTCATCGTCATCAAAAGAAACAAAATTTCAAACCTATTTTTACAACTCTAGTTACAACAGTATATTGTTTGCTGTGCATTTACATTAACTTAATGCTAACATTAGTTTTAAACAAATAAATGCCAAACGATTGATTACGGGGAAACGTGATGAACAGACGCGCAGCCAGAAATTTGCAATTGGGGGTGTTTCGGAAGCTCTTTGGGGGTTTAGGGGCAAACCTCCAGCCGCAGGTGGTTGGGAGTCTGGGGCTATACGGGCGTTTAAAAATTTTAATTTTTTTTGCAAAAATACGTTAATTTTAGACCTATTATGATCAAAATTAATGCTTTTAAAACATAGCACAGAAATTAGCAGTGCAAAGCATGATTAAACTGACAGCATCAATGGTCTAGCTATGTGGAGCTGGCTAATGGTTAAGTTTCAGTCGTTTTATTTACTGTATGAGCTGGTAAATCATAAAAATCTGTAGTTCAAAAAAACCCAAACAAGGAACAAGGAATAACCCCCAAAAATAAAGGAACAAGGAAAAACCAAAAAAAAAACAACAACAAAGAATAAACTACTTTGTTTATATTTTACAGAGAAAGATAATTGAAGGGGGAGCTAATGGACGAGATTTGAGAGAAGTGATTGGTAATTAACTGATACCGAGTACAGCCCCCCTCAATTCCAGAACATATATTTTTTATATTGCAGCAAAGCTTAAAAACACCACTCCATTTATCATCTTACTATGATACAACTAACTAGGCTAGGCTAACTTCATATTTTATTAATTGAATTCTCGAACGTTTTCGACGTTTTTACACAGCGCCCTCATCAGGAAGCTAAAAATACGATATGATACGTAAAATAATACCACTTTCAAATAAACTGAAACAAAGTTAAAAAATTTTTTCTCATCGTACAACAAATTTGACTATAGGAACTGTATCTGGCTAAACTGTCATGTTTATGACGTTAAACGCAAAATCGTGACTTCACTAAATGTCCGTACCATAGTGGTAATAGACTATTACTGTGCTATAACACGGTGAAAAATAATGCACGCTTAAAAAAAATCAATACACACTCAGTAAAAAGGAGGCTCCATTTGCGTACATCTGCTTATTTATTACTGGATTCTGCTTTTTCATTAGGAGTGCTTCGTGTATTTTTGCCTCATATGCACTGTTACATTTACGCGTCACGCTAAACCGGTCTAGTTGAAATTTACGATTTTTCTCTAGGCAGCTATTGCAATTTAAAATGTGGTTTTTGATTGCACTTTTGTTTGATTTACAGTCACTGATATGTTCCGTGCTGAATAACCTATGTAGGTTACGTTCGCATTACGTGAACATGTGTATTTATACACAACATTTGACTGCAGATAAGAAGGTGTTTGGCTCTTGATATTGAAATAGCTACAAATTTTAGTGGTTTTAAAGATGGGGGTGATTTTAATATCCAATTTGTTGTTGATTAAAAGTTGTACATTTTTGAAAAAAGTTTTTGACGGTTTGCCCAGGTACGGAACCATAAGAAAAAACTTTCTTTCTTAATGTCTAGATGAATCCAAATCTTGATAGATACGCCATCACTTTGGGTTAGAAATTTGTCCAGGATTTAATTGAAAAATGATGCAGGGTATCCATTTTTGCTAAATATTTGTCTCAGGTTATGCACTTCGTTTTGAAAGAGAAGTTTTGTCGAGCATATCTTTTTGGCTCTGTAAAGCAGTCACGTGACTAATCCTTCTTTACATTTCTTTGGGCATAAAGCAGAGAAATTCAGTAGCAGTCCAGTGTTGGTTGATTTTTTACAAACCCATGTGCCAAACATATTGTCATTAACCTTAATTTCCACATCCAAAAATGAGAGCGTATTGGTGCTGTGCTCTACAGTAAATTTAATATCCGGATGTTGGGCATTGATCTGCTGAAAAAATAAAGAGCATGCTTGTTGGTCATCAAATATGGCAAAAATGTCATCCACATATCGTAGATACAATTTACGTGTAGGTGTCTGTAGTTTATTCATTAGTTTTGTCTCTAAATTAGCTATAAAAAAATTAGTTAAAGTAGGTCCTAGTGGTGATCCCATTGCACCCCGTTGATTTGCTGATACAGTTCATTTTGGTACATAAGTAGTCCTTGGGTAGCTTTGAACATTACTTCTACAAAAATATCCTTGCTAAATGGTGGGTAATTAGGATTGTCTTTGGCAGATATGTAGTTTGCTTTTAGTTTAATTGTTTCTGCCAAGGAAACGTTAGTGAATAAAAAAACAATATCAAAACTCACGGTTACTTGGTTCTTTTGGGGAGTAAACTCGTTCAACTTTTGTAAAAAATCTTGGGTAGAATCCAGCATGTATTCCTTAGGTGTGTACGGCTTAATTAGTTTGTCCATGAACTTTGCCATCTGGTATTCAGATATATTGGTCATAGATACTACTGGCCGAGCGGGATATCCTTTTTTGTGTACTTTAATTCTTCCTTATAGTTTTCCAGGGGCACTTACGGATGGTGTTAGCTTATCCTCGACTTCTTTACCATACGATTTGAAGTAGTTTTTTACATAGTATTCAATTGAGCTTTCTTTTGCAGTTATAGGGTGATTTTCTTCCGGATCAACGTTAACTTTTACGAATTTGGTTTGGTTTTTAATGATGCTGTCTATTTTAGCATAATAATAATTTTTATTCAAGAAAGCTATTCCCCGTCCTTTGTCATAGTGGCATATTCTGATTTTGTCATCCTTTTGCATTTCATGCAGAGTTTTGTGTAGGCTAGAGTTTTGAGGTGATGAGCATATGCGGTTGCTATCTTTGAAAAACTTGCTAACATAAAATTTAATTTGATCTTTGAAATCATCATTGAGTTTTGTGATTGACAGACGTCGTTTAATGGAGTAAATAAGTTTCTCTACGTAAGCCTTAATTTCATCTCTTTTAACCCGGTAGTATGTGGTGATCTATTCCAAATCTTAAAGCGTGTGACGTTTTCAAGTCCAATTTTCTCATGCTCAAGTTTGTAATCGCATCGGGGACTTTGTGAGATTGTTTTCTGCATAAATTTGAAAGTTTAACATAATATGTGCTTAATATAGACTTGGCGTAGTTCTTGTGCTTCTCACTAAGTAAATAGATTAAGCAGGATTTCTCAAGAAAACTTAGCTGAGTAAAAATTCTTTTTTTCTCGAATTGATATTGCTTTTCCTTGCTTTTGCTAGACTTTTTTACCACAATTAATTTTCTTTTCGAGCCAATTTGGTAAAGATCCGCAGGTCTACCATAAGCTGAAATTCTTGGTGGTTTAAATTTCAAAAATTCCGGACAGATGCTAAGATCAATGCACGTTTGGAAAAATCTTACATCAAGCTTTAGTTTTAGTACTTTTAAGCTAATTCTTTCCAGCTGTCTCAGCTTACTGATGGCGATGCCTCTCCTGGTGTTTATTCTAAAGTATAATTTTTAATGAAACCTATGTTCAGCATTTTTTGAAAAGCGATCAAATTTGATTGCTTATTTTTGGCCAATTTTCAAAGTTTTACTGGTTTGTGATTTTTTTTTTTTTTTGCCAAATTTTAACAAATTGACAAATTGACAAATTAATTGTAACAAATTAGACTCTTTTAATTTTCAAAAGATGCTTTAAATTATTTTTGAGTCATCCGAAAAGTGTTAAAAACATGATTTTTTCTTTTATCTGTATTTTGGTCGACCGGTCAATATAGGGGGGCTGTGACCTCTTACCTCCCGGCTAATCTACTTATGCTTATGGTATAGTGTGACAATAAATGGTGCACATATTATTATTTTCGTATCGCACTCAGATGCAGATAAAAAAAGTCTCCATTTTGCTCATTTTTCATTTTTACCACTAAACAGGTTTCGCAAATAATTTACATTAACATATTGTTTTGAAATGGTTAGCTACAGCAAAGTTTGTGAAATTTTGACTGATGCAGTTCCAATGACTACTGACTTTTGCCCACCATTTACAATTATACCATCAAATGACATACCAACGGACGGCATCGGGGATGGTTGTGGAATCAAGAAAAAAGTTGAAGAAAATTATGATAATTGAGTTAACAATTGTCAACATAGAACATCCTCTGACCTCGTCTGCAGAGATTGTGAAATTGATAACTTTACAGGAAATGAATTGCTAAAGGTTTTATGCAATATTATCAGTGAAAAGATCGATGATGGTTCTTATGCATATAAACCGGGTAATGTTCTTTACTTTTCAATGAACAGAAATGCATGCACAGCCATCATGTTCACAAACTCCACGCCTGTAGTTAAAACTTCACCAATAATTCTATTCGAAAATGATGAAGATATCAAATACAAGCATTTGTACACTAAATTGTTCGACGACCGCCTCGTTCAGCGTTTTCGAAGAACACCTAACAAATATCAAGATTTCTACATGAAAGAATACGTGGAGGAGCTTCGGAAAGAGGCAAAAGGGAGATATTCTCATTTCCTCAAAACCAAAATGAAAGACTACGATGATTTTTTTCCGTTCGGAGACCAGTTTTTCGCAATGCTAGTGCCGATTGCTTGCAGAATGGGTTCACGAGGCAGCCCGCAAAATTTGCCTGTACGTTCGAATCTCGATATACCGTTCGCAGCTTGTATCAAATTTGCTTTTGACGGCAGCCAAACAGGAAAGGTTACTGCTTTGTGTGGAGAAGTTGGCACGAAGTCAGCAAAAGAACGAGCAAAAAGCATTAAAAATACAGCAGAAGAATTGATTAAATGGTAAGATACGAGTTCGTAAATTGTTGATCGTCAACCTTCTGAAACAGTACTCAAAGATATACGGAAGCAAAACCAGAGCAAAGCACAACTCTAAAAATCACGGTAAAGGTTAAAAGCACAACATTCTGCTTCGTCCTAAGAACTTATCATGGGCAACTGTAGCATCTGATGAGTCCATAGAACCAAAACAGACTGTTGTGCTTTTAACCTTTAACTATGGTTTTTGTAGTTGTACGGTACGAGTTATGAAAGCAACATCAAAACTTAATCAAATTAATACCTCGTTGTAGTTATATCGTACTTTGGGATAGAGGTAAATTACTAAATCATAAATTTCGTATTGTATCTTTGGGTCAAAGAAAAAGGATGAAGTCAACTACAATCTAATCTAATACAATTGTCTAACTTAGGATGCACCCATTGATTGTATCTTCATCTCTCTTTCAAAGTTAACAAAACTTTGGGCTTAATTTGAGCTAATGCTGCATCAATGCAATTATTTCTACACAAATATCTTTATTACATCACAATTTATAAATAAGTAGTTGTATATTAGTCACAGCAGACTCAGAAGAAAAGGAGCAATTCACCGCATTCGTCTTTAGACTTAACTTTTTCGGGTTTGGGTCTGAACTAATTGGCCTGTTTACAAATTTAGCTGCGCACTAAGTAGGAAAAAAGAAGTCAAATCTGAATTTACTACTACACTATCCAGTAGATGCTTTTTCTTAAAGACTAGACCGATGATCGTTTAAAATGAAATATGGGTCGCAATGTACAAACCTATGGTATAAACTACCGTAAGTAACTTCGTGTTGTTGCA
The DNA here is from genome assembly GCA_963965965.1 of Trididemnum nubilum. Lineage (NCBI taxonomy): Eukaryota > Metazoa > Chordata > Ascidiacea > Aplousobranchia > Didemnidae > Trididemnum > Trididemnum nubilum. The sequence continues at coordinate 28,043,382 of OZ014480.1, read as the reverse complement.
GCTCCCTCCCACCTGATAAAAATGGAACGTGGAATGAAGAAGAAGTAAAAAAAGCAGCAGAAGAAGTGGCTGAATTTTTCAAAATGTAGCTAAGCTTAAAGATCTACTGCAGAAACCAACCATTCTTAAATTTAGCATTTTTTTGAAAGTAACATTTTCTTAAATTTAGCATTTTCGTATTTGTGTTTTTCTGTTTACTAACTCCTAGCTGTTAGCTGATGTTAATTGTAGCAACGAATTTTATTTTATACCTTGTACTGTATATCCATAACCATAACATAGGTCAACTTATCCCTATTTTATACGAGGTATTTGACCAACGTATTTTAGACAGATAAATTATCAGGTATGTCAAAAATCAGCTCCATATTTTAATGCAATCACAAACACGAAAAAATGCTTATACTGGTACAAATTATAGATTATAGAATTGCGAATGAGCTATCGCGACGCGTTTCGACCTTGTTTTCACGTTTCGACCTTTCGAAATTTCATTTTAGACAGGGTTGGGGGAGCAAAAATGCTCCCTGTCTAACTCCTAAACCAAAGGTCATGGAAACACCAAATTTGTCATACTGGTTGGTATTCACCAAAATTTTTTTAAAAACTTGGTTTTGAGTTGATAAAATCATCATTGTGACGTCACGGCCACATTTTTGCGGTGACGGCATGGGCGGTTCAAATTTTGTACATAGATTTATTTTGTAATATTGAATCATAAAATGCTTAAGTCAAAGTAGTTACATCACAAAAACGTCTTGCGACGTCATTAAAGTTAAATATTGGTCAAAAAAGGTAAAATTTCAGAAAGTAACTTTGGAAAACCAAAAATTGAGAAACTTCCAGTTTCCTTGGCAACTTCAAATTTTCAGCAGTCGTTTTTCATAAAATTTGACTGAACGTCAAGTTGGTGTAATGGAATTGTTTGTTTTAAAGGGATTTATCACAATAAACCAAGAGGGAGCAAAAATGGCTTCCCCCTATGTAAAACAGGGTTAACTAATTAAGTACAAATTGTTATTATTGTTATTTAAGTACAAATGTAGACTAGAACATTTAACAAGCTACAGTAGAAACAGAAAACTTGTTAATTTTTGTTAAAATAATACGGGCTTATTTAGAAGAAACAAATTTGGATTATTGATTTTTTTTTACAACTGAAAATTTTATTCTAATAAAGTGAGCAGTAAAAATCTTAAATTTTCTATTAAAATATAATTTGTCAAAATATGGTTCACTTATTTTATGAAATCCAGTAGATTTTGGATTAAGCCTGTGTGTCCTTAAATTTTTACGGATTTTTAGTCTCATTGGTTCTTAACGTTATATAAATGAATAACGTGACACAATTTCATTCTTGCTTAATTTTTAAAGTTGTCTTTTATTGCAGATCATTATTATACTGTTAGACTAAACAACAATGGCAATATACAAAAGAGCAAGAAAACTCTGCTGTTTTGGCCAGTTTTTTTTTTTATGCTTAGGCTGACATTGTTCTTAATTGTGTTAAATTTTGAGGATAAATGAGCCTTGAGTTCTTATAAAATATTTTTCTTGTAAAATGTAAAAAAGTAATGGTGGTGATCAACAGGCGATAATTTGCTGGCAACATAGTTCGACAAGTAACCTGCGGTAATCTACACTTTTTCCTGTTGGTTTGTTTGTTTTTTTTTCGTTAAATATTATACATTCAATCAGGGGTGCCGATTTATGTTGAGCATTGGGGGAAATAATTTGCAATTTTACCCCAATTTTGCCCTGCTTTGAACATTGGGGGGATGAAGCTCGACCACTATTTTTTTTTCACGTGAATCAAATAACGGTCCACACGCTTTTGAGCAAATCAAGTAAACACTAAAAAAAAAATCTTCACCGAAACTTTAAAAGTTTTTGTGCCCGAAATCAAGTGAAGACCAAAAAAAAGCAAAAAATGTCCAAAGATCATCCAGCGCTAAAATGCAGACCATAATCAAAGTATTGGGGGGGATATTGTCAAATTATTGGGGGGATATATCCCACTCATTCCCCCGGTTTTCTGTACCCCTGCTTGCAATAAAGTTCGACAAGTGATCTGCGATAATTTGCACTTTTGTCTTTTGTGTTTGTTAAATATTTATGTGTAACTGTCTCACTAATAAAATCATACCTTGGTGCAAACAATGAAGATAGCCATAGATCGCTTTTTTCTTGAAAAATTGTTTTGCAAAATTCAAAACACAGCAAGGATTCAAACCTGAAGTCTTTAGATTATTTCTCCACTGCTCTACCATTTGAGGTACGGAGAATTTTTATTCACATGCTTAATTTTGGCTATTTAAACCCAGCAACTTGCAAATAAATTAATTTTCATGTTTTGACGTTAGACTGGATTATATATTGCAATGTTTTGAACAAAAAGCATCACCATTAGGGTAAGTCGATTTCGATAGAAAAAAATGGTATTTTGCAGTAGTTGCGCATTAATCTTGAGACACTTTCTGCAAAATTTGAGCACTCCAAGTCAAGAAATGGCTTGCAGAAACGGTTTTTAATTTTTTTGCCCAAATTTGCTTGTTCATTACATTCCGCTAGATGGTGCACCATAATTTATTTACCAAATACATGATATTCTGCAACAATAAGCTTGAAAAACGTTCTTATCGTTTGGCTTGAACTTAAAATTAGCAAGCCTTAAGTGCAAGTGGTACAAAATCGCAAATAAATACAATGGCGTAATCGCCCAAGTCACAGCAACGGTTTACGATATCAGGATGTATATAAAATTATATTCAAAACTTTCGAAAGTTTGTATGTTTATTTGGGAGTGAAATATCATCAGCTTCCATTTTATGACTATCGCCAGCGATCAAATTCCTCTTCAAAGCAGTTTGTAATCCTTGTAGCCCACTAATAAAATGATAAAACAGAATTTGGTTGCAATCAAGTAATCTTGATTACGTTATCAATAAATCGTTTCTCTTGCACTAAGTTTTATCGTTTTGGGCTGATAAGAGTCTACAGTATTTCCCGTAATTTAAGCTTAATCAAAGTTAGTTTTAGCATTAAAACCAAACGGAAGAAAGCTATGCCGAAAGTAAAAAACACGACCGCTTACGAAACAAAAAAGTGACGCAAAATATGGAGGAGGACCCAGAGAGTTATCCAAAAAGGAGCCAAGCACCTACAGGCAGTTAATCTGTTACTATTATCATTCAAAAATACTGATCCTAAAAGCTCTATTTCGCAATATTGCCAGCAAATAAAAGAAGATTTGATATGTATTTGGCAGTTAGTGAACCGGCGATTACCTTTTATATCCACATTTTCAATCGAAAAAAAGATAAGAAATTTGCTAAAGTTTGTAAAAGATATCAATCGAAAACACTTTGAAGCTGCAGCAAAACGAAATCTTGCTAACAAATTAGACAGCCTTTTTGATATTGCTGGGTGCTCCTGTTCTTTGGAAGTGTTACCGTGTGATGACAGAAGAATTAACTATGATGTTGATAACTGCCACCAAGAGCACATATTTTGCTCTTGCTCCCCAGCTCTTAAAGTTCCGATAAAAGATCGGATCGGGCATACCTGAGAGATCAACGTTTGAAGAAAGGCCGCAAAGGCTTCAAATGACATCTGTGGACCGAGTTGCTGTAAAACGAGCTTTATGTTCATCGGCAAGTGTTCCGCGGTCAACTGTTGATTCTTCTCTTTTCCTTGCACCTCAATCCAGTCTTCCACAGATACTGACCGTGCTTCAGCACATTCAAAGTAAGTTTTAATAAGCAGTATGTAACGATAATAGCTATTGATACAACGATAATGCAATCGCATTAAAACTTTGTGAATCTAAACTCTGTTTGAAGAAAAAAACTTTTTATTGCCGGACAATCAATAACATTCGAAACGCCGTATAGACTGCAGAAAGACTATATTTAAATGTCACAGACGCTACATTTATTTCTGCTCCATATCTGATGTCGAGTTAAAATGAAAAATTAACCTAATTATCACATGCTTATTGTTAATGCTTGTACGGTATAATTATGCACTAATTATTATGGTTAGTACTGTAACTAGCCATCCACTAATCAATGCTAACCTTAAATGAACTTAATTATAATTATGCTTAATAACTTATTTGTTTTAGGAAAGAGATACATGGCTACCAACCACATCAGGAGCTCCTAACCCTTTCAACATCATAAAACTAAACAGATTTGCAATGGAGTTAGTTTGAGGTGATCTGTCTTCTTCTAGAGGTGCAGCTCTCCGAAATGCTTTGTTATTTGACATTAAACATTTGTTTCAACCTCATGTTGATATAAACGAAATTTTAATAGAAAGTCAAAGGTAGACAGAGCAAAATCTAAAGTTAAAGTAATTAGTGAAGTACGACATCTGGAATGAAAAACTCAGGCAATCTGTGTTGGTGTTGATAGCAAGAAAGATGAGAAAGCTTTGGACTACAAAGCAACGGAAGATAGCATTGGAAACAACATTTCAAAAAAGTTAGGTTCTCAACACCACCTCACCATTACGTATGAACCCGTAATATGCTCTGAAGAGTATTTAAGCCTTAAAACACTTTCAATGACTGGCTCTTATGGTGAAGTTATGGCTCAGCATGTCGACGATGCTCTAGAGGAATTCGACAGTTTGGAAAGCATTAGGGCAATATTGGTTGACAACAACTCTGTCAACATAGGCTGTAAGAATGGTTTGGTTGTCAAATTAGAAGACAAACTAGGGCGGAATTTGCATACGGTTAGTTGTGCTTTGAACTTCCTTTTCTTGTCATATTCAAAAAATTGGATGGAGTAACTAAAGGACCGCCGAGTTTTAGAGGGCCACTTGGGAAAAAATGTAAAGAGAACGTCCGCAGTAAACCACGATTGCGTTTGAGTCTATTGAAAACTCTATACATTATAGCGTGGAAAAAGAAAATTTCAGCGATTTGAGCACTGACCAGCGTCTTCTTTATGAATATACCAAAGGAATCGGTTCAGGAAAAGTCGACAAAAAGTTCTTTTCCTGGAAAATTGGTCAGCTACTTCACGCAAGATAGCTCACTCTTGCTATTAAACTTCTTGCTGTCTATACACGGGAAGAATCTCCAAGCAGAAATTTAATTAAACTCGTTCACCACATAGTAAAGGTTTATGCGCCTTCGCCCTTCGTGGTTTGAGATACAGTCTTCATCTAAACTGCACGAATCTCCTAGAATATTGTTTCAGAATTTGTCTCGCATTGATCAACTCTAATTTCAAGACGTAAAAACCATAGCAAAGCAAAACCTGCGAGGAAACTCCTTTTGCTTATTACCAAAAAACTTTGTGTATGCATTGATAAAAGATGAAGATCCAATCGTCAGAAACTTAGGACTGCAAATAATTATAAACCCGAGAAGCAAGAATCTGTAAATTTTGCAGATTTGTGTACTACACTTACGCAATAAATGTGATGTAAATTTTGTAGAACTACTGTATTTACATCAGTATTTAAATAACAACGTGCCATATTCAGTAAACGCAAACCAGAACCAAAAAGCACCAAAGTTTTAGGATTCGGTTTTTAATCGTATTGCGCAGTAAGAAAAAGCGACAGACATAATCTTTACTTTTCCACGCAGAATCAGCAAGGAAATAAAGACGGAAAAAAAATCCCTCCCATCAGCTGGGATGCTAAAGAGTGGTACAATCTTGTGGATGAAGAGTATCTCTGTGCAGAGCCATCGCTTTCGAAGGATATACCCGCGGAAGATCTGATGTTCTGCCATGCAAACAACAGTTCACTTGAGCTTCCATGTCTTCAGTTCCACTCACAGAGCGTAGAAAGAAGCGTGAAACTTGTAACAGAAGCTTCACATACTTATTATGGATTTGATAACCGCCACAAATCTATTACGGCCAAAATCACTGGCCGAAAAATGCGTCCTGTTTACATTTAAAAGCTCCTACTCCCAAACATACGATTAAATTCTGAAACTGAACTGAACTGATAACTTCCTTGTAAGTTTCAATTCGTTGTTATTAAGAAGCTGGTCAAGTGTTTGTTCAAAGTTTACGCTTAGCTATATGCCGTAAGTATAGGCTTTTTATGACGTTATTGCGAGTAAAAAAAAAGTGCGGTTGCTTGCTATTTGGGGTGATACTAATATTTCTTGTCTTACAGTTTATTTTAAACAGGTAAAATGGTAATCCATTTGCTATGCTCGAAAGTGCCAACCAGCGGTTTTGCAAATCACAATTGCATAAAAAAAATTAAACTAAAATCCGCAAGCCATTTTGTAATGCGGAGCACTCAAAGTTTGCAGGAGTTCATTTTGCACCAGAATGCAACTACTGCAAGATTACGTCATTTAAGATTCAAAGAAAAGTAAAAAATCGATCTACTCTGATCACCATTACGTAACATTATTTGTGTTTCAAAAGCCCCACAAACATTAAAAAAATAATGATTGAACATACTTAAAAAGTTGTAAGTACTCTAAATTATCATAAAAACATTGCCTATCGCAAAAATATGTTGGCAAAGTTTGACAATGAATAATATAAATTATTACCATCTGATTACTTTCATTGGTTTTTGTTTGTTTTTTGTGGAAATTATGCTGTTCAATGGCTGATAAAATGTCTCTTTGTTTTGTAAATTCTTCAGTGGAACTAAAATAGCATGGGCTATTTCGGAGCGCGCAACTGAACCAGTTGATGACTTTAAGTGTAAAAGCAAGCTTGATTTAATTTTAAGTTTTTGCGATTTTTGTAAATCGACTGTAGGGCATTATAGGAAACTACATTAAGCATTGGTTTGTATTTTACTTTTAGTTGCCAATTGGTCGAACGGTTACGTGATGGAACGTGAGAGTAGAATTCAATTCCCAGTCGGTCAAAACGGACACAGTTTTGTTTCGGCTCGTCACCGCTGAGGTATTCATTCATATGTTACCCTGCCACAATGACGTGGAGATGGGTCCACAATTTTGTCACACGTTTCAGCATAATTTTGCTAGTATAGCCTAATAAAGAATCTATTTTTAATTTTTGTAGTGTGGTAACCAGTGCAGTCGCCAGAGCAAACGAAGTGAGGGAGCACTAGCCGAAAGTGGCGGGGGGGCAATAAAAAAACTGAACTTTTGCACATAAAAAGTGATATTTTACGGCTAAAAATTATCCACTATTTTGAAAACCTTGAATTCTTGTTTTACCGGCCAGGTGGTGGAGCGGTAACGCGTTCGTCTCTGGAGCGGGAAGTCTGAGGTTCAAATCTCGGGCTGGTTAAATCGGACACAGTGTTGCCAACGGCTTGTCACCGCTGCGACATTTCTTTGAAAGGATCTGTGTTGCCCGGGCGCAATGACGCGGAGATGGGCCCCGCAAACTCGTTACACGCTCCGGCGTATTACAGCGAGTATAATGAAAGGTTTTGGTTTGAATTCTTGTTTGAAAACTTTGTATTGTATTAAAAAAGCAAAATAAACACATACAATTATTTACAAAAAAGAAAGAAAATAGGTTCTCCACAAGGGACCGCTTAAGGGTCTTCGAATCAAGTGGCAACCTAAACAGAATCAGTTCATCGCCAGCATGCGGCAGACTTTCATTACAGTATGTGTTAAAAAGAAAAGGAAAAAAACAAAAAAAAACATCAAACTTTCTACGAAATCATTTGTATTGTAGATTACGATTAGGAAAATTTCACTTTAGCATAAATTTTTGAAACATGCGTGCACTTATTGTTTTTTTTAAAACAGCAAAACTAACAGAAGATTAATAGGTATCCAAAATAGAAGTTTTAAGTTTTTTGAGAAAAACATTTAAGGAACAATTTTTGATTGCTTTTGGTATTTTACTCCACACTTTTACTCCTGTAAACTTTATGGAATGTTGAAGCTTGTTTGTTTTAAACCGGGGTAAGAAAAGAAAAGACGTAGGCTATAAGCCCAGCAGCGTTTATTAGCTTGCTTCGTATGCGGCGCCGGCCCATATAACCGCTTAAAAATTTTGTCTGGAGCAGTTAGTAAATGCGATCAGAAGCGCAAACAGGATTTTGCAAAAAAGGAGGGGCTTGGACCAAACGTAAATTTTTCTTGCACAAAAATTGTCTAATTTAGGCCCCTTGCTGAACAAACCGATGCAACTTAAGCGTATTACAAAGGGGGCTTGTGGCGGAGCCCGCAGCCGCTGGGTAATTTTTGTAATTTTAATGCAAAAAAGTAACAAATTTACGCCCTTTAAATCACATTTTACACGTTTTTAAAGCCATATGAAAAACTGCAGTAAATTGCTAAAATTCAGAAGCCATTAAAAGCTAATTAAATTGGCTAATCCCTTTAGCCCCCTTATACTTAAGTTCAAGTTCAAAATACGTTCAAACGCAAGTTTTTTGTTTTTTTAGTTGACTTGGCTCAAAGGATTTTTAAAAGTAACTTTTTAAAAAGAAGACAAAAGATAAAATCCTTGATCAATACCATAAACCTTCTGTTCTACGGAGAGCCTATCAGTCCATTGAAGCCGTCAAACTAGCTGATGTTAAACAGCTCCTCCACTACGTACACTTGACAGACCATGCTACTTTTTATAGCGTGTTAAAAGCAGATACCGATGTTCAGAGCTGGGCACCCGCTACTTGAAAAGTAGCGGCGCTGCCGCTGGCGCTGTAAGGCAAAAAAGCAGCGGCGCTGCCGCTTACCGCTACTCAAATGATAAAGTAGCCCCGCTTCCGCTACTTGCATGCAAAACAGCGGCCGCTGCCGCTACTTTAAAAAAATAAAGAGAATAAAAACGATGACATTCAAATACGGTATCTAACGGTGAAATTTCAACTTTATTTACGAAAGTAAATTATTCAAGCTTTCAAAATACTGGTACAGGTTAAAATCGGCATACACAGGCTTAAATGGTAGACAAGTAAGTAAAAGTTTGACGCAAAAGTAGATCACGCGTTTAAGATATTGGTGTTTACCAAGTCGAAGTAGATACTTAGTGATGACGTACATCTTAAGCAAATGAAGAAAACGTACATCTTAATCAAACGATATATGTTACGCTAAGCATTTTTTCTACGAAGATAACTCCATAACTAAGTTGTCTTTAAAGTTTATTTATTACCTGGTTCTACTTGTTTGTTCTATTCTCAGTGCACTATAAATTCAATTCTTAGTTTTACTGCTAACTGTTGTAGCAAAATTTATTTCACTACACCTTGATGTAACTACTCAGGCCCGGCACCATGGGACATAGGTGCAGCCAGAGGGGGAGTATGGAGCCCGGGCCCCCTCCAATTGAAATGCGACCAATGATAAAAATGTGACAAAAAGCCTATTGTTTCGTCATTTTCAATATTTTCAGCATTTTTTGCTTACAACAGTACACGCGTACAGCGGTAATTAACAATAATATTGACAACCAAGGAGCAGGACCCCCTTAATTTCATTTTTGCCAATCAATTAAAATGAATAACCTGGCTGAAATTAGAGATTTTTATCTTAAAGTTGCTACCTCGGGCTCTCATCTAACCTTTTTAAAATTGTAATGCAATAACCAGGGTGTGATTTACCATATGGCACACCGTATCAAAGGCCCTGCGCTTAGATAGTAAGACTTTATTTTTGGTCTACACTTATTCTGCAAAAATCTCCAACGTGCCAGGTGCCCCGCAATCTAAATCCCGCCCGGGCAATAACATAGCAATTAGGCGTAACCATTTATTGTTCGGTTTTTAATTACAATTCACCTCTACCTCGCTAGTTTTTACGCGAAAAAATACTTCTGAAAAAAAAATAGCTAGGAGAAATGATCATTGAAGAAATTAATTGAATTTGAATGGAGGGGCCTGGGGCTTCTTGACCGTACATGTACTCTTACAACTAGTTAAAAACAAAAACCAAAACAAAAACCTCGAAGGAAAATCTTCGAGTGGATTATTATTTACTACTAAAATACTTGCAAAATTTAACCCCAAATTTCAAAATCATAAACAGATTTTTGACCAAATTATAGGTAAAAGGAGGATTGAAACAATTAATTTTTTTTCAATCGGCTTTCAAATGTTAAAAATCTAGTTCTTTCAAATGGTTCTGAACACATGCGAAATGTGATCTAATGGCATTAAAATCGCTTTTTTCCAAAAAAATGCAAAAAAATTGCCAAGCAGCTGGGGCTTCAGCCCCAAACCTCCATCTGTGATACGTTTGAGTAAACTAGTTTGCTTACACACGTCTCCCAATTTATATATTTTCATTTTTAACTTTTAGTTTAAGCGCTCTCCCCTTTGAAAACTCTTCGTTAAGTACCTAACCAGGCCACGGCTTCCAATGATACATTCTACGATATCTTTGTCCCACAAAAAGTTTCTCTTTCAAAAATTTCTGATGACGTCATTGCATGTCATGTTTAGTTTGGCCCTTCCCCAAATCAAAAATCCTGGCTACGCCTATGCATGGCGGGGGGAGGCTTTTTGGGCCGTGCCCCCCCCCAAATCACTGCTTGTGCCTCCCAAGCGAGAGTAAACTTTTGTAGTAGTATAAGCGGACCCGCAAACTTTTGCCCAAAAACAGGTCACCACAAACGCTTTTTTTCTATGAAACAGCAAGACAGATTGAGTAAACGTGATCAAGTAGCCTAAGATTTTGCGATGAAGACCTTTTTTTTATTTTTTTGTTCTTTACCTTTAAATTTGAGGGCAAAATCCATACCAAAGAAGGATAACATAAGATTTTGAGCAAAGTATTCACCAGATTGCTGAGGCATTTCGAAGGCGTCTAGTCTCGGCTGCGTAAGCGTCCCCCCAAAAGTTTCTTGCCCCCCCATCCCCCCGAAACCCACTACTCTGGCTCCGGGTTTGTTACTGTACTGTTCTACTTGCAGTGCACGAACGGTACTGTGGTCTGCGACCAGATAGCCAACAAATCATCGTCATTTGTAGAATACTAGCATTTTGAGAAAATATCGCGGAAAACCGTCTTTGCGATTTGCAAGTTTTCAGCAAATTATCGAACTGTAATTATCGCATTTTTGTTAAAGAAATGTTGCTCGAAATCGGCTTTATTGAAATCGGTTTTATCAGTTCAAATTGGCCCGCTACTAGCCACATTATTTGTTCAATTTTGGTTCAGAAAAAAATGGAACCACGTACGATAAAACTCGCCAACACATATGCGAGCTACGACAAAACGTCACAAAGGTAACCTTGTATGTTCTACTAAACTAAAATAACGTGGTAACAAGAGCAGAATGAAAACAAACGGAGAGTAAAGACTCCAAGCGGTAACGTATGAAAATGTGAATCAAAAAAGTCTTGGAAAAAGTTTATTAGGAGTAGCGGCAGCGGTAGAGAATTTGCTTAAAAAACAGCGCTGAAGCGCTGCCGCTTTTTCGGTTAAAAAACAGCGGCGCTGCCGCTCGTCGCTAGTGACGAAAAAAAGCAGCGGCGCTGCCGCTACCGCTACCAAAAAAGTAGCGGCGCTAGTAGCGCCGCTGTGCCCATCACTGCTGATGTTGCTAAAAATGAACCGGAAGATGAGTTTGAATAGACATTGGATACGGAGAAGCACAATAGCTAGTACATGAACTTGCATAAAGGAAGATTATTGTTGCTTTATTTTTGGATTATTAGTTAAAATGCAAAATATTCAAGTGCAAAATCTTTCTTTCTTCGCATTGACTATTTAAAATATTTTTTTTCCATCTTAGCCTTATTAAGCCATCTCCAAAAAAACTTTTCATTTTTGCAAAAAATTAGGGTTCCCCTAAACAAAAATGTTTTCACCGAGAAGGGGGGCATTAAACCTGCCCGACTCGCGCGCGAATCGAACCCAGTTATTCATCCATTAAGTTAGAAATATTGCAGCCTCTCCATCTGGGCAGTTTCATCGTTTTTACCAAAACGTATTGTAAGTTTATTTCACAAATTATCTGATGGCGCAATTTAGAATGAAAAGCAACTAAGTCCACTACTTAGAATAAAAGTGACTAAGTCCAAAATTTTGTTTGTTTATTAATATTTTAATAAAAACCGTACACATATACCACTCTAAATATTAAAATTTAAAAACTATGTAAAACCCGACAGACTGTTTCACCTATGAAAGGATCATCAGAGGTCTTATTCAAATAGAATCTTGTTTGTTTGTCTTATTTAAATTCTATTTGAATAAGACCCCTGATGATCCTTTCATAGATGAAACAGTCTGTCGGGTTTTACATAGTTTTTAAATAATTTTAATATTTTGAGTGGTATATGTGTATTGTAATCAAGCTCTAACTTTGAACTAGGTATTGAGCACTTTTTGGAACAGGCTGATGCCTACCACTACTTTTAATAAAAACTGGTAAATAAAAAATAAGAGTGGAGACAACTCTTTGGTGACCATCATCGTTTGAAAAAATGATTGGACTCTCAAAAATGCAATTTGAAGGTATTTAAACATGGACTTGGAAACTTCAATTGCTTATAATTCGAAAGTGTTCTTTTGCGACTTAGTCACTTGTCGTACTAATGTCTTTAATTATTCTATTCAATCGAAATTAACGTGAAATCGAAGACCAAGAAATCTAAGCTAATACTTGTTTGTTGCTTCTGGCTAAGTAGCTTTTCGTTCGCAACGCAGTCACGCTAATTATTGTTATCTATCTAATCTCAACCACCAATTTACTCTAATCCTCTTGGCTTTCACTAGAAATACTTTCACCCAAAAAAGCAGAAATGGGCAACATTTCAAAGATGTTGTCAAAATCCCCCAGTTTTTTCTTGAAATCTAAAGTTGTGAATACAAAAACAGTATCATCGTAATTGGGAAAAACAAACAGGAAAAGTCAGATGATTTTAAGTTTTTTGAAGTCAGATGTAAATAAACAAGTATGGGCTTCAGAAGCACTACCGTTGTGGAATAAAAAGTTGAGACATATTATACCAGTGCTGGGCACCGCAAGTTTTTTTTTAAGTCCGCAGTCCGCAAATCCGCAACCGAATTTCAATTTTCTTAATCCGCAATAGCAAGTCCGGAATTAAACGTTTAAAAGCTTAGTCCGCATTCGCAAGTCCGCAACGACGTTTCAGGATTTTTGAATCCGCAGCCGCAAGTCCGCAACTTCGTAATTCTTGAAGTCCGCAACCTCAAGTCCGCAACTTTTTATGAACCGAGTGGAAGAGTTTTGCAATCAACCACGTCCCAAAGTGATCTGCTCAGAGTTGATTGGCAAACAGAAGCATAGCAAGCGTATGGTGGATACATTCCACGCAATAAAAGGAATTATTCACAATCGTTGATTGTAGTAAATGTACCACAGCATAACTTGTTCTTAAGCTGCTTTTTCGGATGGCAAACTTAAGAATTGCCCAGCCTCTCTTACAGTACTTTCAGGTCCAACTCAAAACATATTTAACGCTAGTATTTTTGGTTAAATTTTTAAGTGGCTTAGCTAAGAGGGTTGTAGCCCCCAGATCTCCTGCTTGCGCTACTGCTTATACAGGAGGTACCTTAACTGCATGGTAGCATAATGCACAACCCACCGACGAGCCCTTGAAAATGCTACAATGAAGCTAGGGATTCGAAGATTAAAAGCCATTGGAGTACAGTGAAAAGCCATCAAATAGTATAGCACAATCCGTATTTCCGCTTTTAACAAGATACCCTAAAAAAACATTCTTTTCCAAGGCAGGAAAAGGCAAAGGCAGCAGAAGGCAAAAAGATTCATATCACTAATCGTATTACTAAATTTTTAGTCCCTGGTTTCTTTAAATACTGTAGGAACGAGATAATAACCACACGCTACCAGCAGTGCCGTCGCCAGACCAAACGAAGTGAGGGGGCCCTAGCCGAAAATGGGGGGCACTATAAAATAGACTGAACTTTTGCATATTAAAGTGATATTTTAAAGCTACAATTATGTATTCATCTTTGAAAAAAGAGAGATATAAGCCCGGCAGCACTTATTAGCTCGTTTTGTATGCGGCCCGTATAATCGCTTGAAAAATCTGTGAGCAGGAGTGAATGCGACCAAAAGCGCAACTAGGGCTTTGCTAAGGAGAGGGGTTCTGTAAATAATTTTCGCACAAAAATTGTCTTCTTTAGGTACCGTGCTGAACACACCGTTGCAACTCAAGTGAGTCACAGAGGGGGCAGAGCTACAGCTGTTGGGTGATTTTTGTGGGAAAAATAGTGATTTTAACGCCATTTAAATCACATTTCGCACGTTTTAAAACCATATCAATAATTACAGTAAATTGCTAAAATTCAAAAGTCATTGAAAAATTTAAATTGTCTAGACTCTTGACCCCGCATATACTTCAGGTCAAGTCCAAAACACGTTTAAACGTTTGTTCTTTTTTTGGTTATATTTTCTAAATGAATTGGCTAAAGGGGGCTGATGCCCTCTTAGCCCCTTCACCCTGGTTGCGCAACTGATTGCGACCTAAAATAAATTTTTAGTGTGCTCTAAAAAAAAAAGAACAGTTGGTCTTTTAAAAAATCTTTTCACGCATTGTTTTGGGTCATAATCACTAACGAAATACCGGTAACGCTTCAGTAGGCAGACATCCCTATTCCGCGACACATCCGTAAAGGCGTGTTAATAAGACGGATTATTGGGTCACATTTATGTAAAGCAGTTGGTGGCCAGCACTTTTGCTATAATTGAGAAAACTTCAAATGAGAATTATGTTTGAAAATTATTATTCTTTTTTCCGTTATTGCTTGTTGTCTTGTCGTTACGTGATGCTCCAAAACAGCATTCTGAGTAAACCGAAATGGGGGGCACAAGCAGTCGTTAGGGGGGTACGGCGCCCCTGGCCCCATCGCAGTGACGGCACTGGCTACCAGTACAAAAAATGATACACCAGTGGCTAGTTTTGTGAACTAACGGTCAAAAACAAAAAATCCATACTTCGAACTAGGGCTGCAAATTCGAACTTAAACTCAAAAAAAGTCGGCTGTTTTGCCGAACTCGAAAAAACAGTATGTCAAGAAAAAGAAAGCGATTAAGTTGAAAAGCAGACTTAGTATTTTTGTCCGCCTGAACTCGAAAAACTTGACGTTTTTGCCGAACTTGAACTCGAAAATTTAAATTGATTTCTCATGTTTGACTGGGTGAAAACATAAATATTCTACGAAAATAGAACGGAATTTCAATATTTGTATAAAACTTGCAGAATTGCGGAATAAAATTAAAAATAGTCCACAACCGCAAGTCCGCAATTTAAACTGCAAAAGTCCGCGAGTCCGCATGTCCGCAACTTTTTTCGTTAGTCCGCAATTGCGGATTTGCGGACTTGCGGGCTAACTTGCGGACTTGTCCAGCTCTGCATATTACCATGTGAAAAATTTTTTGCAGTACTTAACACTATATCGAATAAGACCGGTTTTTACGCCAAACTTTTGGGGCGGTTTTCTGGCATTAAAACCGAAGGTACGAGGCCTATTGCCTTGAATTTTGATACAAGCAAACATGTTTTTTAAACTGCTGTCCAAAGTTCATGAAGCTAGATGTAACCGTTCTCGAGTTATAAGCAAAAGTCTGAAACTTCGCACTTGTTAGCTGGAAAAAGCAAAGAAACGCATGGAAAAAGCAAAAAAGCAAAGAATCGTCGATCGTTCCAATGATATTGTTTGCTCTACGTTGTACATTGACTTAATGTTAACATTAGTTTTGAGCAAATACATACCAAACGATCGACCTAGGGAAATACGATACTAAGTGTCTCATCGTCTTCAAAAGAAAAATAATTGCAAACCTATTTTTCCAACTCTAGGTACAGTAGTATTGCTTGCAGAGCATATACATTGACTTAATGCTAACACTAGTATTGAGCAAATGCATACCAAACGATCAATCATGAGAAAATGCAGTGCTCAGTGGTGTAGCCTGAAATTTGCAATGAGGTGACGTTTCGGAGGCTCTTTGGCAGAGGTGGAATTCTCGAGGACAGTCCTTGACCTTGAAGCCTGCAAGCTTTTGAAAATGCCCTCTTTTCGGCTCGAGAACAGCACTCTATTTTGAATTGTTGAAAATGGGCCGAGGTGATAACCAATCCTGAGCCGTTTCGAAGAGCGCCAGAGAGCTTGCGAAAAAAATTTTGAAGACATTTTTTTCCTGGAGAACGCTTGAAATTTTCGGAAAATTTAAGAAATTTTGGTGCCAGCCCAGATAGTAGCTTGCCGGACCCCCAGTAGGGTACCATCTGGGCTCTTTACTGGGTCCCAGTTGGGCTAACACAGTAAGGCTCAGCTCTATGTGAACTTTAGTAATAGATAGGACCCAACCAGATTCCTCCTTAAACCCAATGACTCACTGGGCTAATGATTAACAATCTGTGAACATTGCTTTGCGTGTCTGGGCTCTCCCCGATACACGTACGCACGTTGCGCAAGTGTATGCGGTAATGGGGAGTACAGAAAAACAAAGTAGCGCTCAAAACATGTCAATAGGCATTACACAGCTCAGAAATTAGCTGATAGGTTTGCCCATAGCGTTTTTGTGCAGTTTAACAATTTTTTCTTTCAGCAGTTTATTGCAAACATCAAACACAAATACACCATTAAAAATTTCAAAAATGCAAATCGGTATTATTTTTCCTTTCAGCACGAAGAGTCCAGTAACTAGTCAGATTACATGCAGTAATCAACCCCTCTTTCATAAATATTTATAAACATGCGTATTTGATGGATAATTTTAAGCAAAAAATAAACCCAGAAATAAATCAGTTTACAAAAGAATATTATCCGCCATATACGTAATTACGTATATCACATAAATGAACCACTTGAGTTTATTTTGAGTGGTAATGGTATTACTGGGAGAAAAGTTTTATACATCTAATTTACAGTAAGTTTGTATCCAATACATGTCTTACAAAAGACAAAGTTACAGTAGATTGCCGATCATCCGAAACACTGATTATAAAAACTTTAACATAAGTCATTGGAAAATGACATTTATTAGCAAAAAGCATTCGAAGCACTATGCAGCAAAGGGCAGAAAGCTTGAAGCAATTTTTCATTATAAATGCAGTTAAACTTGATACCGTAATGAAAATGACATGTGCAAAATTTGAACCGACTATGACGTCATTTTTCAAAAATGCGGCTCTGACGTCACTACGATGACGCCATCAACTTAAAACTACTTTCCTTACAAAAATTTTGTGAACATCTATCGCAATCCGTATGTTAATTTTGGTGTTTCCATGATTTCCGGTTTAGAAGTTAGCTAGGGGGCATTTTTGCCCTTCTTTCGTGTAAAATGCGTTGTGGCCAAATAGCCCGTGCAAAATAAACAGTTAAAAGAACTGAATTAAGATTTGAAAATAAGCTAAAAAACTTAGATTGCTCAGACCTCCCTCTTCTCTTAGTACTGACTAACTCCAAAATACGTTTGACAGCGTTTGCATTTGGATTAAAATTTTGAAATAACTTGCCTGAGGATAAAACTTTAGCTAAAGGTGAAGCTTCAGTCCCTTTATCTCTCCTTAAGTGCGCCACTAAACGCATACAAAAGCTCATACAGAGCACAATTTATCTAATTAGTAAAGCACCACATAATTTTGCACCTTTTTCAAATCTGTTTTGCTCCTTTAGCTCAATCCAGTTCTTCAATTGCGGGAAAAATTTAAATACCAAAACGGAAAAGCTGGCGCCACAAAACTTCACGATAAGAAAGCGCCATAAACCTACATGATATTTTGTGATCAAATGAACGCGCGCAACCCATTTTTACAATTGTTCCCTGGCCACTTCTAAACGCTTTGCGAACCGTGGGTTGGGCAGCCTTGAATCAAACAAGAAATGGTATTGTGAAATCTGTATTGTACGTCTTGTCAAGGTTCAAAACAAGAATGTGTACGCATTATAAGCACGACAAGATAGACAGACAGTAATAGATTTCATCACGTGACTGCAACGCAAGACATCCATCACAATGGTATTGGATGAATTTCTGAACGCTACAAGTTTGTTGTTCTTTTTTTAAAATTTGATTTCAGTAGTGGTAATGTTGTAGTAGTCTTATTAATAGCTACGGAGATGTCGGTGTGATGAATTTCACAATACCGTTTATTGTTTATTACGTAGCCAAACTAATTTGTAGGACATGCTAAGGATAACTTGATTTATTTATTGTTACGTTGCTCTACGCTCAATTCAAATTTCAATTTTTTTCAATGCGTAAAACGAATAATCGTAATAGCTGGTTTAGTATTGCAGCTATTTCTCTTTGATTTTCACCCGATTACGCTTCTCTTAATAGTTCTTACATTTTATGTTGCGTCACTATACAACTATTGTTGCTTTGTCGGATCTAGTGCAATCGTGTCACTTTCATATCAGTCTTCCTTTGCTTAGCCATTTTATGTCAGCCATGAGAAAGATGCAGAAAGTATTATATCGTTTTAGCCATTTCGAGGTTTGAGTAAGCATGATTTACGGCTTTATTTCGTTTTGAATCAATGCATTAGTTCAAAAGCAATATGCAATGCAAGTTATTGTACATTATACTGTTAAGATTTAAATAGTAGTCTCAGTGCCGTTGGTAAGGGATGCAGGAGGCCTTGCCCCCATTTCGGTTTACTCAAAATACTTATTTTGGAACATCACGTAGCGACAAGACAGCAGACTATGATGCAAAAAGGAACAATAAAAATTATAAGCGCCGTTTTTCGTTTTTCATTCACAGTTGGAAAAATTGCTGCCGACCTCTTGCGGTAGTTTTGACTTGGCTTTTCTCTCTTGCGCAATGTGCTTGATCAATTTTATTTTGTGCAAGACAGAGAAAGTACAGTAAGTCTCCAAGTTTGCTGTTCATTAACTCTTATTTTTTTATAAGAATATGTAATCTTACCAGTAGTATGTAGAAGATAATTTCTAACTTTAGTTTTTTCCACATGTTTAGTGTTTATTTTTTCTTACAGAGATCCTGAAGTTTTTTCTTTGAATCGCTTGCACGTTGCACGCCTGCACGAACCCACTACGTTTTCCCGCATCTTGCCTGTATCCGCATTAGTACTCACGCTCTAATATCCCTACTTATATTTTTGGTTTCTAATTAGTATACATTTGCATCTGTAGATATATACATTTTTTATCACTTTGGAAACATTGCTCGGACGAGGATAGTCCCTCTTTTTCTTTTTCAAATTTGTGTGCTGTTGGCGTTTGGCCAGTGTGTTTCCCCTCAACGTGTTGGGCGTGGGAGTCTTTTATTCTTTGTCCGTGTTTTGAATTTGCTTGCCCGTTTGAATGTATTTTTTTAAATTAAAGGCGGGCTATAATGGCATTTGGAAAATATTTCAAAAACAGTGTTAATTTATTTTGAACCCAGCAGCATATGCATGACTCTAAAAACCCATTCGCTAACGAAAAATCGCAAATTTAATGTTCCATTGTCTAGGTGATTATGACGACAATGAGCCTCTACTTTTTTGGAGGGTGTTCAGTTTGGCTGGGTTTTGCCATAAGAGCGAAAAAGTGTCAAGAAAAAAAGCGAATATAGAAGCAAAAAACAGCTTGCGCGATCAGTCATATTGCTGGCGAGTACTATCAGAGCAAGTACGTGTAAACAATATCGGTTTCGCAAATATAGGCAATACTGGTATAGTGTTTTTGGGGTGGCAAACGATAGGCCTGTATCGACAGCTTATGCTTACCAGTACTGTCTACCTAATACCGTATAGCCTACTGATACAGTAGTTTCACTCCCATTAATTCCATTGTCCACGATTTTTGATTGGTTGCCGCCACTCATTGTAAAGTGAACATCTAAACTTTTCAATACTAGAGACGCTATAGTATTTTCAAATGTAATATTTTGATTTTCGGTAGGTTACCTTCATCGCTAGCTTTTGTTTCGTCGGTTTTGAACAAAATAAACTACAAACCTGAAAGTGGTGTATCGGCGAGAAGCATGCTCGACGTAGTCGAGATTCCAGTATGACGTCACAACAATTTGGCAAATACGCTAATATCAAGCGATTTCAGTGCCATTATTGAAGTAGATTGATGCAAGTCATGTTGTTGCGGCTGAAAGTTTTGCAATGAGTCGAAGTAATCGAGAGTCGAGACGTTATTGTGACGTCACAGTTCATTGAGAGTTTCTTTATAATAATGCTTACTTTAAAAAGCTTTTTAGTGCTCGTATTGAATAGACAAAACAACAAACCTGAAAATGATAGATCAGTTTGAAGCAGTAGCGTAGCCAGGGGGGGGGGCGGGGGGGGCTCGAGCCCCCCCCATTGGCTAGTGAAGGATGCAAAATCGCATGTTTTTTGTGCTTTTGAGGCCGATTTTCTGTGAAAAATGGAAAATAGCCCCCCCCATACAAAAAGAGCCCCCCCTCATACGTTTGAACTTGCGAAATTGGGAGAAAAATCGCCCTGAATTTTGGCGAAGACCTTGTTTTTTTTTTTTTTTTTGGAGATCACGTAAATTTGGGCGGAAAAAACGTTTGAATTTTGGATTTCGGCCGAAAAATCACTCTGAATTTTGGCGAAGACCTTTTTTTTTTTTTTTTTTTTTTTTTTTTTGGAGATCACCTAAATTTGGGCGGAAAAAACGTTTGAAATTCCAATCTTTCCGAGATATTTCGTCTCAAATTTCGGACAAACCGTCTGAAACTGATTCAAGGTCAATGAAAATTCAAGTCAAGGTCGTTTGCACACTTCTCACTCTTTCAAAATAGCCCCCCCCTTTTCCAAATCCTGGCTACGCGCCTGGTTTGAAGTAGCAGTCGCGACAGCGCTATGATGTCACAATGAAGTGACAAATATGCTTATTTCAAAAGATTCTGATGTAATTATCTATTCTAACTTTCATCAATGCATTGACAGTTTTTTTTTTAATTTGTATTAATGCTTGCCAGAAGTTTTATTTCTCGTATTGAATAAAAGAAACAGCAAAACTTGAAAATGGTAAATCGGTTCGAAGTACTCATGACTGTATTATGACATCATATTCAATGATTATATGGTTAAATATAGTTAAATATCAAAAACTGATATCACTAACACTTGGAATAAGCAATGTGTTTACCTCATTATGATATCATAGTACTCTCCTGACTACTTCGAACCGATTTAGCGCCTTAAGTTTTGTTACTTAAGTTTTTCAATACAAGCACTAAAATGCTGTTCAACAGCAAGCATTAATATAAATTTTGGAAAAATGCTAATTCATTATGACATCATTACAACATCCCGACCACTTCGGTTGCTGGTACAAAACTTTGAGATACAACAATAGAATATCTTGGCATGATATATGATGAAAAATTGTTCTAACATCCCTTAAAACCAGACATTTGTTAAACAACATTGTGATGTCACAATAGAGTCCCGCTTACTTGCAGTCAATTTTGGACTTTCAGTTTTGTTAATTAATTGCGTGAATGCCAGCGCAATTAAATTATTCAACTGTGCATTAATGCTTTACAAATTTACTTAAGCCGTAAATTCATTATGACGTCACAAAAACATCTTGGGAGAGGAAACGCCATTTCGACTTGACACATGAAACTTTCAATCGTGACAAAGACATTGATGAAATTCATGATCGATAACTTTGTTAAGAGTCATCTAAATATGCCTTTTTGTCACTTCATTATGATGTCATAATACAGTCACGACTACCTCGAATCGATCTACAATTTTCAAGTTTGTAGTTTTATTTATTCAATGCGAGCACTAAAACGCTGTTTAGTGGCAAGCATTGATACAAAATAAAAAAAACTGTAAAGACATTGTGATGTCACAACAGCATCTCGATCACGTCGACTAGGTGAAATATTGTCAGCTGCTTCGAAAAGATCTTGCATCAGTCTACAATCAGTAATCGCGCTGAAATCTCTTGAAATCAGCGTATTTGTTAGGTTATTATGACGTCATAATGGCATCGCGACTACTTCGAGCGTGCCTTGACATGATACACCACTTTCAGGTTTGTAGTTTATGTTATTTCTCATCGGCAAAGCGAAAACTAGCGATGAAGATGACCTAACGAAAAACAAAATACTTCTTTTTCTTCTTCTTTCTTCATTGCCCGCTTTTCCGTGAGGGTTGCGGGGGCAGTAGCTCAAGATTGAGCCGCCACACCTCATGGTCTTCCATCACCTCCATCATTTCGCTTGGGCGAAGTCCCAAGCGATTCCATCCAAGATCCTCAATGTAATCGGTCCATCTAGTTCTAGGTCGTCCGACTGGTTTTCTCCCATTTGCTTTGGCATGTAAAGCTTGTTTGGGGAGTCTTTCCTGAGGCATTCTGCTTACATGGCCAAACCATCTAAGCTGAGATCTTTCAATTCGGAGAAGTACCGGCTCGATGTTAAGAGATTTTCGAATTTCAGAGCTACGCACCTTGTTAAACAGTGTAACTCCTTCGATTCTTCGTAAAAACCTCATTTCGGACGCTTGCACTTGTGATCGCATTCTTTCGGTCATTACCCAAGATTCATGACCATAAGTGAGAATGGGGACAACAACATTCGAAAATACTTTAGCGCCTTTAGTGTTGAAAAGTTTAGATGTTCACTGTGCATTGGCGGCCAGGAAAAAAATGGAAAAATGGCCGGGAAAAAAAAAATAAAGGCGCCCTTCAGTTAAAAGTCATGGACGAAAAATTGGCAGAGTGAAACTACTGTATCAATAGGCTATACGGTATTAGGTATTAGGAGCTCGGCCCCTCCCCCCCAATTGAAATTTCACCAACGACAAAAATGTGACAAAAAAACCCTATTGTTTCTTCAGTTTCTTTTTAGCAATTTTTGCTTACAACAGTAACTAACAACAATATTGAAAACCAGGGACCCCAGGCTCCCCTCAATTCAATTTTTGCCAAGCAAATTAAATGTATAACCCGGGTGAAATTAAGAGTTTTTCGCTCAAAAATTGCCACCTAGGTCCTCATATAACTTTTTATGAACGTAATGCAACGACCAGTGCTGGATTTACCATATGGCACAATGCCAGGACCCTGCGCTCAGATGGTAAGAGTTTTTTTGATCTTCATCTACAGTATATTTGGCAGACAGATCTTGCAAAAATCCCCAAAGTGCCAGGTGCCCAGCGCAATGTAAATTCGGCCCAGCAATAACATGGTTAGTAGTCGCAACCACCTATTGTACATTTCTTCTATAACTATTCAGTAATTCACCTCCACTTCGCTAGTTTTTACGCACAAAAATTTTTTTTTAAAATTAGCAATGGAAAATGCTGATTGAACAAACCATTGAACTTCAATTGAGAACCTGGGCCCCCTAGCCGAAAATGTATTCTATAAGTGGTTGTTTTCATGACAAAACAAAAATCTCTAAGGAAAATCTTGGAATGGATTATTATTAACTACTAAAATGTCAAAGAGCCAATGCACCTTACTTCCCCCTACCTGGACCAAATCACTTACAATTAAAATTTAACACAAAAAAGCAAAATGTTAAACGTGTTTTGGACTTAAATTGCTAGTACCGTGTTTCCCCGAAAATAAGACAGGGCTTATATTAATTTTTACTCCAAAATATAGCTCTAGGGCTTACTTTCGTGGGATGTATTATTTTGATATATCAAAAAATGAAGTTACAAAGTAAAAATTACGAGATTTTAAATAAACAGAAATTACGAAAAAAGATCTACATTTACTTGCCATTAAGATGTTTTTTATTCAGAAACTCATTAACAACAATTTGATCAAGAACAATCATATCATCATCCTCTGGAAGGTCTTGCAAGTCATCAGTTTCCAAAATTGCAGCGGAGTTGCAGTGTAAATGAGTTACGAAGAACACGCAAGAATAGTTTTTGTATCGTCATTATTTTTGCTTGCCAAAAAAAGATTTTTTGAAAAGGATGGCATACATCGCATTAAAGCAGTTTGAATAAATAAAAAAAAAGAATGTTTGACTCTTTCGTCTTTCTGCCGCTCTCAACTAGGGCTTATTTTAAGGGTAGGGCTTACATTAAAATCATCCTCAAAAATCACGCTAGGTCTTATTTTGCGGGTAGGTCTTATTATCGGGGAAACACGGTAAAAGGAGCATTAATCAATTTAATTTTTTCAATTGGCTTTCAAATTTCAAAAATCTAGTGCTTTCAAATGACTCTTAACACGTGCAAATTGTGATTCAATGGCATTAAAATAGCTTTTTTTTTCCAAAAATTAAAAAAATATCGCCCAGCAGCTGGGGGCTTCTCCCCCAGACCCCCATAGCCTCCGGAAGCTGGGGGCCTCGCCCCCAAAACCCCGTCTGTGATACGTTTGAGTTACACTAGCTTTTTCCACACATCTCCTAAGTTAAATATTTTCACTTTTCAACTATTAGTTTAAGCCCTCTCCCTTTGCAAAATTTTGCTTAAGTGCCAAAAGGCAGCAATTTCAGATTTTCCATCCTACGATATCTTTGTCCCGCAAAAGTTCCTCTTTTGAAAATTTTTGATGACGTCATTGCATATGATTTGTGGTTTGGGCCCCACAATCAAAAATTCTGGCTACGCCTATGAATTGGAGATCGCCTGAAAAACTTTTTTCATGACCTTTTTTTTTTGGAGAACACTTGCGGCTGTGTCCTTGGTCCTTGGCCTCGAGCATTCCTGTCCTTGGCCTCGAGAGGGTCTGTCCTCGAAAATACTGTTCTTGGCCTTGGCCTCGAGCCTTATGTCCTCGACTCCACCTCTGTTAATTAGCCCCCTCCCCCCGGGCTTCCCTTGGTTCACATATTATTTATTTTATTTCACGTCATGATCACTAACCAAGAAACGATTCCGTTGGCCTACATCTCTATTCCGCGACACATCCGTAAATGCTTAGCGACCCAGATGTGCTTCGCGACCCATGGTTTTAGAAACACTCAATGAATATCAAATAAGCAAAAATAAAAACCAGTGCGGTAGTGTGCACCGGTTAATAAACATAAGACGGATTATTGCATCAAAATCATGTTACAGAGTTGGTTGCCATCAATTTTGCGGAAGATCGAGAAAACGTCAGACCAGATATTATGTTTAAACGTTATTATTCCTTTTGGCATCATTGTCTGTTGTCTTGAGGCTATGTGGCGATGTTCCGAAAGAAGTATTTTTAGTGTACTAAAGTGGGGGACACAAGTAGCGGTTAGGGGGAGCACGGCCTCCCTAGCCTCCGTAGCGACGGCTCTGCTTAATCGGTATTTCTGAAACAGTGTTTCTTAAATCATGGCTCACGAAGAACATCAGGGTCGCTAAGCCTGTACGGATGTGTCAAGGAATAGATATGTTGGCCAACAGAATCGTTTCTCGGTTGTTGTTTATGATATGAAATAATACGTGATTATTGTTGCAACCAAGCGAGGGCTTCACTTCAATCCTCCTTTAACCAAATCACTCACAACATTTAACACCAAGTACAAGCGTGTAAGCATGTTTTGTGCTTGATCTGAAGTAGGAGGCTCAAGAGGTCTGGAAACTCAATTTTTTCGAATTTTAGCCGTTTAATTCTTTTAAATAGCTCTAAAAACTTTCGAATTGTGATGAAAATTGCGCTGAAAAAGCTATTCTTTGCCAAAAAAAAGTAGAAAAATTACCAAACGATTGGAGGCTACGCTCCTAGATCTCCATGGTCTCCGGCAGCTAGGGGCTTCACCCCCAGATCCTCGCCTGAGAAACGCTTGAGTGGCGTTTGTTTACTCAGGACGCCATCTAACTGAGACATTTTTTGAACAAAATTGTTTTAACATTGGTTTGAGCCTCTTCCTTAAGTAAAATCCTGGATGTGCGACTGTACGCGAAAACATATTTTTGTTAAAAGACGAGCTGTTTTTGCTTTTTAGAGCACACTCACGAATGTTTAGGTTCCAGTCACTAGTGCAAATAGATTTTTCAAGCAATTATGGGCAGCAAACGAAAAGAGCTAAGAAACGCTGACGACTTAAACGTCTTTTTTGAATATGAATGAGAATATTTTAAATTGCACATACTTTAATTTGTAACCGTACAAGATCAGTTTTAACGTGCAAAACTTCAGCCTGTTTTAATGCCCCCTCACTTTGTTTGATCTGGCGACGGCACTGAGTAGTCTATAGTTTCATTTGGTAAAGTTGGGTAAAATGCAGCCCAGTTTTATTTTGGTAAAAATTTCAATTATAGCAGCTTTTTAGCCTAGTTTCATTAAATGAAAATTAATGTCTGGTCTGGTTGAATGTATTATTTAATCGACTTAAAATTTGCCAAAATTTTTACGCATTGCATTTATTGCAAAATTTTAGTATATACTGTATGCTGCAAATTTTGATATTTGTTTAATTGTTTTCGCAATACGCCATTTAAGTAGAATTTTACCGAACAATTAAGCATCTTGTATTGAAACATTAACTAATGAAACTCCTCATCTTTTAAAATGAAAATGATAAGACCCAAAAAATTAACAAATATTTTTTCAGAAATAGGACTGCAAATATACACCGTTAGTGCTCACAATGTCTCTAATTTTAAAAAATTTCTGGAAAAATCAGTATTGCAGTCAATTCTTATTAAACCTTCATTGCCAAATGAAATTCTTGACACTATTTGCTCTTTTGAAAGTTCATAAAGCTGGTGGTTATAAAAACATTTTTTCTTTTTTTTTTATCGAGTATTCAATTCAATTGGCCTTGATTTTTGTTTAGAAATATACTCTGGAAATAAAAAAATATATACCAAGTCAGGTAATTTAGTGGAGCAACAAAAACTTGCAAACTAATCTTTCTGATGAGAGTTTTTGACGCCTAACAGACAGTAAAGTATTAGCATCAATCCTTTCAGTTTATTTTGGATATGTTCTAGAACAGGAGTGTACAACCTTCATGGCTTTGCCGGCCGCAACCCGTTTAGTTCTACTAAGCACGGGCGCCTGCAGTATATTAATCAAGATTTTGCTCAAAAAAGGCTTGATTCTAAAGCTAAAATTTGTCTGCGGCACGTAGAAAAGGATCTGGAGGCAAAGCCTCCCGAGATGCAAGACGATTTTCGAAACTTTTTCGAAAAAATTTTAACCAGAGGTGGAGTAGAGGACACAAGGCTCGAGGCCAAGGCCAAGGCCAAGGACACAAAAAAAATCCAAGACCAAGGACAGCTTTTCCGAGGACAGACACTCTCGAGGCCAAGGACAGGAATGCTCGAGGCCAAGGCCAAGGACTAAGGACACAAGCTAAAGTTCTCTCCAAAAAAAAAAAAAAAAAAAGGTCTTCACACAAAAATTTTTCAAGCGATCTCCACAAAAAAACGTTTTCCAAAAAATTTTTCAAGCGCTCCACAAAATTTTAACAATTCAAAAAATAGGGCTGTCCTCAAGCCGAGGACAGGCCAATTTTCGAGAACTTGAGGCCTCGAGGCCAAGGCCAAGGACTTCAAAATGTGTCCTCGAGGACTCCACCTCTGATTTTAACGACGTTGGAAAGACATTTCACTCGTTTCAGAACCATTTGAAAAAACTAATAGCTAAGATTAGGAAGTCCTTTGACAGGGTTAAATTACCCAATCCCTTTAGCCCTTCCACATTCTGGTTGGTCCAAAATTGATTTCAAAGCATTAACCGTGCAACCAAGACTTTGCTAAGAAGAACTGGAACGAAAAATTAAATAATTTAGAAAAATGTCGCTTTTTGAGAGTGATGTGCAAACTCGCACAACTCAAGCATATCACAGACGGGGATTCAGCCGCCTGAGCCCATAGGGTCTAGGTAGTATTTCTGTAATGTTTGGGAAAAAATACTTATTTTACGCTGTTTGAATCACATTTTGCTTTTTTTTAGACCCATTTGGAACAACTAAATTGCTAAAATTTGAAGCCACTTACAAAATTTTGTTTTCCAGCCCCTTAAGTCCCCCCTTTACTTACAGCTCAAGTCCAAAAATTGTTTAAACGCTTGCATTTTGAGATTAAATGTAATTTTAAGAGACTTGGATAAAAGGAGGGCTAAAGCCCGTTTAGTCCCTCTGGTTACACATTTGAAATCCATGCATACTTTCGTTAAAATTTCTTGGTGATTTGGCTTAGAGAAGTAAGAAGTTTATTCTTTTCAGGCCCTCACCTCGAGTTCCTTGGTTACGCTAGTGGTTGCTAGGGTTGGATTGAATTTGAATTTTGAATTTTGAATTTGAATCCGCTCACGAATTATTGATGAATTTGAATTTGAATTTGAATTCGACTTTTGCAAAATCAATGAATTTGAATTTGAATTTGAATTTTGATTTTTCAAAGTCAATGAATTTGAATTTGAATTTGAATTTAGTTTTTTCAAAGTCAATGAATTTGAATTTGAATTTGAATTTAAAAATTAAAAACAAAATGAATGGGTCCAACCAGTGCCGTCGCTAAAAGGGGCAAAGGGGGCCGTACCCCCTAACGGCCGCTTGTGCCTCCATTTTGGTTGACTAAAAACACTGCTTTTGAAACATCACGCAACGACAAGACAACAGACAGTCAGACAATGATGGAAAAAGGAATAATTACGTTTAAACATAATTCTCCTCTTATGTTTTTTCGATTCTTTGCGACATTGCTGGCAACCAACTGCTGTACATTAATCTGACTTTACGGATGTGTCGCGGAATTGCGGAAGAGACATGTAAGCATGCAGAATTGTTACCGGTACTTTGTTAGTGATCATGACATGAAACAATGCGTGAAAACTTTTTTTCAAAGACCAGCTGTTTTGATTTTTCGAGCACACTCAACATTTTGAGGTCACACTCAGTGGCGCAACTAAGGTGACGGGGCTTAAACCCCATTTGCAAAGTCACTTAGAAAATTTAATCTCAAAATACGAGCGTTTAAACGTATTTTAGACTTGACCAAAAGTAAGGGGGGGTTGAGGTGCAAAGCAATTCAATTCTTTGAAATGACTTTTGAATTTTAGAAATTTAGTTATTCATATCGCTTCTAAAAGTGTGAAGTATGATTTTAAAATGGCGTTAAAATTGCGTTTTTTTTTGCTTCAAAATTGCCCAGCGGCCGGGGACACCGCCCTCAGGCCCCATACACATTCACTTAGTATTTAGTATCTATGTGTGTGAAAC
Organism: Trididemnum nubilum; assembly: GCA_963965965.1. NCBI lineage: Eukaryota > Metazoa > Chordata > Ascidiacea > Aplousobranchia > Didemnidae > Trididemnum > Trididemnum nubilum. The sequence goes on along the minus strand of OZ014480.1, from coordinate 28,014,403 downwards.
GCTTGAGTTGCATAAGTTTGTTCAGCTCGGGGGCTAATTTAAGCAGTTTTTGTACAAAAAAAAATTTGGTTCACCTCTCTTAGCAAAATCCTAGTTGTACGTCTGGTAGCATCCACTGCTGAGGATAGATTTTTCTAGCGATTAATGGCCGCCGACGAAACGAGCTAAGAAACGCGGCCGGCCTTATTTTAAAATTGCGCAAAATTGTAGCCGTACAAGATCTGAAGATCAATTTTTGTACGCAAATTTTAGTGCCTCCCCCACTTTTGGCTAGTGCCCTTTCACTTCGTTTGCTCTGGCGACGGTACTGGATCCAACTCTGGATTCAAACAACTTGAGTTGTTGGTATATTACGCACCTGCCATCAGGACCTCAGAGAGAAAATTTTTCAGGGGGTGCGAAGGTCGATAGCGGGCCCCCAAATCTTATTGGGGCCCATGGCGCTAAATCGTTTTTTGTCGGATGGGTGTAGATCTTCATTTAAAAGTGAGGGGATAACGATATTCGCATACAGTTAGGACCTACGAAAAACACAACTAGACATAAAATTGGTTTAAATCCAGCTATAGGGAGTCTGGGGGGGGGCGCTGTGAGCTCCCCCAGTGGGGTCCGGGGCGGAGCCCCGGAAGCTTCAGCACTTTTTATGTTTCTCGAGGGTAAAATACAGCGTTTGATCAACATCCCAGCACCAAACTTGCTTAAATTGACAAGTAGAAAACGCGATAAACATGAAAGTAAGTATGTGAAATGGGGGATGATGACATTGACACAATATTATACAATATAACGACTTTAATACTGCAAATCCAAGTATTTTACTGATAAAAGTTTTAAGAAGTCATCTGCAATCATGGACTTCACAAACCCAAATACCTATTAAATTCATACAGACAGAGTGAGTTACTTAATGATGGTAGTATAGTATGTCAACTTTGACTCCGCTCTCTGAGGTTAAAATGCTTTTGTATGTCTGGAAATGTGGGCCCTCGTAAATTGTTATACCGTAGAAATTAATTAAGGCTTTCAAGTCAGAGAAATGCAACAAAACGTTAATTTTGGTGCAAGTGTATGGCTTTTGATACATTTTCCTTTTTTTTTTTAATCAAATCGGCCATTATTGGATGCCCTAAAGGCTGTGTAGCAAAATCAGCGAACAATTACCAGTAGTGAATAGGCTGACCGATATTTTTGCTGTAGGCAAGTTTGATTACGGTGTTATGGTGCCATACCAAAACTTAACGCGGAAACCTGAACTCTTCCAGGCCCCCCGCTGGGCCTGGGCCCGGGTACGATGTACCCCCTGAACCCACTCTCGCAGGCCCTGACTGCGATGCGCTAGTACACATCTGCGACTGCGAGACTGCGACTTGCTAGATGCAAGTTGCAAAATCCTCTTTGAATCTTGGGTGTAAAAAGTGGGGGTTGGATTGAATTTGAATTTTGAATTTGAATTTGAATTCGCTCACAAGTTATTGATGAATTTGAATTTGAATTTGAATTCGACTTTTGCAAAGTCAATGAATTTGAATTTGAATTTGAATTTTGATTTTTCAAAGTCAATGAATTTGAATTTGAATTTGAATTTAGTTTTTTTGAAGTCAATGAATTTGAATTTGAATTTGAATTTAATTTTTTCAAATTCAATGAATTTGAATTTGAATTTGAATGTAAAAATTAAAAAAAAAATGAATGGATCCAACCCTGGTGGTTGCTAACAGCGAATTTGAATTTAACATCGATCTCAATCCATTGTTGTAACAGAACTCTGCATCATATTAACAGTTTCTTTCTATATCACTTTGTGACATCAACCTTCCGTTGTTGTACAATGTGCATTGTGTCTATTGATTTTGATTATAATTTATTTTTCGTTTATCCTACAGTATTTTGCTTTGACGTATGCAAGCACGGCCGCGAACATGTACATTGTGAAATACAGTACACGGCCGAATCATTTTTCATTGGCGTCCGCAGATTGTGCACCAGTGTTCTAGAACTTGGAATATTCCCAAAAGTATTTTAAACAGCCAAAGTTATTCCGTTATTTTAATCTGATAGCAAAGAATGTGCGAACAATCATCTTATTTCTTGCTTTCTAGTTTATACAAAGTCTCAAATACAAAAATACCCATAAATATTTATACAAACTCTAGTTTATACAAACTCTCAAAAATAAAAATAAAAATATTAAATTTAGGTTCGTAAAATGTTTTGATCGCCACATCACATATCATCAGTAATCTGTGGCATAAAAAAAAGTCAGTTTTATTTCTACTTTATTTTAGGGCTGCCCAACCTGTGGCCAGCGAAGCTGTTTTGTGTGGCCCGCAAGGTCTTTTTGCAAGGTTGATTTTCTCGACGAAAGGCTTTCCATTTTTTGGCACATAAAAAGACGGTCTAAACCAAAACCTTCTTCTGTTTGGTTTTCCCAAAATCAGTTCGGATTTGCGGCTTGTTTTTGGCCTTCACCTACTTTTGGGGATAGTTCCCCATTATCCTGGTCGAAATCAGCACGGATTTGCGGCGAAGACTTTTTTTTTCTGGTCTTCACCGTCTATGGGGGACAGATTCCGTATCACTAGCCGAAATCAACACTGATTTGCGGCAAACACCTTATTCTTTTGGTCTTCACCTATACTTTCGGAAATAGATTTCAGAAATATTGGCCCGAAGTGAGCACCGATTTTGTGCAGCAAAGCTGCAATTATTTGGAGTTTAATCTTGGTAAAAATGCATGTGGCCCGCACTAACTTTCTCCCGTAAATGTGGTGCAAGCATTTTGAGCTATGATGCCATTTAAAGTAAACAAGCAGTATACGCTATTGAATAAGCTGCTGCATGATGTATTAACTAGGCCTAGTTACGCTAGCAGAAAAAACATCTAGAAAAGAGATCTCGTGATACCCATCGAGGTACCTCTTGAAAAAATTTTTTACAAGTAGAGCTTTAATGCCTGATTAATGATTGATTTGTCTTCCGTTGCAACCAGGTGCCGTTTTTAAGATATACTGCTTTTAATCGAAGGTGGATAAATATTTTAAGCTCATACGCTTGAATAATTTTTTTTACTATTGGTGTTGCCGTGAAATAATCCACAAATTTCAACAAAGATATTTTTTATCTTTCTTTTAATGTAAAAATGTAAAATACTATAATTTTGAACAACATAATTAATCATGGGTAAGTTTTTTGTTAAAAAGTTTGCATAATTTAAGTTTTAGCTTGAGTTTTTTTGTGTTGAATTTTAAACATGGAAACTTGCTTTGAAGTCACGTGTCCATCGTCACTTGGCAGCTGATCGTTACGAATACAAAACTTTAAAATAATTTTTCACAATTGAATACCGGTATCCTTAAGAACTAATGACGAAGTTATTTCGTGTTAAAAGTCGAAAACCAAATGAAGTACCTCATGAACTACACCACATGTCAGTTATGATGATAGTCTACCCACAAAAAGTAGCCGAATACAATAACTGCTTTGAGAAATACTGAAAGGCTTTCACTCCTCGAAACTAACTAGCCCAGCCCTAGCTCGTTGGCTTATCAACTCTCAAATGTCTGTTCTGCCACACTTAAGCACTTGAAACAGTCACCGGAGTTAAACCAACAAATAACTCAAAATAAGAGATGACTCTCATGAAATTGCTGAAAACGAGCACAGTTTATTTAAGCCATAGTTTGCTATATTTGCGAAAGTGTAGACTTATTGCTTTATTTTAAAACTTTGCAGTAAACTACTGTAAAAATCAAAAACACGACTAATTTAAACCAAATAATTGATCAAGAATTAATTTTTTAACCGACAAGCCTCTGCCGCTGTGCAAGCCCTTAAGGTTTGTCCAGTTCGGCCAAGAGTCTTGTCCAGCTGGGGAACAACTTTGTTAGAGAAGCTGAGGGCTGCCGATGAGAGCTAAAAGCTCGAAACAGCGCTGTCCAGCTCTGTGCATCGTATTGCTTTGTGTTGAAACTTCGCAGTAAACTAGTGTAGTCTTAAAACATTGTAGCTGAATGATTTATTAGAATTGACGATGTGCTTTAGTTCGATTGGAATAAAACGTTATGGACTGATGACCGGTGTACCCACAGTTACCAACTGCCGTAGGATATCGATATTCCTTGAAGCTTATCGGTAATCTTCGAATCAGTTGTTGTATTAGGCTGCTTTTTGTGGGTAGGCTATCATCACAACAAACACGTGGTGTAATTCAAGGGTTCTTAACCGGGGGTAAATTTATCCCCTGGGGGTAAATTTTGCCTATCCAGGGGGTAAATTTGCTGAATCATAAACTAAAGCAAACTTTAATTATCAGTAAGGAAAAAGTGATAGTGTTGCACTGGATTGCCGTTGCGCCATATTTTCGATGCCCAAGAAGAGATCACCAGTTTTTAGCCGGAAAAACTCTTGAAAAACCGGTGAAGACTTTTTTTTTTTGGAGATCACCTGTTTTTGGCCGGAAAAACCCGCCCGGCGCCCACGTAAGGAAATTTGGGTAAATTATAGTGTTTTCGTTTGGCAAGGGGTAAATGAGACAAAAAAAGGTTAAAAACCCCTGGTGTAATTCATAAGGTAGTTCGTTTATTTTTCGACCTTTTGCAAGAAACAATTTCTTTATTGCTGGTTACCGATATTTTGTCGTAAAAAATTGTTTTGAAGTTTTACATTCATAACAATCAGCTGCCAAGTGACGACGGTCACGTGACTTCAAAGCAAGTTTCCATGTTTAAAATTCAACACAAAAAAACTCAAGCTAAAACTTAAATTATGCAAACTTTTTAACAAAAAACTTACCCATGATTAATTATGTTGTTCAAAATTATAGTATTTTACATTTTTACATTAAAAGAAAGATAAAAAATATCTTTGTTGAAATTTGTGGATTATTTCACGGCAACACCAATAGTAAAAAAAATTATTCAAGCGTATGAGCTTAAAATATTTATCCACCTTCGATTAAAAGCAGTATATCTTAAAAACGGCACCTGGTTGCAACGGAAGACAAATCAATCATTAATCAGGCATTAAAGCTCTACTTGTAAAAAAATTTTTCAAGAGGTACCTCGATGGGTATCACGAAACAACACAATTTTGGACACCGTAACAAGGCCTAAATCCTCAAACTGTATTATTACGGCAGTTGTGGGCCCACTTTTAATATTATGGAGAGTTAATTATTATAATGTCACCAACTCGTTTGTTTAAAATCTATCATTAATCTTGATTTTAATTTAAAACTTATGAATAAAGGGGTTTCTCAGGGCTCAATTTTAGGGCCACCATCATTGTTTGTATACGCAAAACAACTCTTCCAGATTTAACAACAACTATATTTGCCGTCAATTTGCTGACAAGTGACAATACATGTTTAGTGAGAGTACAGTAGTTCATTGGTATCTTCTTTCTCGCATAACGCTTCGAAAAGAGAAAAAAGTTCAACACGTAACGACTTTGCGGTTCTTGAAAAATCAGAATTCTATCATTGCTATTTGAGGCCATTTTATTTCAGCAAAACTTTTTGTCAAACCAAAAAGTAAAATTCTATATTAAAGCTTAGACTTCGGTCATCATTTTGCTGAAAAATTTGTTTGAAAAGCGTTGATAGAACTCTATTCAGAACTGATTAGATTTAGGCAATTTGCTGAGTTTTTTCAGAACAAACAAGTGTCCCTCACATTTGGCGTCATGAAATTCGGTATGATTGACCACATTTCAAACTTCAAATCGCTTTTTTTTCTCTTGAAATTCGCGTTTTAGCGATTTATTATTAAAGGTGATATAGCGAATGTTTAGTGTTTGCAGTTATACGGCAAACATTCCCTTGGTGATGGCCGTAGATGCAAGCAGGGCCTCATAGAGAAAGTTATCCAGTGGGTACGGAGATAGACGCCGGGCCCCCAAAATTCCAAAATTGAGTAGAGAACTTACAGTTCACTGAAATTTGGACCGACTTTTTGTCCAAAATCAGGTGAAGAGCAAAAAAAAAGCTCTTCACTCAAATTTGGTCCGATTTTTTTCCCAAATAACAGGGACAGATAAAGGGCAGAGAAAAAAAATTTTGTTGAAAACTTGTCGCGACAACCTCCAGTGTTCCGGGCTCCCTAAGCCCGGGCCCGGGTACGATGTACCCCCTGAACCCCCCTCTCGCAGGCCCAGGATGCAAGCTATTGCCCATGTAAAATACATGGTAGCAATTGTAACGCGATAAATTTGTGCTGCAAAGCGCCGTACGAAACGACAAATTGTTATTGTATTTCGTCGTCGCGAAAGAGTTAATCTCTCTTTTTTTCTTGTCTTTTTTTGCGTTTATTTATTCTGAAAATTTCAGCTTTTAAGCTCAAGCGGTTAAACTTTTATAACTTTGAAGGGCAATTGGGAAAGCCTCCAACATAACCCCCAAATTTTGTATTCTCTCATCCAGCGGCATATTAAGGGTTCACTCGGCTCAGGGCAGAACAAAGTGCGGGACTCTTGAATAAAAGTTTTTTTTCATGTATGCAACAAACTGGCCCAAACCAACCGAAAGTGAAGTTATTTCCATATGTACACGAGTTTTTTGCGAAAGCTGGCTGCTTGGAAATGACACAAAGATACTGGTTTTATGCTAAAGTATGCGCTACTTATCGCTATATCACATCTTGAAAAACGTTTGAAATCGAAGCTGCAGCCTTATTTTGACATTCTTCAATTGAGAAATTTTTGATTGATTAGGTGTGCAAGTACTCCAAAGCAGAGTTGTACGATGTACAAGTTTAACCGATCAGTGGTGGAGTGGATAGAGTGTCGGCGACTGGAACAGCAGGACAGGGTTAGATTCACGGCCTGGTCAAACCACCGACTATGAGAATTGGTATTCACAAATTTCTTGCTTGACGTTTAGCATTGAAAGGGACAGTGTGAGAGGTAAAAAGGTGGAGGTGGGCAGGTGGCAGCTTATAAGACAAAAACCCTCAATTTCTTTCGGGTTATAGATTAAAATCGGTTGGCAAAAATTTAATTGAGAGGGGCCCAGGGCCGCTGGTTGTAATTATTGCTGTTAATTACTGTTGTGGGCAAAAAATACTAAACGAAACTGAAACTGAAGAAAAATAATAGGCTTTTTTGTCACATTTTTGTTATTGCTGACATTTCGATTGGGGAAGGGACCGGGCCCTCAGGGCCCCCGTGGCTACGGCTATGGGCATGACCCTCTTAATGGGTTGCGGAACGGTTCGGGAAGGGTGGCACGTGAAAAGGAATTCAAATGAGTAATAGCACATTGGAACCCTTACTGCTCGGTATCTAGTTCAAAAAACATTAAAGGTCTTTTTTTTCTGGCTCTACACTTCAATTCAAATCAAATCTTTTATTATACTCGCTGTATGACGCCGAAGCGTGTAACGAGTTGGCGGGGCCCATATCCACGTCATTGCGCCTGCAAGCAGCACAGCTCCTTTCAAAGAAATGTAGCAGCGGTGGCAAGCCGTTGGCAACACTGTGTCCAATTTGAACGGCCCGAGATTTGAACCTCAGACCTCCCGCTCCAGAGACGAACGCGATACCGCTCGACCAAAGTCCCAAAATACTCCGAAGTTTGGCTTATAAAACATCTAAAATCCTTTAGTTGGTACATTATGATGGTTCAAACTGGTCTGGTTGCAGAGGTCTACAAGTCTTGGGACTATTTGCAAAAGGGCCATGATTTATACACGGTTGAAATCCACCAGTGCTGGGCACCGCAAGTTTTTTTTTTAAGTCCGCAGTCCGCAAATCCGTAACCGAATTTCAATTGTCTTTATCCGCAACCGCAAGTCCGCAATTACACGTTTAAAAGCTTAGTCCGTAACCGCAAGTCCGCAACGACGTTTCAGGATTCTTGAAGTCCGCAACCACAAGTCCACAACTTCGTAATTCTTGAAGTCCGCAACCGCAAGTCCGCAACTTCGTAATATTTGAAGTCCACACCGCAAGTCCGCAGCTTTTTATGAACCGAGTAGAAGAGTTTTGCAATCAACTATGTCCCGAATTGAACTGCTCATAGTTGATTAGCCAGCATAAGTCAAAAGTTGTGACTTGTGGGAAGTATAGCAAGCGTATGGTGGATACATTCCACGCAATAAAAGGAATTACTCACCAACGTTGATTGTAGTAAATGTACAACACCATGACTTGTTATTGAGCTGCTTTTTCGGATGGCAAACTTAAGAATTGTCCAGCCCCTCTTACTCTAAGGTCTAACTCAAAACAGATTTAAACGCTGGTATTTTTGGTTAAAGTTTTTGAGGGACTTGGCTGAGAGAGGTTGTAGCCCCCAGTCCTCCAGGTTGCGCTTATTTATGCTTATACAGTAGGTGCCTAAACGGCATGGAAGCATAGTGCACAACCCACCGACGAACTTTTAAAAATGCTACAATGATGCTAGGGATCCGAAGACTAAAAACCTTTGGGTTACAGTGAGAAGGCATCAAATAGCAAAGCACAATCCGTATTTTCGCTTACAACAACATATTCTAAAAAAACATTTTTGTTTCAAGGCAGGAAAAGGCAAACATAGTAAAAGTCAAAAAACATTCATATCACTAATCGTAACTTATTACTAAATTTTCAGTTCCTAGTTTCTATAAATACTGCAGGAACGAGATAACCACACGCTACCAGCAGTGCCGTCGCCAGACAAAACGAAGTGAGGGGGACCTAGCCGAAAATGGGGGGGCACTATAAAAATGGACTGAACTTTTGTACATAAAAGCTGATATTTTAAAGCTACTATTTTGAATTCAACTTTGAAAAAAGACACACGTAAGCCCAATAGCGTTTATTAGCTCGTTTCGTATGCGGCCCGTACAATCGCTTGAAAAATCTGTTTGCAGGAGTGAATGCGACCAGAAGCGCAACCTGGGTTTTGCTAAGAGAGAGGAACTTGAACCAAAAGTAAATGTTTTTTGCTCAAAAATTGTCTAATTTAGGTACCGTGCTGAACAAACCGATGCCACTCAAGCGTGTCACAGAGGGGACAGAGCCCCCAGCTGCTGGGTGATTTTTGCGATTTTTGGCAAAAATAGCAATTTTATAACGCCATTTAAATCACATTTCGCACGCTTTAAAACCATATCAATAATTACAGTAAATTGCTAAAATTCAAAAGTCATTGAAATATTTAAATATTCCAGACTTTTGAGCCCCCGTATACTTCAGGCCAAGTCCAAAACACGTTTAAACGCTTATTCTTTTTTTGGTTATAATTTCAAATGACTTGGCTAAATGGGGCTAATGCCCCCATAGCCCCTTCACCCTGGTTGCGCAACTGATTGCGACCTAAAATAAATCTTTAGTGTGCTCTAAAAAAACAGCTGGTCTTTTAAAAAATCTTTTCACGTATTGTTTCGGGTCATAATCACTTACGAAATACCGGCAACGCTTCAGTAGGCATACATCCCTATTCCGCGACACATCCGTAAAGGCATGTTAATAAGACGGATTATGGGGTCACATTTATGTAAAGCAGTTGGTGGCCAGCAATTTTGCAAACAATCGAGAAAACTTCAAACGAGAATTATGTTTGAAAATTATTATTCTTTTTTCCGTTATTGCCTGTTGTCTTGTCGTTACGTGATGCTCCAAAACAGCATTCTGAGTAAACCGAAATGGGGGGCACAAGCAGTCGTTAGGAGGGACGGCGCCCCTGGGCCCCACCGTAGCGACGGCACTGGCTACCAGTACAAAAAATGATACAACAGTTACTAATTTTGTGAACTCACGGTAAAAAACAATAAAGCCAAACTTTGAACAAGGGCTGCCAAATCGAACTTAAACTCGAAAAAAGTTGGTTGTTGTGACAAACTCGAAAAAACAGCATGTCAACAAAAAGAAAGCGATTAAGCCGAAAAGCAGACTTAGTATTTTTGTCAACCTGAACTCGAAAAACTTGATGTTTTTGCCCAACTTGAGCTCGAAAAAATTAAATTGGCATCTAATGTTTGACTAGGTAAAAACATAAATATTTTGCAAAAACAGAAAGGAATTTCAATATTTGTATAAAACTTGCGGAATTGCGGACCAAAATTAAAAATAGTCCACAACCGCAAGTCTGCAATTTCAACTGCCAAAGTCCGCATGTCCGCAACTTTTTTCGTTAGTCCGCAGTTGCGGATTGCGGACTTACCCAGCTCTGAAATCCACTGTAATACCGCTTTTATTTAGAGTCTCTTCTGTGATTTAAATAAAAAGTCTATATACTATTATTAACAACATTGCATCAAAATGATTAACTACAGCAAAGTTTGCGAAAATTTGACCAACGCTATTGCAATGACCGCATATTTGTGCCCAAAGTACATAATTATACCAATTGATGACATTCCAGAAACGAATATCAGTAAAGATTATGAAATCAAAAACAAAGTTTAAGCTAACTATGATATATGGATTAAAACCAACAATTTAGACATACCTCTTGTTTGCAAGGGTTGCTTTGAAATTGACAACTTCACAGGAAACGAATTGCTGAGAGTTTTTTGCGATATAATAAGCAAAAAGGATCAAAATGGATCATATTTTTATGAGCCTGGCAATGTTTTATATTTGTCAAGGAATCAAAGTTATTGCGCAGCCGTTAGGTTTACAAAAACCAAACCTGTGGTGACCACACAAATGCCGGTTGTAACTGAAAATGATGTTACTATCCAATACGAACATTTGTACTCAGCACTTTTCAGCGATAACCATTGCGAGTTTTACAGTAGAAACCCCGGTAAGTATCCTAAAGCCTACAGCCAGAGGCATGTTGAAGAACATAGAAAAGAGGCAGAAAAAATCTTTCCCTTATTTCTCAAAATTAAGGTTACAAGCTGCAATATGTTTCCATTTGGATTCCATTTTCTTTCTTTATTAGTGTTTATTGCATACAGAATAAGTTCAAGAGGCAGCCTACGAGATATTGCTGAGGCTTTGAACCTTGATATTCCGTTTGCTGCATGTCTTAAATTTGTCTTCGATAACAGCTTAACAGGCAAAATTTCTGCTTTGATCGGAGAAGATAGGGTGAAGCCAGGAAACCTGCTATGGAAAAAAAGAGCAAAAAGCATTGAAAATGCAGCTGAATAATTAATTAAAATGTATGTTAAAGGTTATCCCATTCAATAAAATCTTCACTGTACTAACAAGTCCTATAAATTCCAGTGCAGTAATACATTTGAATTACTGCCAAATGATATTCTTGCGCACTCATCAGAAGCTATATTATGCAGTTTTAGCTTTCAGAAAATTTTAACGTTTTAGATATATTTTTCAGACTCTTTTTCAAAATAGCACCTGCTGATGAGTCCTTAAGACGAAACAGACTGTTGTGCTTTTACTTTTTATCGTGATTTTATACTTGCAATTACCTAGAAACTTCGATAAGCAATCTATGATTGACGAACTTAACAAACTAGACTTCTCATTAGTTGACGGCATGCAAAAAACAAATTGTGATAGAACGATCTCAAAAAACGAATGCTTAATTTATTGTCCTTCAAAAATTTTCAAAAAACAAATTCAAAATGTATTCTTAGGATAATGCACTAAGAAGAATCGCAATCTACAGTAAGACGATATAGATTTCCCCGGCTTGATAGTTTGACTCCCGAATTTCATCTTGGTCTTTGAATTGAAATTAAGTCAAAATTTATGTGACGGCACTTAACTTTTTCTGGATGGAGGGAGTTTTAACCGATTTACAGAGACAAAAGATAATCACAGTTTTACCTAAACCCAATAGTGACAATTTTGTGATGTCACAAAATTGCGAAATGAAGAGTTGCCAATGATGCGAAATCTTACGGATTAAATCGCATTTTCGTGAATAATGGCAATTTTGGAAAAAGGTTTGGAGCACCTCTTTATTTTCTCAAATAGTTCTCATTTTTTAAGTAAAACCAATTTTGAGCAGTATTTTTCTAAAGAAACTAATGTATAGGTCTAAAAATTCATCAAGAATAGATAGGATCAGTCACAAAATTGGGAATCACAAACATCATTTCCGTTTAAAAGACTTGAAACGCAGTAATCTCGCTCAGTCCCAACTGTTTATCGGAGAAACAGCCAAATGATTGGCTAGGAACTCCACTGAAATTAAGTGCAAACCGAGGATTACTATATTAAGCCATCAGAATTATAATTTAATATTCGCATTAGCAGACAAAATTGATTAATAATACTTACAGTATCTTTCCTAAACACTGCTACTAGACCAATGATCCATTAAAATGAAATATGGGTTGCAGTATATTATCTATCGTAAATAAATTCGTATTGTTGCAGTGCCCTGCCACCTAATGAAGATGAAACGTGGAATGAAGAAGAAGTGCAAAAAGCTGCAGAAGAAGTGGCGGAATTTTTCAGCATGTAGCAAATCTCAAAGTGTATTGCAGAAACCAACCATTCTTATATTTACTATTTTTTTGAATTTAGCAATGTCGTAGATTTAGCACTTTCTAGATTTTGTGCAGTAGTGTTTTTCTGTTGACTTAATTTGAGCTAATATTAATTGTAGCTACAAATTATAATTTTCAGCTTGTACTGCATATCCGTAGATCACTTTAACTAATTGAGTACATTTTTAATGTAACTAAATAGGGCATTTGGTACGCTACCGTGGAAACGTCAAACCAATAGACTTGGTTAGAATCAATAAATTTGGATTATCTTTTTTTCGCAGATGAAAATCTTATTCAATTATAGTAAGCTGTAATAATCTTGAATTTTCTATTAAAAATAATGCAGTCAAAAAATAATAGTATATTTTTTTATAAAAACCAGTAAATTTTGGGTTGAGTCGAGCAGAGATGTAAACGGGCCGACTTATAGTTTGAGTCCAAAACCGGGCCAAACCCGAAAACGAATTTTGAAGCCCAAAGCATACCCGAAAAAATCCGAAAGTTAAGTTAAGTCTGAAAAATTTAGCAATGTTGCCAAATTATTTTGATTATATTTTTGTGCACCTAAGACGAAAAGTATGTCTCAGGATAGAGTGTAATGTTTGGTATCAAAATTTACAGAATGGTCGACTTCCTATCTGTAGTCAATACATTCTTAATCGCTAGCTCCAACAGAAACGAAGTTATTTACGAAAAACTGTTTTAGCACTCAGTAAAGCTAAAGATAAGATAATATCAAGTCAGTACCGACTTGGCATAAAAAGCAAATCAAACTGCAAAACAGTCATTTGCAAAAAGAAAAAAATCAAACAGTTTTTGGAACGAAAACAACAAATGGGACATGTCATTACACGCTGCCCTGCATTTATACTGCTCGAGAGGTCCATTTGGGGATGCTCTTTGGCTCCTAAAGGTACGATACGTCGATACAGGGTTTTAAAATGGTTGGAAATTTTGAACGTGCCACAAAGTTTTTTACCTCCCGTGGACGATTAGAGAAACAAAAACAAAACGAGTACAGTATCAAAGGCAAAAAACACATCAACCGGAGCTACGCATAAGTATGAACGTAGACGAACATCTGTCTGGTTTTTTCGTGAAGAATTATCAAATCTTTTTGCGATGCAACAAATCTTTTAGCTAGCCTATTTCTCTTTCATTGCAGCGATTATGATTATCGAGAGATTTCCAAAATTTGGCTGAGCCAAACGAGATGCATGGCGCGGTTTTACTGGAAATGGTAAAATGTCACATAAATGAAACATCTATCTCACGTTATTGATGAGGTTGAAGGTAAAAGCAAGGTTTAAAATACAGAAGGTGCTCTTTTAAACAAAATCAAGTCTATCACTAGCAGTTCTCCGGAGACTTTGATTGACAGAGAAGCTCTAGATGTGCGCATTACCCCCATTGCTAAGCTACATCTTCAAAACAAACTTTGCTGGTTTTCTGAACAAAAAAGTTTGAGAAACAGCGCTAATGCAGGCTTTCGAAGCGACCAGATGTGCTTGCTGGTTTTGTCTCGTCAACTTTTTATGGATATACCAGCCAATCTCAAAAGTTTACTCTGGCATAAACAAGAAGAGATTAATCATTCCCGTTGGTTGACTGCGGCAAACGGTTATCTGCGGATGCTTTTGTTTCACTCCTCCGATCTTACTACTGTAAAGACAAAACTCGCAAGGCTTGTGTCATATACTTTTTCTGTATATTTGCCGTCATTTCTGATGACACATCTTAGACCACATGCATGTGAGGATCCTTTTGTGACATTGTTTCAAAAGGGTTTCTTGTTAGCTTTTGAAGCAGTTAATTCGGACATGTGTTAATGAGTGAAGCGGTACGTTTTGCAGCATGCAAAAAGTTGGCTTTCACCACATAATATTGCTCTAAGTGTCTACTCTGAAAATCAACCAATGACCAAGGAAGTTTTGACATTTCTTGCTTCACTGCCGGAAGAAGTGGCAATGGAAGATTTGCTTTTGACGAGACGAGCCAAACTAAGAGACTTTTTACCATTTCCAGTAAAACCGCGCCATGCATCTCGTTTGGCTCAGCCAAATTTTGGAAATCTCTCGATAATCATAATCGCTGCAATGAAAGAGAAATAGGCTGGCTAAAAGATTTGTTGCATCGCAAAAAGATTTGATAATTCTTCACGAAAAAACCAGACAGATGTTCGTTTACGTTCATACTTATGTGTAGCTCCGGTTGATGTGTTTTTTGCCTTTGATACTGTACTCGTTTTGTTTTTGTTTCTCTAATCGTCCACGGGAGGTAAAAAACTTTGCGGCACGTTCAAAATTTCCAACCATTTTAAAACCCTGTATCGACGTATCGTACCTTTAGGAGCCAAAGAGCATCCCCAAATGGACCTCTCGAGCAGTATAAATGCAGGGCAGCGTGTAATGACATGTCCCATTTGTTGTTTTCGTTCCAAAAACTGTTTGATTTTTTTCTTTTTGCAAATGACTGTTTTGCAGTTTGATTTGCTTTTTATGCCAAGTCGGTACTGACTTGATATTATCTTATCTTTAGCTTTACTGAGTGCTAAAACAGTTTTTCGTAAATAACTTCGTTTCTGTTGGAGCTAGCGATTAAGAATGTATTGACTACAGATAAGAAATCGACCATTCTGTAAATTTTGATACCAAACATTACACTCTATCTCGTTTTGTTGAGGAGATATCGCACTTGTCAAAAAAATTTTCCCGCGTCCATAAATATCAAACTTTGGGGGGCGGGACGCCCTCAAAACAACGAGTAATCGAAAAAAAATTTTTATTTCTTCATTGTGGCCTAAATCCGATTTGATGAGACCCCAAGCATTTTTAATTTCAAAAAAGGTGAAATTATGAAACATCCTAATTGCCATAGGTCGATCAGTTTAACCCTATTTTACGCGTTATATTTGACCACCGCATTTTACACAGGTGGAAAGTGGGGCAAAAATGCCCCCCTATCTAACTTATTAACCAAACGTCATGGAAACACGAAATTTGGCATGTGAGCCAAAATTTTTTTGAAAAATCAGTTTTGAGTTGATGACGACATCATTGCGACGTCCCGGCTACATTTTCAAAAAATGACGTCATGGGCAGTTCAAATTTTGCTCATAGGTTTTTTGATGCTTGATCATGAAATGCCCAAGTCAAAGTAGTTAGGTCACAAAAATATCTTGCAAAGTCATTCAAGTTAGATCGGCCAAAAAATGCTTAAATTTCAGAAAGTGACTTTGGGAAACCTTGGGCTTGAATAAAACTGTTCGAGGACATTAAACTAAAATTTAAAGATTAAAAAATTGTTGGAAACAAATCTTTTTTCTTGATCATCTCATGCAAATTGAGATTGTCGTTTCTTGTCGGTGCTGTAGCAACGTAGAAAAACAGCATGTCTACAAAAAAGAGCGATTAAGTCGAAAAGTAGACTTAGCGTATTTTTGTAAGTCTGAACTTGAACTCAAAAAACTTGATATTTTTGCGGAAGTTTAATTCAAAAAATTAAATTAGAGAACTCGAGCCTGAACTCAGACTTGTTAAAATAGGCTAAACACAAACTCGCATTTGAACTCGAATAAAAATCGATCGAGTTCGCAGCCTTGAAGAAAAAAGCTTGTTTCTGAAGGGACTTATCACACAAACAAAAAAAACAATTAGAGGCGGCAAAAATGCCCGTGTAAAATAGTGTTGACTGATTGAATACGATTTGTTAACATAAACTAGGGCATTTGATAGGCTACAGTAAAATTGCCCAACTTGCTAATTTTTGTTAAAACAATACAGACTTAGTTAGATTAAATAAATTTGGATTATTATTTTTTAACAATTGAAAATATTATTCTGATAAAATTAGCAGTGGTAGCCTTGAATTTTCTATTGAAACATAATATAGTCAAAATATACTGTGGTTCACTTTTCTTCTTTATACAAACCAGTAAATTTTGGGTTGAGTCTGAAAGTTCTTATACTTCTATGAATTTTCAGCCTCATAATGCTGTTAACTTTATCGGAGGATAAAGTGACACAAATTCATTCTTGCTTAGTTAAAAGTTGTTGCTTATTATACGTCATGATTATACTGCTAAACTAAACAACAATGGCAGTATAGAAAAGATCAACATAACTTTGCTGATAAAAATGGGTTGTAATATATAGCCAGTTCTCTTTTTTTTTCATGCTGAGGCTGATATTGTTCTTAGATTGTTTCAAATTTTGAGTAAAAACGAGCCTTGTCTTATTATAAAATTCTTCTTATGAAGAAATAAGTGCACTACGCTGGAAACGAAAAAGGTTTTTTTAGGATTTTTAGGGTTCTAATTTGATCAAAAGAACCTTTCAAACGGGTATTTTGTAAAAAAAAAGGTACTTACTATAGAACAAAACTTCATGTGATGGTTTGTTTTACCAAAATACCTTTATCAAAGGTTTTGTAAAGGTATTCCAAAGGTTTTTTGCAAAGTGTTTTCCAAAGTTTTCTGATTTGTTATAGCAACCTTTTGGGTTCGAAACTTAGACCTACTATAAAAAACGCAGCCTTAGTGATGGTAAGTTTTATTAAACCATATAGGTTATACCTTTTATAATGGTGCCGTATAACAGAATTATTTTTAAACAGTGTTTCCCAAATTGTGTTTTTAATAAATATGTTGTTACGACCTTTAGAGGTTTGAAAAATTTTTTCTGTAACGGAATAGAATAACGGTAATTGTGTTAAATAGCCTACCTTTTTTTAACGGATATTAGTAACATGTAGTGGGGTCCCGGAAAATGCTAGTAGCCTACTGAAAATACCGGTTTTTGGAATATGCCGGTACTGGAACTTAGTGTTTCCAATCAAAAATTTTCTTCCGTTTTGCTAACCCTTTTTCCTTTCAATGGTCACTCCTAAATGATAGACTATATATCCAAACATAACCTACTCTCCCCAAAACAATTTGGTTCCGCACGATAAAGAAGTAAATAATTTAGCATTGTATTTATTATTTTTGGAAGGGCATCACTGAGTACCGCCATTTTACAGTGCCGACATTTTCAGTGCTGGCATTTTACAACGCCCCTCTTGTAGTATCTTTTGATATCTATTTCCCAGACTGCGATACATATGTTATACTTCCGGTCCGTGATGACTTGTATGTGATGACTTGTATGTGATGACTTGTATGTGATGACGAAGGATGGCAGTACGGTAGGTACGTTCAGAATTTGCGTACTACGTACCTCGCACCTTCAACCGTACCGTACCGTACTCCAGTTCAATTTCTGAAGCGTACCGCACCAACGCACCGTACCCGAACCATTACAAAAAAGGCGTACCGTACCAGTGTACCTTACTTCTAAGTAAAAATTGAGGCGTACCGTACTGCCATCCTTACTTTTAACTACTCGCAACTTTAACAGTCTTTGAAATTACTAGCCTATAAATCAGCGATCTCAATTCATACATTTCCCATCGATTTCAGCGTTTTTTTGCCTCTGTAGTCTGTATACAAAAAACCGGCGCAATGTGCAAAAAGTCTTGCACTTTTCATTCAAAGAGCGACCAACGTACCGTACCCGTACGATTACAAAAAAAGACGTACCGTATACCAACTTACCGTATCCGTACCATTACAAAAAAGGCGTACTGCACCAACGTACCGTACTTCTTAGCAAAAATTGAGGCGTACCGTACCTACGTACTGTACCGTACCATACTGCCATCCTCGGCGATGACTATATTATTGTCGTAGCTGTCATACCACATTTAGCATGTCCAAATAATTTTAGTATTTGTGAAGTTAGTGAAGGGCTGATATTACCCCAGAGCGATTTGCTTTGTAGTGAAAATGTAAGCAGTAAATCTAATCCTCTTTGAAAGTGATCATCCGTGCGTGCTGTATTACGGTGTTGATGCAGTTAAATTTTCGCTATAGATTTTCGGAAAAAAATCTTCGAGCAGTTTCGCTTCAAAGAAAGCACGGCACGGAATAAGAAATCTAGCAGTTAATTTGTATACATTTATCAAAATACAGCCTTTGTTGTAAAATGTCGTTTCTGAATTGGAGCAGAATTTTATAGTTTGACGTAAACATTGACTCCGCTTACATTTGTCCGCTTTTTAACTACTAGCCCACAACCACGTGGCGAAAAAATGCGATGCGAGAGTAGATTGTGAATTTTTCGTTACTTTGATAAGTGGAGCAGAAATGCAGCACAAGATACGAAATTTGATCAGAAATAATTGCGATAGTTATTAGGAGTGCTGTTAAGTGTAATTCCATCGAAGTAAGTAACGAAACCTGCTATGGTGTCGAGATCTTATGTAGTACCGGTAGGCTAGTTATGTTACCCTATGGTAACATTCAGAATCAAAAACCGGTATGGTAGGTAGATTACCCTTTCCAGCTTCTAAACTAATTTGCAAGCCTAGTATTGTAGCGAAACCTGCTATGGTGTGTAGCTCTTATGCAGTACTGGTAGGCTACTTGTGTTACCATATGATGACATTCAGAATCAAGTACAGTAAAGGTTACGCTACACAGCTTCCAAACTAATTTGCTAGCCTAGTGTTATAGGTATAGTCTTTTAGCTGTTAGCATAAATCTGTAAACTGCATATGCATAAATTGGCAAGGTATGTCAATCCTTCAAATTTATGATGTCAATGAGTGGCTCAATTTAAGGTGATCGAGGTCTTGGCTACAAACTTGCTTTCATTAAACTTGCTGTAATAGGCTACGTTGAAGCATGTAACGAGTTTGCAGGGCCCATCTCCATGTGATTGCACCCAGGCAACACAGCTTCTTTCAATAAAAATGTCGCATTGGTGGCGAACCGTTGGCAACACTGTCCGATTTGACCTGCCTAAGTTTTGAACCCCAGAACTCCCACCCTAGAGATGAATGCGCTAATGCTTGACCAGCACCAAAGCTAATACTGTAGGTAGGTACTGAAAGAATGGATGGCAAAAATGCCAGGGGCGGATCCAGAAATTTTTCCAGGGGGGAGAGGTCCAAAGCAGAAACAATTCTTGCTAGTAATTTTTGTTAAACGTGCATCATGCCTATACTCAAAAAGTCTTGATATTTCCAATTATCTTGTGTTGTACCGGCAGTCCAGCATAAAACAATTTACATAATACGGTATGATAGGTAATGTAGGAGCCTGCACAAATTTTTTTGGATTTTCAAGAAAAAAATGTGTTTGAATGGTCTGAACAGGGGTCAGAAGTCTTTACTCCGTAGATTTGCCACTGAATGCACAGCTCTTTCAATATTATTCAATCTAACACAACCATCAAGCTTTTCCTAAACATCCGAAACTTGTCAACAGCAAAACCGACCAAGGATAGGTAATACAGTAACTGACCTCAAAAAAACTAAACCGAAGAGCCTACTAGTTTTTTTCATCTTGAACTGTTCTTCAGATTGTAGCCATACGTAAGTAAAATTTCTGGTATATGTATTATACAGTATAGCCTAAGTTAATTGCAGTTTTTTATTGTTTTTGGTGTGTTTTGTTTTGCTCTATTCACTAAACCACTTTGACTTCTTGATTAGTGTGCAGTACTTCTAAGTTGATCAGTTGCAGGTGTGCTAAGGTAGAGTCGAGTAATTTTGGCAACTTTCTCACTTATTTTTAAAGAAAAGGCTTGGTGCAGGTTGTGTGCATGCAGATGTTTCATAATAAAGCCTAAAAACCTAACCCTAATCCTTAACTCTAACCCTAATCCTAACCTAAACCCTAACACAGACCTATCTATAACTGTAATAATCAAGATAAAAAATTCCAAAAATGAATGACATCATCAAAATCTTTGTTTATTTAACCGCAATTTTTTCGTGCACCAAGTCACTTTGTAGTTTAAATTTTCAGAAAACTCTGACTCTTTTTGAACTCTGTTTGGACTGCATCTGCACAGTATATCATTTGTGGCTTCTTTCGAACAAAAAACCAGGTGCTATGACATCATGCTCCCTAGGTACTGGTGTATGGTGTATAAAAGGTTGCTGAAATTTTTGGTAAAACCAGAAATTCCAGCAAGCGAATAAACCATTTTCATTTTTGTTCTGATTATCTCACCAGCTTCGTTAGTGTTAAATTTGGTTAATTCGAATAAAGTGTACTGTATTCAGATTTTTGATTAATTCAAAGAAAATTGAAATTCTAAAATAAGCTTCTCGGCAAGGCTAAAAGGCTGAAAAAAGGCAGCAAATACGATCTATGATCTTACTTACAATAGTCCAAACAAAATTAAAATCCAATCCGCAAAATTTTATAAATTCTTGTTTTTATTAATTTTCCAGATTATGATTGCATTTGCTAATAGTTTTCTGCATTAAATTTGAATTATTATCAATCAAACGCATTGTTAATTTTTACAATTTTTGTTAACTTAGCAAAATTACTGCTTTTTAAGTTGATGCTTTTAAGGTAGAGAAATGGATTATTTTAAGCATTCGTTTTCAAGTTGTGTAATAATCAAAACTGTCAAGTGCAACCAGCAACAAAGGTAGGCTACAGCGCAGCCTAGATAGGATGAGGTAGGCCGAATGCTTCCAAACGTTAATGAAAATTTGATTCCATTATTAACAGAAATAAGATTGCTGCAAGAAAAAAAAAAAAAAATTGCAGAGGACTCCAAAGATTATCAAATTTTTTGAAAGTCACAGAAAATATTAAAAACATTTTTAGAAAGATTAGAACTTGTAGAAAGACCTGCCAACATCATTGAAAATTTGTGGTTTTCTGCCAAAATTACTCAACGTCACCGTATACATATCAACTTTAAATTCAACAATACAATGTCTTTACAAAATTGAAAGTTTTGATGGCACAGTATATCTTGATTAGGATAAATTATTAGTTTTCTGCAAATTAAGTGTTTATAAGTGGCACCGGTATTTATAGTATGCCTAGATGCAATAAATTAGGTTTACATGATTGTTTGATTTTTAAAGATTTACTTACCGGTACCTGAAAAAAAGCAATAGCATGTCTAGTTGGATAATATGTCTTATACAGTTTTGTTTTGCTCCAGTTTTGGAAACAAATTGAATGCTACAGCACCTACGTATTTATCACACTGAAATTGATTACCAAGGTGGTTTAATATGTAAAACCAATGGCTGTGGTAAACTATTCACAACTTATGATTCCTTTAGAGTGCATATTTCTCGCTATCATGATGACACTGCAACCCCTCTGATTGCAACCATTTTTCTTCTAATGCTATACCAGAAAGCTTGTTTCATGAGGATAACATTAATGCTGAAGATAAATGTTCTGGTACGGAAAATATTTTGCCTTTATCTAAAGAGTTAGGCTTGTTTTATTTGAAAGTGCGTGAATTTTATGTTTTACCGGTCAAAATTGCTAAAAATATTATGGATGATGTTGTTAAACTTTTAAGCCATTTTAAAGAGGAAATGGAAGCTGCTGTTCAAAGCACAATAGATAGACAAAAAATTTCTGATTTTGAATCTGTTTGGAATGAAATTGATCTGTTTGGAATGAAATATCGGGATGTTCTTAATAATGCTTTGAGAAAGTATCCTGTTTTGCGTGAT
Source organism: Trididemnum nubilum (assembly GCA_963965965.1). Classification (NCBI taxonomy): domain Eukaryota; kingdom Metazoa; phylum Chordata; class Ascidiacea; order Aplousobranchia; family Didemnidae; genus Trididemnum; species Trididemnum nubilum. Next base: position 27,992,465 of record OZ014480.1, on the reverse strand, counting down.
CGCATGGTTCATCAAGGAATATATTATGTGAGTATTTTCTGCTGTTGTGGGCAAGTGCCGAGTATCGTATATTATTACGTGATTCCGCTAATTTGTAGAAGATATTTCCGAAATATGTTATAAACTGTTGAGCTCTTCAGATATCACTAAATTGTCTTCGCATTTACGTGCCAGTACCAAAATAGTCGAGGTTTGATTAAAACGGGGATGGCCAACTTATGGCGCATGCGGCATAAGTGGCGCATTGGATGCTAACTAAGGGCGTACTGCATCCTTTTGATGACAAAAAACTAAGCCACTTATACTCATAACATTATTGGTTTAGCGAGAAACATAACAGTCTAAAAATCACAACAAAGCTGTTTAGATTTATTTTGCATATGTAGGTATAAAATTATGCTCATTTAAAATTGCTGATCGTGCACATATAACTTTCTAAAATACAGTGATTAATTTGAACGATCAATAGAAATTCAAACGTGTTGCGTGAATTGCAAAATTCTTTCTACAAACGCTACATCTGTCATCATTATTAAATAATAGAGCATATATTTTTCAAATAACTAGACCTATGATTTCAAAATATGTTCATTAATAGCCTACCAGACATTTTAAAAGACTAAAAAGAGGTGCATCTTTGTGTGGCGCATTTGAGTTAATCGTAACAAATATTGGCGCATAGAGTCAAAAGGTTGGCATCCCCTGGATTGAAACAATTACCAATAACCAAACCTATCATTGTAGGTACCAGATGAAGCCGAAGCATATAACAAATTAGTGGTCCTGTTTCAACGACATAGTGTTGTGCCAATTCAGCTATTTATATAGAAATGTTGAAGTGGTGTAGGTTTTTGCTGCTTATGTCATGTTTGTCCAGCCTGAAATTGAACCAGCTCTGAATAGACCTCTAACACAGGCAAATGCATTACCATTCGACTGCCTAACGGTAACGTTGTACCGAAATTTTGACTTCATTTTCGGTTTCGTCCAAAGTTTTTTATACTGTTTTTTGATGATTTTACGTCTTGTTTGGAGTACGATTTGCTGTTTTACGTTGCAAATAACGAAAGTCTTAAAAAGCTATTTGTTCTTCTAATTAATTATTGTTACTGAATTTTGAATTGAGTTATGAAATGTATGAGGGGTGTGTTGCGCTAGCTGTAGGCATGTTTGATTTGAAATATGGACTGTTCAAAGAAAATTGTGGTTCAAGCTGGGAGTTTTTTTTTTGACAGTTTTGGTAAGTAAACTTCAATTCCGAGGTAACTTAAAATATCAGCATCAGTACATTTCTAGTATGTGATCGTAGTATAGCAAAATAGTCAAGTTTTAAGAGCTGTGATTTTTTTTAAAGCATTCATGGTTAGAAAGCTTGCGTCAAAAATTTAAACGTGCTCGTCCGAGCATTTCATCTACTCAACGAGAAGAAATGGTAAAAAAATATGCCTCAAACAGTTCCAAAAGAAAGAAAGGAGAAACCTGTTTGCAAGACTAAACGCTTACAGGCGTGGCAAGATGTAAGAAAACTCGTCAAAGCGATATGGTAAGTTAACTTTCATTTGAATTCTTGTTCTTAGATTTGCTGGTATATTTAAATTTAGTATTTGCTTCCGTAATTGTTGTGATTTATTAATTTCTAGTAATTTTTGAGCAACATTTTCTAGTTTTTGGCTGATTACTGATTAAAGGGCCATTCAGGTCGGAGGTTTTCTCTGAAACGGTTTATAAAAATCTTAAGATTATTATCTTCGCCAAATTTGCGCTTTCTACTACCTTCCATCCCAAGATATTACAGCAGTTTAAATTTTCCTCGAAGAAATTTCACCAGTGATGCCAATTAAAAACAAATTTTTGAGTTACCGGTACTACAAGTTTCAAACACTTTATAAGTGTTTTGTGAAAGCGTTGTTTTTAAAACAAAATAAAGTGTCGGAATTGCAAAGTAACAGCATTTCAAGTAAATTATGTCTAACTTTCTAAAACTTAATCTTCCATCACAACGCTGACGAAATGGTAACACTGAAGTAGCGGGAAAATCGCTAATTTTAAACTGCACTATCTTAAAATGACAAGATGTACAAAGCTTAAAATTAGGTGAGGATGCGATTTAGGCGTTTCCAAACATTTTAGTCAACAGTGAAAAACTTGGCTTGAAATGTAAAAATATACTTTTATATTGAAAAGGCAAATGATGTTTCACACTTACCCTTGTTGTTATTAACGTTTGAGATTTCGGTTGCAGTAGCCTGTACTGCAGTGAAAAGTGATCTAAAAATTATCTAAAGCTGCTTTTGGTATTTATGTTAACATCAAACTGAGTTGCTATTGTGAGAAAAATTCTGTGTTTTGCTGTAGTTCTATGTGAGCGAATCCGAAGACGAATTCAGCATCCAAAAGCATATTGAGACAATGAAGAAAGAAGTGAAAAAGCCAGTGTCTCGCCGCATTACTACCTTAATATGCGATCGAATAAACAGAACTAGATCGATTCGTCTAGAAGAAGTCAAACAACTTGTTCCAGTAAAAGAATTGCTGGAAAAGTATGCTCCGCTCGGCAAAGGAAATGGAGTAAGTTTTGGTTATACTGTATCTATCAAAATATTTAAAGTTTTATTTGGCTTCCGAAGAATTTGGTCTTTTTTGTATATTAGGCATATGGTTACTTGATTTTTGTAAATTATTTCTTAATTTTGTTATTTTCTCAATTTTCTACCATATTCTAGCATTGGCTGGAGTTGACTGGAATCAAGCAAACAGTGAGGGTCTGAGTTAAAATTCCAAATTTTAAAAGTGGTGATGATTCAAAATGAAATTCTATTTTATGAACTGATTATGGAGTTGCAATCTCAGTGAGGTTACAAAATTTTGAACATTATTAATTGTTTTTTGAACTGCATAATTAGATTTGCATCAAAGTCGTTTGAGAAATTACGAGGTAGATAGTTCTATAGGTTAAAAAAAAAAATCCTAAGGGTAAGATCAGTAATTGGTTTGCCTCTCTTTTTTCAGATAATCGAAGAAATGGATGCAATGTGGAAAATAGACTGCCTAAAGCTAATTCAAGATAAAAAGTTTCTTTTTCTGATGCAACAAGCAAAACAGAAGTTGCCGGAGTTTGTTCAACAATTCATGACCTCAGGTTTAGTGTTATTATCATTTTCGGTTTGCTTGGAATGATCATTCAATTCATAGCGGCACTTTACCTCTGTTTTCATTAGGTATAGCCAGCAGCCGCTTTAGCTTAGAATTCAGCCCGGACGACGTGAGTTCGTGTTTTCTCTCTCAGTAGCATATGGTTAGTAATTGTGTTAATTGCTATAAACAAACTCCCGTTCCCTTGCTTCATGTTTGTACGCTTTTAAATGCACATGCTCTTTGGTATCATGTGATTATCTCATGCATTTCATGCAACGTCATCTTGCCAATGGTTAACTGATCATTGCCGTGCAGTATTCGGATTCTTTATCCTGTTATTTCATTCTGTGTGTACGGTACTAGAGGACAGACATAGTCTGCAGTTTTCTATTTCGATAAGATATAGTTATGTGGCATGCCGTGTATTTTTTTTTTTGTTTATTTGAGTAATAAAAGAGCAGAAAGAAACAGTAACCCTATTTTGACGGAATATTTACTAACATACGGTTATTTATTTTTATCGAAAGCTGGCATTGCTAATTATAGAAATCAACGTATTTCAATGGGTTTTTACAGTGATGTTTGTTTACTTTTCAGATGTCTGTGCTGCTTGGCTGTTGGCACTACCGAATATTTTTAACGAAGATTACGACAGCTTGATCACAAACAAAGTAAATCGAGCCATTCTGTCAAGGGATAATTTTTTTTCTTTTTTTTTAATTTTTAGATGATTGTTGATAGTCAATTTTCTGAAACAGTGCTCGATGATATAAAAAGTAAAATCAGCGCAAAATACAACTATAAAATCACAGTAAAAGATTCGAAGCACAAGTCTGTTTCGTCCTAAGAACTCATCAGATGCTACTGTAATCTGTAAAAGAATTATTATAAACTTGCACAGATTACAGTAGCACCTGATGAGTCCTTAGACCAAAACAGACTGTTGTTTTAGCCTTTAACTGTGATTTTATGGATGTGTTTCTAAATTTTTATCATTTTTGCTTCAACTACTTAAATTTTTATCGTTTGCGTGCTATCTGGCCTAAAGGCTACCAGCGTAGAAGCCTAAGAAAGAGTCACCAGAACGACAACTACTCAACCTTAGGCAGCTTTAGGCCAGATAGGATGCAAACGATTAAATATTAACAAGCTCTGGCTAGCAAACGTCAAAACATTGCAATTAAATTACATTAATTTTTTTGTATTAGTTATATTTGCTGTAGTTTTGTCAGCTGCTGTGTGGTTTGAGCTGTGCGAGGCGAGTTATGGACATTTGGTACCCAGCAATAGAGGCCAGTTAAGCAAAAATCTCCAGGATGATTTATTTTGTTTATATTAGTGACTGACAGACTGTTTATGTCAGTGACAGACCGTGTTCCTTTGAGGTGCGCAAATGCGCAGTGGAACCATACCCTTCGCGCAGTGAAATCGCATTCTCGCGCAGCTGCAATATTCCAATTATTGTGCTCAGCATTTTTATGCTTACGAAGGTCACGTTTGTTATATTCTAAAGAATCAAAATGCTTATGATGGTAATATAAGTTAAATTCTTAGAAATTAAAAAAGATATTGAGTATTGAAGTATACGCCACATTAAGTTTGGTTGAAAAAACGTCTCAAAGCATGTTACCAATAGGAAATCGTTTTATTGTGTTTTTGATACAGTATGAAGGTGCGTGGGCGAAATCCTCGCAAAAATTTTTGCAATTATCAGGAACAATTTTTGTGTGTTTTAATTGTTATTTTGCTAATTTTATGAGTGGGGTCCCTGGGTTGGAGGATTTGAGGAACACCATTGCCACCCTTAATATGGCCCTGATTTGAACTAATATTTGCAAACACTGGAAAAGCACAAAAATGTGACTAATACTTGCTGTTCAGTTTTGGTAAAATTTTTCTTGCCATTCATTTAGGAATCGGCCAACTCACTCGTGATATAGTCATGCTCATTAAAACCAATGTTTGCGCAGTGAAACATGTTCTTAAAGGAACACTGGTGGCAGACTACTGTGACATTTCAAATAGTGTTTATACAAAGCTTTATTGAAGCCGGAGTGTTATTTTCAGCGTCAACAAGCAATTCGAAACAATGTTTCTGTTTAGACCCATATTAACTCTGGATATGCAGATGTTCTGTCCAGTAGCGTTGTGCTATAGATGATTTTCCAATACGATTTTCTATATGATTTTAAGGTTAAGAAACTGGCTCTTACCTTTAGCTTCTATTATTCTCTACTCGCTGACCTAAACGTGCAACAGAGTAGCGGGAATTGTGTGATATTCATGCTTAAAGGAGCTCGTGCAAAGCTGATTTAAGTTCATTACCGATATTTTTCTGTTTTCCCACTGTAGTTAAGAACTCTAATACAGTACACTGACGCATGCACTGTACTTATGCGGATCAATAACACTTTTATTTACGTTGCCGTTTCATTGCAGGAACCACAATCAAATTTTCCTGTCATCGTCCAACTTGGCGCGGCTTTCGAAGTTGCAGTGGATGGATGCCGCCTCACAGGAATAGAAACGTTGGATGTAGCATTAGCTTGCTGGTTGGGATGCTATTGGATATTTGATATCCAGTACCCCAAATGCTTAAAGTGCACATTAACGTTTCTTAGCAACCAAGTTTTGAAGCTTCCAAGTGAAGCATTGCCAAATAAGCTGCACGGATTTTTAAACCAAGTGCCGAAAATTCATTAGATTGCTATTACTGACGGTCTTGTTCCACTACCAGTGGATGACAATTTATTGATTCGTTATGATGATTTGTATCTTGCCGCACATGTTGCTTCGACTAGTGTCCAACTTAATGTCATTTTTTGGAATTCTATTAACCTTCGGCAACGTTTAATTATTAACTTTCGGACGAAACCAAGGTTTTTCAAGTTAGAAAGACAAAAACTTTGTTTTGGATAATAACAAAATTTCAAGACGGGACGTTGGCATTTTTGTGTAGTTGTTAATAAAAATTAACGTTTTTCTAGTGAAAACGAATGATGAAGGTTTTAAAAGCGATCAAATGCTTGCGGTAAGATAACTTACTGTTTTGCATAAAAAAGTTGCATTTTTTGCAAGTAAAGTAATCGCTGTGTTATTTAAAGTTGAGCAGCAAATGTACAACATGAAAGTTTTTAATGAACTCTAAGTTTCTAAGGTATCAGTTTGTTCCAATAATCAAAATGTAACAGTCTAATGTATTGAAACAGACCAAGTAAGTCATGAATTCTGATAACAAAATTTGCATTGACGACTTCTCGCCTGTTACCACTTCTGTTGATCCCCACTTTTATTCGACTTATACGATTTAATAATTTTGTCTTGAATGATGGGAAGGCACAGTTCGTTAAAGTGCTAAGTGAAAGCGCTGTGCTTTGAAATTACACTTTGACGAGATTTGAAATAATCCGTCATATATATTTGTATATCTGAGTTACAAACAACAAAAGTGATAAAATTAAGCGAAAAAATGACGATTTCGAAAGTTTTCTTTTTGGATTCTCTAAAAAAGTATTTGCTCTAATTGCATACTGTACTTAATTATTCTTCGGTAAACGCCGAAGGCAGCTAAAAAAATTTGGCTGTAGCCGAATATTGCCGAAGGTGGGATTTCTTTAACCTTCGGCGTCGAAGTTCGGTCGGAAACTACCTTGGACATTTTTTTTTTATTGCTTGCTTGAAATCATTCTACCACTAAGTATAGTCGACATTTGATTGGACTTTTTTCATCCTACACGAATTCTTGTCCTCACGGCCTTGCTGGTGCTAACTTTAGCAATCATATTTCCCTCATAACAAACCTATTTTGATTTGATTTTAATTCTTATACTCCTGCCAGGAGAGAGCGAACGGTGGCACAATATCCTTTGGACGAATCCTTCCAAGTTTTCTGTTGTTCTTTGACCTCTTTTCGATGCAAGTTTGCTGCTTGTTCGAAGCACCAATAAGCAAAGATAAATTATTGTGCAGCGCCTTATTCAAAGGACGTGACCAGGGATCGAGTTAAACCTCAAAAAAAAAACAACTTTACTCAAGTCTGATAAGCCAGTTCAGACTCTCTTGTTCATTCTTATTCGAGTTATTCTTTGACGACCAATTCATTGTAATAATCATTGCTTGTACTTGAATAATGTGCCACTCTGTAGTAAATGACAAAGTGCCCAATGACTTGTTCCGCGATGATTTCAATGTGCATGCTTGTAAATATGTGCTGTTGATTAAGGTAGTGTATCTGTAGTATTTCGTTATTGTTTGTTGCAACTTTAATTATACTCACGTCCTTGCTGGTGCTATCTTTAGCAATCATATCTCCCACATTACAAACCTATTTTGATTTATTCCTGTCCACCTGTCACGAGAGAACGGCGTTGGTACTATATCCTTTAGATGAATCGACACTCACTTATGAGTTCTTCCCATGTAAATTTGTTGCTTGTTTGAGGGCATCAAGCAGAGATATTCATCATAAATTGTCTTATCCAAGGACGTAACAACGTGGCCAAGGAGCCCGTTGAACATTTCATTCTTACGATCTGACTATATACCTGCATATTTGCATTGCTCGTTACTTGAAATGCTTGTTGGTTGAATAAATATTAATGCCAAGATGGTTCGACCTTGCAAATTTGTGTAACCTATAACGGTTTTTTTAACGTGAAAGAACCTTTCAAAAAAGGTTCTTTTGATGTCAGAATACCCCATGTTTTGTAGCGCCTAATTTGGTGGTTTTTCAAGTCTTTACAGGTTGATATTCAAACCTTGTGAGGTTGTTATTTGATATCGTATGGTTTTTATGCAAACCTATAAGGTTTTTTGGTAAAATACAATTAGGTTTGTTTAAAAACCTTTAGGGTTTTCCTTACTACTTTTTGGGTTCTTCAAAGAACCGTCCAAGTTTCGCATTAAAATTCGTGTTAGGTTCGTAGAAAAACCCCAGAGGGGCTTTGAAGTACCTTGTAAGCTATATATCGAACCCTTACAGGTTTCTATAAAAGAATCATGTAGGTTCTAGAAAAAACCTTTACTGGTTTCTGTCTGTACCTATGTAGGTGCTTTATAAAAAACCTCTTGGGTTTTTTTGGTAAGAGAAAACCCCATGTTTTGTAGCGCCTATTTTGGTACTTTTTCGAACCTTTTTCGTTTCCATTGTACTGTAAAACATATTGAAATGAAAGTTTCTTTTTTTTTGACTAAATACACAGGGCGAGCCATGAATAGGTGAGGTATACAGCAATCGCTCAAAAGTGCTTCAAGATTTTTTTTATTGGTGGTATATACCGTAATTTATTTTAAGTCATATTTCAGTTCCTAATAGACTTCAAGCAGCTTGTTTCAAACTACTTCACAATTAATGTGAAGTGTTGAAAAAAATGCTGCTCGAAGCATAAAAAAATCAAAATATTTATTTTGTGATTGCTGTATGGATTACCTATACTTTCGGCCCTTTTTGTATGCAATCAAGTTTTATCGATTAAGTTCGACTATGGTTTTGTTTAAGATACATGTACCAGTGAAAACCATTCCAATAACCAATAAAAAAATCAATACCGCTGCCAATTAAAACCATACACATAAAAACCAGACGTTTTTTCAGATATGTTTCATTCTATTTATTGTCTTCTTTTGGAATAAATTTAATCTATACGTTTATGTAACTAATGTGAGTTACTTTATAAAAGCACCGATATAGCATTTTTTAAAACTGTTTTGTTGCTGTATTTAACCCAAGTATGATCACGTTATTCATGAGTATTTTTGAGCAATTTACAGTTGGTGCGAAATTCGAAAACTACTTTAAGCTCATTCAGCTTTTTGTTAAAGCTTTTTGGAGAGAATTCATTAACAGCAATCTCTGTCTAATTCGAAATGTGGTTAGCAGGATCTTGAAAGACCTCAACTATTCCCTCAGTCTTTAAAGTTCTTACTCTCTGCTCACCACATTTCAAATCAACAGACAGAGATTGCTACCGATAAGTACAGGCGTGCAAACCAGGATTCAGCTGCCAAAGACCATATAGGGGACTGGAACAGAGGCTCCAGCAGCGGGGCAATTTTGTGTTGTTTTTTTTTTTTTTTGGAAAGAAATTTTAGTGTCTTTTCGATGAAATTTAGTACATTTTTGGAACTATTTAAAAGCATTAAATTGCTAAAATTTAAAAGCTAGTTGAAGAAATAAATCTTCCAGCCCCTCAAGCCCCACCCCTCCTTTTTACTCACAGGTCGAACCCAAACATGCTTAAACGCTTGCAATTTTGGTTAAAATTTCTCAGTGACTTGGCTAAGAAGAGGTCCCTCAGCTCCCTTTGCCCCCCTGGTTGCGCCACTTGATGAATTTATTTTTTATGTCAATTACCTATCCATTGCATTACTGTTTACTTCCTATTTTTATAAAAAATGTTGATTTACTGCGTCTCCAGTCTCTCCTCTCTGCGGACGGCGCAGCGGCAAAAAGTCGGATTCAACTCGCAAGGGCTAAGGTTCGGTTCCCTCTTGTTTCCTGGATTGAGCAAAAATGATTTAAATCATTAGCCTAATTCAGGGATTCTTTGCATTGTGTCGACTCCTCTTTACACTGATGATGAAGTCAGTTGACTTCGAAACACGGGAATGCTCCCGCGATAGGGGGCTCCGCCTCACCTGCGTCACTGGGGTTTGAAATGATTACCCATTTCGACGCGGAGACAGCATTAAGGTGTTGTCAAATGAAGTAGGATTGTAAGACATGAAGTCTCTGCGAACTATTAAATTAGTTCTGCCTATTTCAATTCAGGAATAATTTAACAATTTAAAGCATCTTTTGGAACATTAATTTAGAGGGGTCTGTGTCAAAAAATAAAACTCACAAATCAGTTAAAACTTTGAAAAATGTCTAAAAATAAGCAATTAACTTTGATCGGTTGTTAGAAAAATGCTGAACAAACTGATGGTTTCATTAATAAATATACAAGCTCAGGAATAAGAGGAACTGGGGAATAGGAATATTCAGCATTAGTTAATTACCAATCACTTCTCTCAAATCTTGTTTCATTAGCCCTTCCCCTCCAATTACGCTAGGCAACAACATTTTTTTTCAACATACGAAAAAAAATGTTGTTGCCTAGCGTAATTGGAGGGGAAGGGCTAATGAAACAAGATTTGAGAGAAGTGATTGGTAATTAACTAATGCTGAATATTCCTATTCCCAGTTCCTCTTATTCCTGAGCTTGTATATTTATTAATGAAACCATCAGTTTGTTCAGCATTTTTCTAACAACCGATCAAAGTTAATTGCTTATTTTTAGACATTTTTCAAAGTTTTAACTGATTTGTGAGTTTTATTTTTTGACACAGACCCCTCTAAATTAATGTTCCAAAAGATGCTTTAAATTGTTAAATTATTCCTGAATTGAAATAGGCAGAACTAATTTAATAGTTCGCAGAGACTTCATGTCTTACAATCCTACTTCATTTGACAACACCTTAATGCTGTCTCCGCGTCGAATGGGTAATCATTTCAAACCCCAGTGACGCAGGTGAGGCGGAGCCCCCTATCGCGGGAGCATTCCCGTGTTTCGAAGTCAACTGACTTCATCATCAGTGTAAAGAGGAGTCGACACAATGCAAAGAATCCCTGAATTAGGCTAATGATTTAAATCATTTTTGCTCAATCCAGGAAACAAGAGGGAACCGAACCTTAGCCCTTGCGAGTTGAATCCGACTTTTTGCCGCTGCGCCGTCCGCAGAGAGGAGAGACTGGAGACGCAGTAAATCAACATTTTTTATAAAAATAGGAAGTAAACAGTAATGCAATGGATAGGTAATTGACATAAAAAATAAATTCATCAAGTGGCGCAACCAGGGGGGCAAAGGGAGCTGAGGGACCTCTTCTTAGCCAAGTCACTGAGAAATTTTAACCAAAATTGCAAGCGTTTAAGCATGTTTGGGTTCGACCTGTGAGTAAAAGGGAGGGGTGGGGCTTGAGGGGCTGGAAGATTTATTTCTTCAACTAGCTTTTAAATTTTAGCAATTTAATGCTTTTAAATAGTTCCAAAAATGTACTAAATTTCATCGAAAAGACACTAAAATTTCTTTCCAAAAAAAAAAAAAAAACAACACAAAATTGCCCCGCTGCTGGAGCCTCTGTTCCAGTCCCCTATATGGTCTTTGGCAGCTGAATCCTGGTTTGCACGCCTGTACTTATCGGTAGCAACCTCTGTCTGTTGATTTGAAATGTGGTGAGCAGAGAGTAAGAACTTTAAAGACTGAGGGAATAGTTGAGGTCTTTCAAGATCCTGCTAACCACATTTCGAATTAGACAGAGATTGCTGTTAATGAATTCTCTCCAAAAAGCTTTAACAAAAAGCTGAATGAGCTTAAAGTAGTTTTCGAATTTCGCGCCAACTGTAAATTGCTCAAAAATACTCATGAATAACGTGATCATACTTGGGTTAAATACAGCAACAAAACAGTTTAAAAAATGCTATATCGGTGCTTTTATAAAGTAACTCACATTAGTTACATAAACGTATAGATTAAATTTATTCCAAAAGAAGACAATAAATAGAATGAAACATATCTGAAAAACGTCTGGTTTTTATGTGTATGGTTTTAATTGGCAGCGGTATTGATTTTTTTATTGGTTTGATTTTTTTATTGGTTATTGGAATGGTTTTCACTGGTACATGTATCTTAAACAAAACCATAGTCGAACTTAATCGATAAAACTTGATTGCATACAAAAAGGGCCGAAAGTATAGGTAATCCATACAGCAATCACAAAATAAATATTTTGATTTTTTTATGCTTCGAGCAGCATTTTTTTCAACACTTCACATTAATTGTGAAGTAGTTTGAAACAAGCTGCTTGAAGTCTATTAGGAACTGAAATATGACTTAAAATAAATTACGGTATATACCACCAATAAAAAAAATCTTGAAGCACTTTTGAGCGATTGCTGTATACCTCACCTATTCATGGCTCGCCCTGTGTATTTAGTCAAAAAAAAAGAAACTTTGCATTTCAATATGTTTTACAGTACAATGGAAACGAAAAAGGTTCGAAAAAGTACCAAAATAGGCGCTACAAAACATGGGGGTTTTTCTCTTACCAAAAAAAACCCCAAGAGGTTTTTTATAAAGCACCTACATAGGTACAGACAGAAACCAGTAAAGGTTTTTTCTAGAACCTACATGATTCTTTTATAGAAACCTGTAAGGGTTCGATATATAGCTTACAAGGTACTTCAAAGCCCCTCTGGGGTTTTTCTACGAACCTAACACGAATTTTAATGCGAAACTTGGACGGTTCTTTGAAGAACCCAAAAAGTAGTAAGGAAAACCCTAAAGGTTTTTAAAACAAACCTAATTGTATTTTACCAAAAAACCTTATAGGTTTGCATAAAAACCATACGATATCAAATAACAACCTCACAAGGTTTGAATATCAACCTGTAAAGACTTGAAAAACCACCAAATTAGGCGCTACAAAACATGGGGTATTCTGACATCAAAAGAACCTTTTTTGAAAGGTTCTTTCACGTTAAAAAAACCGTTATCAGGTTACACAAATTTGCAAGGTCGAACCATCTTGGCATTAATATTTATTCAACCAACAAGCATTTCAAGTAACGAGCAATGCAAATATGCAGGTATATAGTCAGATCGTAAGAATGAAATGTTCAACGGGCCTCCTTGGCCACGTTGTTACGTCCTTGGATAAGACAATTTATGATGAATATCTCTGCTTGATGCCCCTCAAACAAGCAACAAATTTACATGGGAAGAACTCATAAGTGAGTGTCGATTCATCTAAAAGGATATAGTACCAACGCCGTTCTCTCGTGACAGGTGGACAGGAATAAATCAAAATAGGTTTGTAATGTGGGAGATATGATTGCTAAAGATAGCACCAGCAAGGACGTGAGTATAATTAAAGTTGCAACAAACAATAACGAAATACTACAGATACACTACCTTAATCAACAGCACATATTTACAAGCATGCACATTGAAATCATCGCGGAACAAGTCATTGGGCACTTTGTCATTTACTACAGAGTGGCACATTATTCAAGTACAAGCAATGATTATTACAATGAATTGGTCGTCAAAGAATAACTCGAATAAGAATGAACAAGAGAGTCTGAACTGGCTTATCAGACTTGAGTAAAGTTGTTTTTTTTTTGAGGTTTAACTCGATCCCTGGTCACGTCCTTTGAATAAGGCGCTGCACAATAATTTATCTTTGCTTATTGGTGCTTCGAACAAGCAGCAAACTTGCATCGAAAAGAGGTCAAAGAACAACAGAAAACTTGGAAGGATTCGTCCAAAGGATATTGTGCCACCGTTCGCTCTCTCCTGGCAGGAGTATAAGAATTAAAATCAAATCAAAATAGGTTTGTTATGAGGGAAATATGATTGCTAAAGTTAGCACCAGCAAGGCCGTGAGGACAAGAATTCGTGTAGGATGAAAAAAGTCCAATCAAATGTCGACTATACTTAGTGGTAGAATGATTTCAAGCAAGCAATAAAAAAAAAATGTCCAAGGTAGTTTCCGACCGAACTTCGACGCCGAAGGTTAAAGAAATCCCACCTTCGGCAATATTCGGCTACAGCCAAATTTTTTTAGCTGCCTTCGGCGTTTACCGAAGAATAACTAGAATGTGACATCGCAAGCGATATCTGGGGACTTCGCGACAGTGCCCAACTTCATTGAACAATAGACCTTAAGTACACTTTAAAACAACAACCCAATTGCATTAAAAGAGATACTGCTCTAGATTGGTTTTATTGAAGAAATGAGAACTACTACAAAGGTAATAAAGGGGTGTCCCAAACCTTGTTTTACTACTTTCCTTTCTTGCGAAAATCGATTTAGTGTGTTTGGCTCCGTACCATTGGGCAACCCTGCGTTTGAAATTTTGTGACATCAGAAAAGGTTTAATTAAAATTTCTGGCAAAACTAGGACCGCGATAATC